>JANQBM010000006.1:16988273-17000252 GCA_025594535.1 Erythroxylum domingense
GCATGAGATGTGGTAATTTACCACACCTGGACCCGTTTCTTTGGTCCGACCCGTTCTCTGGAAACGGGATGTTACAAGTCTCATATAAGCGATGATTAAGTTCTACCTCTGCGATAATAGATCGCAGACGTTAGATCAGGAATAGGCTATATAGGAAGGGTATGTTTATATAAATATGTATGTACGTATATATATTATATACCTAGTGTGTTTTTATTTTATTGGTCTTTTTTTACATTAATTTCTTCATTTCAATTTTTATTTATCTCTACTTATGCCTGCTCACATATTTACATCTTTATGTATGTATATATTTTTAGTTTCATTTGCAGTCTATAGGTTATAGTCCCTATGCATATACATATATTATTATACTTATACAGTGATGTACTTGCATTGTTTTTTTATTGTTGAATTTGTTCTTGTGTTTGTTTTTGGTTGCTTGTGTGTGTTTATTTGTGTTTGTGTGTATTGGTTTGTTTGTTGTTATTTGTTTTTGCTCTTACCTTAGCCGGAGGTTTATCAGAAAACAGTCTCTATATCTCCATCGGAGATACGGGCATGACTGCGTACATCTTACCCTCCCCATACCCTGCTTTGGTGGGAATTTGGATATGTTTGGTTTGGTTTGGGAGGAGGTTCTATAATGGAATATAATGGAATGGAATGAGATAGAAGAGGAGGATTTCATATTACATCTTATTCCATCCTACATAGTAAAAATGAAAAATCTCTAATTTGGGAGGTTTAAGATGGAATGTAAAATGATACACTATATTATATTATAAACCCTTTATCTAAATAATATTTTATTATATTACATTATGAATTCTTCCATTCCTCCCAAACAACAAATTTCTAGTATCACATCCATTTATGTTCCTTTCCATTATAAATCATTCTATTTCATTCCATTAAAACTTTACATCCAGCCAAACATAGTCTTAGTGGCCTAGGTCAAGTGAATTATGAGCTTCTAGTATTTGGATGCAAATGTCAAAAGCCTTTCTTTTACAAAAAATAAATAGGTAAAAAATTGTAAATTAAATCCTAATATTTTTAATAAAATATATTTTAAATTTTAAAGTTTACGAGCATTAAATAAATCTTAATATTTATAAAATAATATATATTCTTATTTCATTTTGAATTTTATTTCTTTTTTAATTTCTTTAGAAATTATATAAAATATAAATAAAGATATTTTGAATGGTTTGAATTAGAATATTTTGAATGGTTTGAATTAAAAATTAAAAGAAAAAAATGAAGAGCCTCGATCCTTGATCCAATTAAAAAAATATGTAAAATTTTATGCCTAGTTGCTCCACCTATAGTTCCACTAAGCACATTGTTTAAACGAATCAGAGCTAGCCAAAATTGATTTTATAATAGCTCCATTATAAAATGACTATCATGGGTCTCTTATCTCTCCATTTACTCCGTCAGCACTTCTTGGTGTACTTGGATAGCGCGTTAGACTCTCAAGATCCAACCCATATGCTTCTCAAGTTGAGCTATCTTTAGCTGGCCTCAACATTCAGGTGGTATTAACACCCTGGGCAATCCTTCACCAACCTCCTCTTAAGTTGCTCCACCTGTCTAGGATAGCGGTGAACCTTATCTTGGTAGCTCCTCCACTATATGGCGGCAATCCCCATCTACTTCTGAAGCTACTTGCTTGTTTGAAATTCTAATCAATCAATAGATATCTCCTGTTGATCATCGCTTCTTATGTACCTTATGCATATGCTTCATAATATCTAAATTTAGAGCAATCATGGCACTTAGCAGCCTTATCGGTAGAAACCTCCTGAAGACTCCCATCCTCCATACTATCCACGTCATATATGGCCAATGTAAATGGTACCTATCTCCCTCTCTTCACTTTGATGCCTAAAGAATTGGGCCAAAGCAGGATGTAGATGATGGAGGTAAGACAGAAAGATTCAATATGGAGATAGCTTCATCAACTGAAATGTTGGATAATAAACTGCTTTGCAAGGAAGTAGCATCAATGGCTGTAGCTAGTGGAACAAAAAGGGTCCAGGAGTTATGCTAGAAGGAAGTGGTTTTTCCATCATTTACTGAATGCTTGCAAGAATCTCTAATAATGAATCTTAGCTTAAGCAAAGTCTTTATGAGTGATAAAGCATTCTTTAGAATTTTGGCATTCCATAGGTTCTAGTTCTTTATGAAGTATGAGTGCACCCATTTGACCCATAAGGATTGTTTATCAAATAATAATCTCTAAAGTCATTTAAAAAGAAAGACAGAGTTAAACATTTTAACATAAAAGATTCCCACTCCACTAAATTTTCTGGGCATGCAAACCTCAAACTATTTAACTTTATAACTACCTCAGTCATTTACTTTCCACAGAAAGTTTCTAAAAATTTTTCCAATTTCTTTGGACATTGCTTCAGGGAAAAAATTTGTGAAGCCCAGTAATTGTTAAGCGAGGATAACACTAATTTTATTAATTGACATCTACCTGTTATGGAAAGAGTTTTGGAGCTCCATCTCTTAATTATGCTCTTGATTTTCTCTATGAGAGGCTTAAATTCTATGAAGACAAGCTTGATGGATGAGATAGGATCTCCAAGATATTTTACTAGTAGATAAGATTCCTTGAAGCCAGTGCAAACTGATATTTTTATAGATAAGTAGGAGACACTAGCTTTATTGATTACTAGATCAAAGATCTTTTTAAACATTATACAGGCTTTAGATATAGTTAAGACTGATTTGATATCTGATTTAGTGCCTATTTGGTTGGGCTTTTGGAGGGTGAATAAGCACTTTTTTTCCACCGCAAAAGCTTTTTTTTAAAGAAAAATGAGTGTTTGGCTATAAAATAAAAAAGCACTTTTTTAGTAGATATAGCTTTTGTGGCAACTAAAATACAACTTTTTAAGAAGCTTAAATTTGGAGCTTCTTAAAAAAAATACTTTTTAAAGTAGATTTTTCAGATCAATTAATGAGCCTATTTTTTAGTCCCTCTTACTCTTATGTTTTGCACATAATTCCCACAATACCCACAAACACATCTTCACGTTTATTTTGAGATTTATATAATATTATTTGACTTTTTTTATATGTTTTAATATGTATTTTTGATATTAGTTTTACTTATGTTATAATCCATACAAAAGATTTGGTTAGATATATTTTCATTTATGTTTGGTTTAAAATTATATAATAATTAATATATTGTTCTTTGCATATTGTTTAATATATTTTAAATAATATTTATATGCATAAATAATTTTTAGTACAAAATAAAATATAGTTAAAATTAAAAATTCTTTTTATTTTTATGTTGCCAAAACAGTTTATTGTATGAAACTCTTTCAAAAAAGCTCTTTTTTAAATGACAGCCAAGCAGTCAATTAGCTTCTTAGAAAAGCTCTTCTAAAAAAAGTTCTACTGACAAAAGCTCTACTAATATAAGCTCATCCAAATAGACACTTAGAGAATATAAAAACATCATCAATAAAACTAAGACTTACAATGTTTAGTTTCTTACATTTTGTTTGAAATTTGAAATTTGAAATTTTGATACTAGTTATTCTGAGAAGTCTTAAACGCACTTTGGATACTAAGGAGAATAGGTAGAGGGAAATGGGATCTCTTTGCCTAATCCCTCTACATGCATGAATTCTCTAAGTAGTTTGTCCATTAACCATAATTTTATGGGAGATTGAAGTGATATGTTAAGAGATCAACTCACTGAAGATGTCTAGGAAGTCAAAAGCATTTAGGGTATTTAAGATGAAGCTCCAATAAAAAATGTCATAAGCTTTTTAAAAATCAATTTTATAGGCACAATTTTTTTTTAAAAATTTGAATGTATTAAGCCTTGAAGGCAAATCAAAATGTCACAACTTACAAAACAATTTAACATCTCAAAATAGAGAAAATTGTTTCATTCGAACTGCTAAGAGAAAATTCCCATATGTTTAATTTCAAGCAGTACATAGTAATATTAAAACACTGTTTATTGTGTCAATTTTATACGTCTACCATGTACATTATTAGCAACTTAACATGAATGCTAATAGGATAAAACATAACTGGGTTGATTATGAAAAAGCCATAGCTACCTCTGGTGTGTCAAAGAACACTTTCGTGGAACCCTTCCTCAGTAGACACGATCTGTTCTGATTTAAATGTTGAATTAATTCACCATGGTTCTAGGCATTTCACACATTCTAATATGTCAGTAGGTATTGTCTATGTTGGAGCTTCTGTTGTTGTAAGCTGATTTAGAGTCGAATATGATGTATCAATTGGTTATAAAACTACTCTTGTGTGGTGCTTTCGTCGTGAAATGTTCTGAAATTTCTCTCTTCCCATGTAGCAATGATTATCGAGGATAAGGCTATCCAAAAACATTTACATGCAATGTTATTTCTATAGTTCACCTGTTGGGTTTGGATGCTTTCTAGGTTGTTAATTACAACATTTGACATACATTTGTAATGAAGCTCCCCATATATTGCTAATGTAGTGACATTTGAAGAATAAATGTTCACTAGTTTTTTCTACTTTTCTGCATAAACAACATCAATTGGCGATCTACGTGAATTTGGTAATTTTATCAACTTTTTTAAATATACCCTTTATCACAAGCCACAACGTGAATGCTGCATGAGGTTGAAGATGACTAAACCATGTGTCTTTAGTCTATGCCAACTTGGGAAGTTGTTTGAAAAATAAATCCATAAAAGAGCAGTTCAAACATCTGTCATCAGCCACATGTCTCCAGATGTATGTATCTATTTCTGTGTTGTAATAAGTGCTACAAATTTCATTAGCTAAGGAGGTAAGGATTGTTGAGCTCTGAATTTATCTTCTCTTTGTAATGTAGCCACCAACACTTCTAAAGGGATGAAGCTCTTTAGGGAATCAACAAAATTGGAGGTAATTAAAGGTCCTACAAAAAGCCAATTATCATACCAGAAGTTGATAGATTTCCCATTTCCCATGAGCACAATAAAGTCTATTTTGTGTTGATCCCCCATCTTTAAAATTGCTTTAGGAGTGGTTGACGGAATTTGTGAGCAGTCTATTGACTATATGCTCATGTTCTTGATGAAGTAGCTATGTACCCAATGGCATTATAGAGATTGTTTGTCCTTCATTAATCTCCAAAGCCTTTTTGTAAACAGAGTTGAATTCATAGTTTTGATTGAATAAATTCCCAAACAACGTTGGTTTCTAATAGTACAAATTTCTTTCCATTTTACCATAGTTCTGTGACTTCTCTCCTTGCTACTTGTCCATAAGAAGTTACTAAATAGACGATTTATAGCTTTCAAAATTGATCCTGGAAAGGACAAGTAGACAGCCTAGTAGGTGTTGATAGTATTGGGGACAAAGTTAATAAGTTGGACCCTCCTTACTTGCAAAAGATGTTTAGAACTCCAAGTTGAGATTTGAGGTTGTATTCTATCAAGTAAATCAGTGTAATCCATTGTTGTTAATTTATACGAAGAAAGGGGGATGCCTAAATATTTCATTAAGAACTCTTGTGATTGAAATCCAGTTAAGGTAGTGATCAATTATTGGAGATTCGAGGCACTTTTATATAGAAATATGTTGCTTTTAGAATAATTTACTTGTAGTCCTGAGGCTCTGTTGAAAATCTTCAGAGCTTTAATCAAGGTGGAGATAGAGGTGACATCAATTTTTGAAAGCAGGATCACATCATCTGCTAAACAAAGGTTGGTTTGTTTAAATTTACCACACTTAAAAGTAGTATTTGAAATCCTTTGTCTGTACTACAACATGCGCAATGATTTTATGGAGAGTTTGCATCACCAAGGTAAAGATGTATGAAGACAAAGGATCTCCTTGCTTGATCCCTTTGGTACTTTGAAAGAACTTGGTAGATTGTCTGATCATCAAGTTGTTATGAGAAGAATTTGTCAAGAATTGTTCAATCCACCTTATAAATATTCATGGAAATTCCATAGGTTGCAGATTATTAGTGATGATGCTCTAATCAACATTATAATAGGCTTTCCTAAGATCAATTTTGATATAAAAAACTGGCTTTTTCTTTTTGAAATAACCGATAAATAGTGCTTGAAGTAGCAGAAAGTTATCACCAATTAGTTTGTCAGGTATATAAGCACCTTGAGTGTGAATAATGTGCTTATGGAGATTTCTTTTGATCCTTTGGGCTATAAGCTTGGAAATGATTTTATATAGGGAGTTGCACAAACAATTACTGGGAAGTCAGTGAAGCTATTCAATTTACCATTCTTTGGTACAAGAGTGATGAAAGTCTTGTTGATGTCTTTAAGAAGTGTACCTTTACTAAAGAATTTCATTATAACTTTTGGAACCATGTTACTAGTGAGAGACCAAGTATCCTTGAAAATTTTGACATTGAAACCATTTGGTCCACTGGCTTGTGAGGGTGAAGAGGTGCGATTGCTTCCTTGATTTCTTGTATTAATACAGGTATGGCTAATTGGATTATGTCATCTAAATAAATAAAGTCATTTAGAATCTGTTTGAGAAATAGTGTGGAAAAGTGTACATCTATAGGCTTGTACATAAGCTCATTAAGGTGTTCATAAGCTCCTTGTATAAGCTATGTCTAAGAATCAAGAATAATATTGTTGTGTGTATGAGAGAGATAATCCTGTTTCTAACCTTCCTTGAGACGATGGCCTTGTGTAATACAGAGGTGTTTTTATCACCATGTTTCATCCTTTCTACTTTTGCTCTTTGTTTAGATAAGGAATAATCAAATAATAGTTCTTAAGAGTAACTGTGTAATGCATCCATTTCCATTGTTTTAAGTCTTGAATTCCCATGATTAGTGTATTGCAGCTGTTGAATAGCTTTCAACTTTCCTCTAGCAATGTTGACAAGATGTTGTGAGTTACCAATATTAGCAATGTAAAGAGTCTTTATTTCCTGCTTAATTAATTGCATCTTCTTCGAATAGATAAGCAGCTTAGTTCCACAGATGTCAAACCTCAATGCAGCCTTTAAGCCTTCCTCAAACCCAAATAGTTGCATTCTAAATTCATTGAATCTGAATGGATTAATAATTCTCTCTGTATTTAGAAAAGTGAGAATGGGGGTATGATTTGATAAGTGATTACTAGCAAACTTCGAGAAGCAACTGGGAAATAGATTCATCCATCGAAGATTTGCCACACTTCTATCCAGTTTCTTCTTTATCAAATTACGATCTGCTTTCTTATTTGTCCATATATAGAGGCATCCTCTCATTGGTATATCAGTACATTAAGAATCCTTTAAATATCTGCTAAGATCCATGCAAGGAATATAAATTAATTGTGGTCCTTTTGCCTCCTCGGTTCTTAAAATAGAATTGAAACCACCTGACAGCATTCAGGGTTCTGTGTTGGAAGTGGAAAATTTTTTGATGTGATTCCATAAGAAATTTCTTTGATATGCATTATTATATGCATATATGAATGAGATATACAATTTTTGATTGAGTTGTCCAATAGTAACCTGCAAGTGGATCCTCTAATTATGCTAAATGAGCTGATAGATAGAGTAGTAGCATAATACAAGACAAAAATCCTACCATTCAGATGACAAGAGATGTTTGATATGCTTCTTCACTTTACTGGAAAATAGTTCAGCATATTATTGCTCTGTCTTTATTCACTTTCCAAAATTCCAGCCAAGATAACTTTGTTTTGCAAGGTAGTGTCTATGATCATTATCTATTTATTAGGGGTATTAACCCCTTTTACTTTCCAAGTGAGAAAATTGATGCTGCTGTCTCCATTAGGGAGAGTTTCTTCTTCCTCTTTAATCTTCGCCTAGTGACCATTTCAAATTTTGGTGCTATATTTGTCAGAAGTAACTGTTGTTTATTCCTAGTAGATAAATTGATTTTGTTCTCCAAATGTTCATCATTTCATTCATCTGTACAACTTGTATTAGGCTTTATCGTCTGAGCCACTATCTGTGAGTCTTCATAAACTTTATGACTGTTCATGTCATTATTCATGTCCAACTTACTCCCCTGCATTGTTGCATCTTCTACACAGATATTAGCTATTGTAATGGGTGTTTGGATAGATGCAATTGCTACATGAATTTGATCCCCCGTATGTGTATGATGAGTAGTTGCTATACTTAGCATTTATAGCTCCTAATTCAATGACTCCAATGGTTGGACTTAGATGAGTATATGCAGATACAAAACACCATTTGTTTTTTTCCACCATATATGTATTATGGATTGTCACTGTGCTTGCTTCTACCACTCCAGTTTCAGCAACTTCGATGGCAACATACTTCTTATCATTGGCTAGTAGTAATTATTGGTAACAGTCTAATTTGAATGTCCTCCCTGTAGGTATATATTTTTTGTTTTTACCAATTTGTGGCCGCTATGCATATGTCAGTTGCAATTTATCCTCAATAGGTTCTACGTCTTCATTCAACCTAATGAATGGAATAATATCAAGTAGATCATTTAAGGAAGTCTCAAACACACATACGCAAGCATAATTGACACGTTTTGTTTCAGTCGTTGCTTGGTCCAGCACTAAGGGTCGACCAATAAAACTTACAAGATGGCTTAACCCAATCGTTGTCCAATATTCAATGGAACATCATGTAAGCATAACCACAACGATATGTTGTCAATTTTCAAATCTTCGAACTTAAGGATGGGTCTCCACACCTATAGCAATAGGGGATTGTTTTGCACATATCAAGGTCCGGACAGAACTAGTTTTGCTTCCTCTGAGTTAGAAAATTTGAATAGGAACACATCATCATTATTAACTAGGACTTCTAATAAACCATATCACTTCCATACATTGAAAGCCCAATGCTTCATTACCAGAAATGCAATTCTTTAATCTATGAAAAAACTGACAAGTGTGGTTCTCCATTTATCCACTCCATCCATCAAGATATCCAATGGAGGAGTAATTATCCTCAGTTCAAGCGATTCACTAGGTGGACCATATATTAGTTTCAGATCAGGTTTTGTGTCACCAACTACCTATGTCCATGTCTTGAAGATCCCCACAAATACTTCCTATAGATTCCAACTATCCCTCATTATGAAGGCATTTATACTACTTGTATAGATGTAAAACATTTATTAATCTTATTCATTGTCCTTGAAAGTTTATTCCTTCTATATAAAGCATATGGTGTAGAAAGTTAGCTACTTTTATCATTTTCCAAAATTTGAGCATGTTTTCTTAAGAGTGAATCATCTACGTTTTCTTTATCTACCTGCTTTCGAGAGAAGAAACAATATTAATA
Source organism: Erythroxylum domingense (assembly GCA_025594535.1). Lineage (NCBI taxonomy): Eukaryota > Viridiplantae > Streptophyta > Magnoliopsida > Malpighiales > Erythroxylaceae > Erythroxylum > Erythroxylum domingense. Next base: position 16,997,562 of record JANQBM010000006.1, read on the forward strand.
TGCTTTGACAAACATGGTGTAGTCTTGAAGGTAACATCATATTCTTTTCTTTCTTTCACAATATGTAGAGTAGTAAGGATGTTAAGATTAGTTTAAGTAATAAGGTAAAGTTATAGTGATGTAAGATTAAGAACATCAATTTGTATAAATAGAAAAAAGATAGTCCTTAAGATATGTTGAAACACACATAATTAGGCATCCCTTTAAAATGTCTTAGATACTTGGAACAATCAAGTATGAGAAGAAATGTTGCCTAAAAAACTCTTTGTTAGATTCCCTTCTCGAGGGCTTTGATGAGAATTTTAAAGCATGAATAAAACCAACTAAGCTTAGGAAGGTGGAGATTGAGAAGATAAGGGACAGATTTAACATTATTTAGCGTATAGGACTTATGTATTATGATGAAGATGAGTGTATTTATTACCGTAGGCTTGGGGCGATGGATTTTGACTACAACTCAAAGAGATGTGGGCTTCAATTTCTAATTTAACCAAACATCCCAAAAATCCTTGACTCCAAAAGTTTGAGCCTAAGATAACTCCACTTGCATTCCTAAGGCCTGCTATCTAGAATCATAGTTGCATGTCACATTTGAGAGGTGCTTCAGCCTTGAGCTATTCAAGTTCATAAAGCAGTGTAAGCTTATCAAGACCTAATGGATGATATAGCACCAATTGTGGATCATGATTGCCGATGATTCCCAAAAGGCTTCATAAAAGAGACAAGTTTGTTTTCATAGAAAATTATATCTACAAACCTTTTAAATTGCCTAAGGGGGATTAGAAGAAAGGTTCTATGAGTGGATAAAAACAATAAAACCTCGTAGTTCCTTAGCTAAAAGTTATTAAATCCAACATACCACTTACCACACTAAAAAACACTCGCTTGCAAGTTGAGCTTAATCCAATCAAGACGTCTTGTAAAGAAGAATATTCATTTATGTTTCATTTTTCCTATTTTATTTTATTTACCGTGCATTAAATTTCTATTTAATCATGTTATTTTTACGTTAACTATGAACACAAACAAGATGCTCCCAAGGAGAAAGGCAACCAAAGAGAAAGAAGTGCTTGGCTTATCTTCAAAAGAAAAGAAAAAAAAACAAAAGGTGATCCACTGTGAAGGGGTTATTATAATTGAGTCACACCCTTGGTAGCTTTCACCACGTGTCCCTATTGTCTTTAGCCCACCTTCCTCTATCCATAAAAAATGTTGTTACTCTCCCTGTGCGTCATAAGCATTTTGAAAAAGAAGATGGCTCAATTTCAAGAAAAGGTGACATTAACTTGGACAAAATAAAATGAGGTTTGAGATGATCTGAAGATGATGACTCTAAAGGACAAGGAGACTTTGGAGGAAAAGAATGTAAACTTCATTTGCGGAGAGTTTGGAGGACGTGAATGTAAACTTCATTTCCGCCATACTTAAAGACATTTGAACATGATAAATTTACTTGGTTTATATAAATTCTTCTTTGTCTTATATTTTGATTTTCTTTCACATTGCTTATTTTGGATGGAATCATAGATTGCAAAATAATTTACAATAAATTATGCAGACTTACCAAGAAAAATAAAAGAAGACTAATAGCACAAGACTAATGTTCTATTAATCTATTTAACATAGGTATCATGCTTTTATACTTGAAAAATCGATAGGCATTATCTTTTAAGTGCGCAATACGTAAAATTCGAAATAACCCTTGAACTCAAGGATATGAAGACAAGAGACACAAAAAGCCCGTAGAGAATGAAACAAGTACACAGAGAGTGACCGTAGAGAATGAAACAAGTACACAGAGAGTGAAACATTGTCCTGAAACGGTGGTAATTTTCAAAGAAATAATAACGCAACGTGGCTGAACCTAAAAGATGCCCACCTTCACTCTTTTTTTTTCCAATTACCTGAAAAGCTCCTAAAAGAAGTCGCGTTTTTGTTAGTTACTGACTAGACTTTCTCCATAACTCCTCTGGCTTTCGACATGTAACGATAGCGAACTTAATTAGACCCTTCCCGTATCCTTCAATCATCAGTGGCATAACTAACGCGCCTCTTATGGTTTTTAGACCTGATCCATTCAGCCAAATAATTAGAAAATGTACAGATGTGAAACACTAACAAATTATTTCAAAAGATTCAAGAAAAGGAAGCATGGGTACGTTCCACATAAATAAAGTAACACGGACGAAATGAGATCATAATTTGCAAGCCAGAAAACAAACGAAGAAATTGAATTCAAAGCAACAACAAACACAAATAAACTTACCAGAGCGTAATAGGGATGTTAGGCCCTTCCATGTCAGTGCCGAGCGAACCACTGCAGGCCAGAAAGGGGCGACATGTTGAGACCAATCTGCTGTCTTGATATCCTTTCAAAAGAAAATTAAAAGGATTAGTTATTGCAAAAATTATTCGTAAAATATGATGACAACAGCAACAGGAAAACAGATCTTTCAACTAGCGTGTAGAGGGCATCACTTTATGAGCAGCCTGAACTCATACTCCATTCCTTTCTATCTCCATTAATGAGATCGATGTAATAACAAATTATTAGGATCAAATCATCATAAAATCCGTGGGTGTAATTGTCATCCCGCATTATTAGCCTACGATCTTGTAACCTCAATTTGTGTAGTTTAGACGTAATCTTAGGAGCTTTCTTAGGAGAACCAATCTGTATAGCTTTATCTT
>JANQBM010000006.1:17004393-17014687 GCA_025594535.1 Erythroxylum domingense
GCATGAGATGTGGTAATTTACCACATCTGGACCAGTTTCTTTGGTCCGACCCGTTCTCTGGAAACGGGATGTTACAATTACAATTGCTACTTATCTCCTCTCCCTCTCCCTCTCACGCACACAGTAGGTCTTGCATATTTGGCTTCACTTTGGCCTGGAGAGAACCTCGCCAGAACTTAAGGGAGTGACACCATTCGTGCTTAATAGTACAGAAGGAAATGAGAAAGATGTGAGTATTATGTCTATGAATTATATTATTTCTATATATAAATAATTCCTAAATAAAGATATTTTTATGGCTGTTCTTCTGATTCATTCTTTGCAACTTATCAACATCTTTATTTTCACCGATCATAAATTCCGCAAATCCCACCTCTTTTCATAAAAAATCACTTATAAACATACAAAACTTCTAACTAGATGTTGTTTGATTCCAAAAAACCAAGGAAGACAAGAAAGAGCATGAATATACTAAAGCAGCTAGCTCTTGAGAAATTGTAGATCCTTGGTAGAAGAGTAAAGCAGATCTAAGGAGAAGGGGTTATAATTGAACTGAAAGAAAGAGGGAAGAAATAAATCTTACCTTTGATTCAACCTTTGTGCACCTTCGAACTCTTTCTTCCTCAACGAAATGGAGGCGGTGAGAGATGGTGAAGAGAAGATAGTGAAATTGGGAGGAGAGGGTTCGATGAAATGAAATCTGAAGTTTGAAGGGAAGAGCTCGATTTCTACATCTATGGAGGTAGTGCGAGATGGTGAAGAGAAGATCAGAAGATGGTGAAGAGAAGGCGGTGAAGAGGAGAGGAGAACCTGAGCCTTTGATGAAATGAAACTTAGAAGTAGCCTTTTGGAGTTTTGTACAGTTATAAACCGGTTCGTTGATAAACCGACCGGTTTTAACACACAGAGATTATTAGGTGAAAACGAACCGGACCACTGGCCGGTTCAAACTTTTTCCGGTCGGACCGGCCGGTTTGGTCCGATTTTAAAAACCTTGACAAAAACTGAAATATCCAAAGCTTCAAATTGCCTTTGCGTGAACTCCACAACATTCAAAACTCCATCTCCATATCATTTGCATTATTATCATCTTATAAAAAAATAAAATATGATGAAAAAGGTGAGGACTGAGGAGTACAGTGAAGATTTTAAAGCTGTTTCTTATCAGAAAATATTAATATTTTATTATATTGAACCATAAATATTAAAAAAACATAAAAATAGAGTTAATAAAAAACAGGTAGGATATAAATATCCATCGGTTCGGGTTATCACTAGACCCATATCCAAATCCATATCCACATCCATTTTTCAGCATCCATCTAAAATCTATTTTTTAGCCTTCATGTTTATTTTTTTTGAGTCGGGTAGTGCAAATATTAATCGGGTTAAAAACCCAATGCCATCCCTACATGCATTGCTTTCGTTTATAATTACCCTAAAAAGATGGTTGTGAAGTGTTGCTTTAACCGGTTGTTGGATCAATCAAAGAAGCCAACGGCCTTTCAATCAACAAAATTAAAAGCTTTATCCATGTGAGAAACTTCTAACGTCCTTTCTGCCTCCTAGATAAGGACAATATTGCCGCCTATAATTTTGTCTTGAATGAATATGAATGCTCCTCGGCTCGGGCTAAGGAGAGTATTCAACATCCCTTTGAGCGTAGAGGCCAATGAGAGAATTTTAGACAACACATTGTAGCAAGAAATAGCATGAAGTCATTCCAGGCTGTGGCAAGTCTGAATTTTAGGCACCAATTTTAGTTTATGAAATTTAGTTTAGGTACGGTTATATTTAATTGCGTTTGATTAATTTTAATTTATATTTGAATGTGCTATATCATGTCTAATTTGCATTAATTTTTATAATTTTTTAATTTAAATCTTAATTGAATTAAATTAATTTTTAATTATGTATATTTATTTATAATAGAGTTTGATTAATTTATAATAATAACTAATTTATTTTATTTAAAAATTTTACATAAATTTTCATCAATTAGAATTTTTAGGATATTCTCATTATTTAAAAAAGACGGATTAGTGTAGAAAAAAGGGGAATGAAAAAGGTAATTGCTTAGTTAAGATATTCAGGTATCTTAATATTTGAATGGTAATTAATAGAATAAAATTTCTAAATAGTTTATTATAAACCATAAGATAAAAGGAGAAGAACTAAGGTCCTCGGATGACCAAAGGGCCTTGTTTGGCTGGCATGAATTTTTGCTTGGAAAAGTAATCTTTTTCCTAAAATTTATATTATCACGTTTAGTTTATTTTTTTGAGTAATTAGGAAAGTAAAAACTTTCCCAATCTAGGAAAAATAGTAGCACTTTACTTAAATTCTAAATCCATCACCCCTTTGGTATTTAGATTACTGTCCTCAGAAATTTAATCTAAAAAATACACTAGTCAATTCAATCATTCTTTCTCTCCCAACTCTACAACAACTCTTTTATAAAACCCCACCTCCTCTTCAACTAGACAATAACTATGGATAAATTGGGGCATTCAGAATGTCCTTGTCAATCAAAGAAACATAGTAACCAAGATCCAAAATCCAAACATAATACAAAAAGGACAAGTGAGCACCCATCTGAAGCCAAATCCTGAAAGTGTCACGAATGTTGTTGGCATTAAACTCCTTGAAACTTTCTGCACAATCACCACCTTGCAGTAGAAAAGCCTTTTCCGTTGCAGCATTAGCGAGTCTCTCCTCCAATTTCCAAGCCTCACCAGCAAATACGATTGGTGGAAACGTATCAAGCGTCCTAAGCATCGACTTAAGCTCTTCCTTATATGGGTATTCTGGTAACTGCAATATTTAGTTTTTAAAAATATTTTTTACATGATTTATATAATGATTGATGTTATAATTTTTTAGCATTATTTTTTGTATTAATTTTGTATTAATATTTTTATAATAATTGATACTGTGATTGTTGTAAAGTCATCCGAATAATTCATTTATGAGGAATAGAGCATTTCCCTACTATGATAAACTAGCTATTATTTGAGGACAAGATCGAGGTAATAGAAAAAATGCTGAAGCACCCACAGATATGTTAGATATAAACAGAGAAGAGAACTTGGATAAAGAGAATGAAGAATTTAATAATATAACTTGTATTACATATTAACATTGTTTAACGATTTCAATTTTTATTCGGTTTTTAGAGATATAATTGGAAACATAAGTTAAAATTAAATTACATTCTATGAAATAATGTTGCATACCAAACACTATAATAAGAATCTACCCAACTTTCCTATTAGAATTCTTATAAGTATCTAAACATGTGAATATCTTTACTTTCCATAGATTTATTTTCTAAAGAATTAGATTCTAAATTCATTTTACTTTCCCGTCAACCAAACGAGGCCAAGGAGTTTTCATTTTTCAACTTATTGTAAACCCTGATTTGGGTCTAGGTATCGTAAGAAGGGACCTATAAGAGCCTCAATACAAGGTGTTATTTCTCTCTCTTTTAATGAGTACATGTTGTATTATATCTATCAAGACTGTAAACCGTTATCAATTTTGTTAAATTTATTTTATCAATTAGACAAAATTTGAAGGTTTACGTTTAATCTTATCTTTATGATAATTGGACCAAGTGATTTAGTTGATATAGGATATCAAGAGATAAAGATGATGGTTGAAGGAGTTAAAAAGAAAACAAGGAAGTTATCTCCAGTTAAATAACTACCTTGATGGTGGGTAGTTATCTAATTATTGATATATATATATATAGACACACACACACACACACACACACACACACACACACACACACACACACACACACACACACACACACACACACAATGCATATTTTCTATCAAAGCATACAATACGGAAACACAGTAGGCTAAACTAGATTTTTGAGTGATTGGGGGTTTTTATTAGAGTTTCAAGGCTTGAAGAGATTCTTCATTGTTGTAGTTATTCTCAAACATTACTTGGACAACATGACTAGAGGTATTATTATTATTTTATATGAATCACGTTGGAATATTTCACTACTGTAACATAATGGTTTCATTGGTTATGGGCCCAAACTCGAGCACATGTTGTTCAGTATAATGTTATATGTTGTCATTCTATCATTATTAAAAAAAATGCAAAAAATGCATGGTTAGTTGTGCATTTTTTTTGGGCACGAACAAGGATATATGCATGTGTTTTTATACATATTGAAAGTCTTTTGATGGATGTACATGTCATTTAATCAGTATAAAAAAACTATATGGATTGTTGAGTGTTTTTATTTTAGCGTGAACAAAGATATATGCATGTTTTTTTGTTTGTTGTGCGTGTTTTTTTTATTGTTCTGTGGAGTGACCTTCTGCATGTTGGCTGAATTGGTTTTGACATTGTTAAACCTTTCATTCCTCTCTCTCTCCCTCTCTTTTTATTCCAACTGTTCATTTACTTACAATGACCACCATGAATTTTGTATCTTTAGAAGTTGCTTTCTCAATTTGTTGTATTTGTTTGTTTGAAAGAGTGATGTTTGGTGGATCTGAGCTTTACATGGTAAAAAATATTTATCGGAAAGATTGAAAAATAAGTTGCATAATTTAATAATCAAATCATAATTATTTAACAAATAGAGTTAGATATCCCAAAATAAGCATTATTAAGTCTTAAAGTATTTAATATTTATTTTTTAAATTTACAGTATTTAAGTTTTATTGAATCATGTTTAACTATTTTCTATTAGAGATATATAATAAGTAAAATAATAATTATAGTATAATTTATAAAACATAAAATTTATATCCCGAATATAATAAATTTCTTGAAAATATTTGTAAAAATTATAACCTAAACGTTCGTGTATTTGATTGTGTATTGTAAAGAAATCCTAATTTTTACTATAAAAGGGCATTTAAGAGGCCAAGTGGGCTATGAAGACTTTAGAGACTTGAAAGGGGGCCATATTTGTTACCCTTTGGAGAGCTATAAGGAGCTAAACTTCATCTTTCTGGTTTAAAAAGAATATTGAAGCCAACGAACATTTTGGGCATTAATTAATCTAGTGATTTTGTTCTCTCTCTTTTGGAATTGATTAAGTTATTCTATGATTAATATTTTGAGATTTATGTATGAATGATTTAGACACTCTAAATAATTAGATTATTCATGTATGAATTCATTGCCATAATCTGGATTGCAATACATAATCATTGTAATTATGATTAACTTATGGTAAACTAATAGTTGTGCATCATTAGGGATAACATAAAATAAGTTAAATGACCTGAGCTTATGTGATTGTTACCTATATTAATCTATTTTCCTATTCTGTAATGCAGTTATCACGTTAAATCTAAAGAAATTATTCTAGGTTATTTGATAGCTAGATCTAATTAAAGAGCTTTTTTAATTAGATACAACCTAAATAAAAATTGGGATTAACAGAGGTTGCTATTAATCTATGGTTAATAGTTTCCAGGAGAGGTACGAAAATAATGTGATGATTGATTGTGAACATTCATGCGAAAGATTATATTAAATTGAGAATTGGATTTAAAACCCATCGATTAAACCTAGAAATTTTGGACTGTTGATTTCATTAAGCTTTAATAATTTAATTTTACTTTATTTTCTTCATAAGGCATAATACCTTTATTTTCTTCATAAGGCATAATACCTAAGCCTCCATCTAATGTTAGGGAATATGCCTCATGAATCGGCGTGCTAGTTAGAGCAATTACATCACTTATCATGACATCATAATTAAAACACGAATAACACTATATTTAGAACTCAATTACTCATTTTATTTCATCAAGCATAATATACATTGTGGTATTACACTTCACAATCCATATATATACAACATCAAATACTAGAAGAGTCTATTGCTCTTTTACACATTCTACATGAAAGAGAAATTATACAAAAACTCTATCTAACTCTTCAGTCTCAGTTGACCGACCTTTGAGCCATTTCTTGGGTCCAAAATGCAATACTAGGTTTCTTCTAGAAGGTCTTAGTAACTAAGTCTCCTCTATCGTACCTGAAAAGCCACGTTGCAATTTTGATGAGTTTTGCGAACTCAGTGAGCAAGCCATTATCGATATGCTCACTTTTATAAATCACACAAACAATTCACAGACAATTAATATCATCACAGAATGCACATCGCTTCATCAATCATCATATAGCATCAAATACCATTTTGTTCACTTATTTCACATTTCTCATTCATAACAATTCTAACAATTCATTTTGATCATTTAAAACATATATATCAAATGTATATATAATACATATGTGACTCACATTCAATTATTACATTGTTGTGGTCAAATGCCTTTTTAACAGTCCCGTATTTGTTGTGGATATTGGGCTCATTGATTACTATCTCGTATTCGTTAGGATATCAGGCTCATTTTACATAGTGAGCCTGCAACTTTTAATCATATTTTGAGCTTTAAGCTCTTTTTCACTGGCTACTCCAGTCACAACTGCCTTTATCTAATCATGCATAACATGTAATGAAATGCATCAAATCTCATGTATTCAATCATTCACTTTTATTCAGTTTACACATTCACTTTCTCATTTTCATCGGACCTAAGTCCGACATTCAACAATCATGTTGAGTACACTTATTTCTGTTAGATTCACATACAATGAGCACTTCCAATGCAAATCTCATTCATCAATCACCTCAAACTATTTATGTACAGAATTCATCACATTCACATCAATATCAGTTAAATAATTTAAATTTAAGCAAATACAAACAATCTTAGTGAGAACATCTAGGTTACTCATAGTATGCTCCAGATAGTTATTGCCTCGATGTCCCGACCATGTTTGGGTGATGTCGTTCTGGTTGCACTTCTATTTCATGCAAAACATACACATTTACATATTACTAATTTGCATAATCACATTAATACTCAGTCATACACATATGTATATATGTTATGTATAATGCATGCTCAATTTGACTATTCCAGGTATATTTCCTTAATTCACATCTCAGGATCATTTAAAATCACCATTCAATCATTCTTTTATAATTAATACACCTTACTTAATTTAATAACCTAATCCATCATCAAACTAGGTTCATTCTAAGCCTCATTCAAGCCTAAATATATCATAAGAAAGTATCTTAGCATTAATTGTCTCAAACATCACTTAAAAGACAACCTTTTTCTCTTTGTACCTGCCTACAATCGTGATGGTCCTTGCCACGATCGTGATAGAACCTTGTGTAATTGGCCACGATTGTGACAGGACCTTGTGTAACTGGTGACGATCATGACAGAACCAAAATTTTGCCAGGCCACGATCGTGGAGATTATGGCATGATTGTGCCCTGCATTTTCTTCCTCATTTCTTCCACAAATTCAATATACATAATAACATAATTTACACTCCAAATTTTCCAACATTCATAAACAATTATACAACTTCATTTCATATAAATCTAGCTACCATTTTGATTGCATTCAACTAAGAAAAATTTACTCAGTTGGTCCTTTATCATTTATTTGATCCCATTCATTCATGTAATCTTACCTCTTTCCTATATTCTTTACCTTTCCATACTATATCCATTCACAATACATTTAATAAGTCATCTCCATAGTTCATTATTTAGACTACATAACCTTATCATCTTCTTTATTTCATCTCAATGCCGTTTATAAGACAAATCCATAACTTAAGGTTCAACAATCATAATAAAACAAAACATTTCATTTTAGTTCTTATCAATTTAAGAACACTATATTAGTCTTTTCTTTAACTTCCAATCAATCTATTTCCTCCCTTAACAACCTATAATCCATGGTTCCATAGTCTCTCAAAAACAAAACACAATCATATGTATTTATTCATCAAATTTTTGCACTCATTCATTAACACAAAATAAGACATGAACACTTCTCTATATTCATCAACTTTCAAATCTCATTAAAACACCATTTTCATAACCATCCTATCTCAAAAACATCTTTAATATAACTCATAATTTATTACTCATCGTAATGCAAAAATATGACATAAACCTACTTATTTTCTCATCAACATAATATCATAATTCAAACCCTCTATCATTATCATTTAATCTCAAAATATCATCACATATGTTTATATTTAAACAACCCATGAAGATTATTATGCTACATACTTTATTTACTCAAAGTTTCTTCAAAATATCCAAGAAACCCTAACTCCTTATGCTACATGATCATCATTATGAAGGTTGGAGTAGGTTAGGTTTTCTAGTGGCAAGATAATGAAGACAGTGAAAATGGAAGTAAAAAGTGATGGATGAGAACAAGGTTCAATGTGTGATGTTTGGAGAAGAAAACATTGTGAGATGAAGAAAAATGAAGAAGATGAAGATAAGAGATTAACGAAGAGATGAGAGCAAATAACAAGTGAAAGACAAATTAAAGTTGGTTTTTCAAATGTGTTAAAAGAATCCTGGGTGAGTGTGGCAACGCAAGTGACGCTTGTCACTTGCCACTTGCCAATTGTCACCTCCCCATGGTTCCACTTGGTTCCTCTTTAATGACTAGTCCATTTGTCTCTAATTTCTAATCCAATTGTCTCCTCATTTTTTTGAAACTTGTCATTAAATCCTATAGTCACTTATCAATAATTTCTACTGCCATATGTCATTTATTTCTACTACCACAAATCAATTGTCTTGCCACTTGGCATTCTTCCTAGTTTAAAAATACTCAAAATTTTAGAAATTTCCGTATTTCCACCAAAAATTCTAAATCAAAAAATATAATCACCAAATAAAAAAATCAAGACAAAATATTCACTATTCACATCATAATCACTTTAAAAATCATTTATACCCAAAAAATATCAATTAAGTTCATGAACAACCATTGTAATGTGTACAAAAATCAATAATCGCTTGTGTGTATGCTAATGTTATGCATGAGCATGAAATGTATTTCCTAATCTCTCATTGCTATTTCTCATTTATAGTGGTATAAGACCCTATGTCCTAACCCTCATTAATAGAAACATGATATTACACTCTAATAAGTGTTGTAAAAAAGTTTAATAAGGATTATGAGTAGTTTGTTCTATACTACCTTAATTAGGTCAATTATCATGTTTAATGTTTATTTTGAGCTATATTCTATACTTGTTATAGGGAATCTCATCTATCAATATATAAATGCATAGTTGGATATTTATTCATTACTATGACATTATGTCTTTGGTATCTTAAGCATACATATTATGACTAGGTTGATTATTCCAACGTGGATTGTGTGGTAGTCTTTTAGATAGAAAGAATGAATTTGGTGAATGTTAATTCTTAAATAATGCATTAATCCCATCATTTACTTAGAAATAAAATTGAATTGTTTTATCAAATGTCAAAGTTGAATATGTTGCAATTGGCATTTATTATGCATAAGTTTTCTTCAATCTTTATGAATGTTTTATTCATCAAATGGAATTAAGGGTTTGGTTTAACGCGAATTTCTCTTGATTCGTTAAGAAAAACATCAAAATAATTTTAAAATAATTTTATTAAAACTTTTTTTATAAAAGAAGTTATGTTTTGTCTTTAAAATAACTTGAAATATTTGGAAAATATTAAGACTAGAAGACTTACAATAATCTGTTTAGGTTTTATGACAACTTATGTTATGGTTTTTGACTTTTTGAATAGTTTTTATTAGGCATCTTATTAACCAAATCCTTAAAAAATAGTTAATTAATATTTAACTAGTATTTATTTATCAATCAACTAAATAGTGATAGGTCAACTAAAGGGTTGGTCAGGTCGATCAATCTAAAAATTACAGAAAGATTTTTTCAAAAATTCAACTATATGAAATAAAGCTTTTGTCAACAAAACATTTATTTTTTTGAAAAATGAATAGTGATTTTACTATAAATAAAACTATTTCAACATTAAAATGAGTTCATGACATTATGCCTACTACAATATGACAAGAATAGCTAAGTTATAGTAGTACAACTGTTAACAAAAAAACATAACATTTATTTTGTTAAACCATTATATCCATAAACTAGTCATTGTGATGACTAGATTGATAAGTAATTATTATTTAAGTGTTTATTAACTATAAATACTTGAAATTTTAGTTATTAAACATATTTATGACATTTTTATGATTCAAGAGCACATTTAAGATATATTTTCAGCATTTAAATCAATAATGCATTCATTTATGTTGGCCATAAAACATTAAGGTAAGCAAACAAAGGAAATTTGAGTTGTAAATCAATTAAAGGGGGGGGGGGGGGGGGGGGGCCC
>JANQBM010000006.1:17014787-17093685 GCA_025594535.1 Erythroxylum domingense
CCTTATGACTAGTTATATTATGCTCATACAAATAAAACCAAACTCTTTTGTTTTATTAATAATAAATATTTTCATTAGAATATTATAACTGGAAGAAAATTAAGTTATATGTAAATACACTTACTTTCTAGGGTACTATATTTACATAACCCTAACAATAACATGATTTTCAAGTGATCCCAAGTTGAATGAAAACTAGAGATGGGTAATTGAAAGAAAAAAAATATGCTATAGTAAAAGATTTCGTCTTGTTGGAGCTTTTAAGGTAGAAATTTCAAGGTTTTAAAGAAACATTCCTTTAATTTAGTGGAAAGTGACAAAAAGTTGGTGCAGAATATAAACCAAAGTACTGTTAGTGAAGCCAATCGCTAAAGATGCTTCAAGACTATTATAGTGGAGGCCTAATTACTATATGAGGCTTGTTTCCTGGTTATTGCATTTTTTTCTTTTCCATACACCAAATGACAAAAAAAATTTATAAGAGAAGGTCAAGCTTTAGGCTTCAGGTCAGGCCATTGAGCTTGAGTCTAAAGCCTAAAATAGAAAACAGTTCGAGTTTAGCCTAAATCATGCCTAATGGTTAACCTATTTCAATTTTTCATTTTTCATTTTCAAAATTTTCAAATGCCCCCTATACTTAATTGTTAATTTCAAGGATTTCTGATTTAGTTATTGCCAAATATTTTTGGGAAAGAAAGGAACATATTTGTCCTAATTAGCATATATGGCAATTTAATTGTTTATCAAATGACAAATAGTAAATATTAGATATTTAAATGAAAGAAATCAAACCTTTAAACCATATTATTCCGTGTTAAACAAACACCTCCCCTAAATGCTTTAATTAACATGTAACAAAGTTTACATTTTTCTAAATGGAGTTGTCTTTCTTAAAGGACATTTATTAGATATGTAAAGTACTAATTATTAGACTTACTTAATGAATACTAACATAAGAGAGTTTCTTGAAATTAAATTTTGAATATGAGGAGGAATTTGATAGTTTCAAAATTTAGGAACGAATTAAAAAATGGTTAAATCATAGAGGAGCTAGTGTCTATATCTCTATGTTTTTACTTGTTATAATGAATCTTAATAATGAATATTATGAATTTACTATTGGATTTAGAGGTGACAACTAGCGGCATTAGATTTTTTAAGTTTAATAAAAAAATATAGGAGAATAAAAGTGATCCATTTTATTGTAATGAAAGTACTTTTATAAAATAAATAGGCTTTAAAGAATTTATTAAATTACAACCTTAAACATCATTTAACTCAAAACCACTATTCAAGTGGGTCTTCAAAATTTTTAGAATTATCTATTTATAGGGGAAGTAGATTTCAATAACGTATTTAGAATGCAAAGATATAATATAAATAATAAAAAATAATTTTAACTTTTTTTAAATAAGAATGAGGAGGAAGAAGCTCCCAGTCTAGTCTATTAACACCAAAACCCCTTATAAAGTTTAAGGGTTTTTTTGGGGTCCTCATAGTAGCTCTCACTATCCATATTGCTTTTGTTTGTCAACATCCTTCTACTTCTTTCCTTGCTTATTCTACTGGAGGGGTAGTAGGTCTAGCTTGGAATAGACCTCAAATTTTAAGGGCAAGTTATCTTTTACCTAGTCCACTTTTCTAGCTCTCATCCTTCTTTACTATTTAAGGAGCGAATTTTGACAACTTTAACTTCTAACTTCAACTTTTCTCTTAACAAGTATATGACACCAATCATTTATGAAAAGATACGAAAACCATCAACCTCAGTATAAGCTGGTGATAAGTGGTAGGGATGCAAATGGAGAAATTTTCGAGTACTATCTATCTTTCATGGTGGATGGGGAAGTTATGGTAGCTCCTTCAATTAAGGTTTTGAAAGAAGGTGTAAGGTATTTGGATACCAACCTTACCGGGTTCTTTATGGGAAAGCGTCCACTTGTCCTTATAATTAATTTTTGGGAAAAGTGGGAAAGCTAGGGGTTTAAAGCAGGTACTCCTACTGGAGGACAACCTTTTACTCTTCATGTTTGAGATGAAAAAAGGTGCTATAGAATTTTTGATGTTGGATCATGGTATGTACAAAACGTACCATTATTTTTACAATTCTAAAAGCCTAGAATAACGTTAGAAAACCTTAAACAAACTGGTCTAAATTTTATAAGGTTCCATTCGAATGTTATTCAACTTTAGGCTTAAGTATGCTTATAAGCTTTATTAAGAAACTGATAAGTATGAATGAAACACTGCTCAAAGAAGGAGAGTCGGGTATAGCTAGGGTTTTTGTGAGTGTTGATTTAGGAAAGAGTTTCCTAAGGTGATTCCTATATTAAGGCTAAGTTAGAATCAAGCCCTCTTGAAGATATAATTAGTTTTGTTTTGTCAATGGAAGCCTTCTTTAAAAGATTAGGGAAAAATGAATAACAACTAAAAGAAAGTTTATTGAGGGTGATTATGTAAAGTTAATAGGAACTAGTATGTTATCTAAACTTATAGTTTTAGAAAGTATGTTAAGTAATACTCAAGAGGAGGATATGAAGGAAAATATGGAAGCTATTTATAAGATTGGGGAGAATTCTTATCAGGGGGAATAAGGAATATAGTAGGTTACTTATGATGAAGCTAAGGAAGATGTTGCCAAGAAGAAAGGGAAAGAAGATAACTAGGAGGGGAATGGGGATAAGGATGGAAAAGAGGTGTTGGTACAAGTAACTAGGGGGAGTCAAATCTATCGAGTTGTAAGAATGGAGAAGGAATCAGTTAAAGAGGCAAGGAACAATCATCTCCTAAGACTTCATTGGCTAAAGAGGAGATAGGAGCTAAGCAAAATGACGGGTATATAAAAGTCAACAAGAGAAAGTCAAGTAGAAAGAGTAGGTTTAAAGGAACCAAGCTGATAAACTCTTGATCATGCCAATAATCACCTAAAATGTTAAAGGAATAAATAGCCCCTCTATAAAACAACTGATGAATGATTTTTTATTGGAAAATAAGTCTACAACAATTTGTATGTTAAAAATAAAGCTAAGCTAGGATATAATTTAAAATTTTGAAGTTTTTTAGGTAAAATTGGAACATGCTATTTAATCAACAATGCTGCCATCATGGGAAGGTTGTGATTATTTTTTATAATAACTTGGCCAATATTCAAGCATTTTATAATACTGATCAGTTTGGAAGTCTATTATGTCTATGATAAGGTTAAGGCTTTAGTCCTTAGTGGTGTATGGTTCTAATTTATCCTTCAAAAGAAAACAACTATACAACACTCTAGAGAATTTCCACTCACATATCAAATATCCGTGGTTAATATTAGGAGATATCAATAGCACTAGATTTAGATCACAATTTGAAGGAAGTATTAGTTTGAAGAATTTTATAAATGATCTTTAGGAGTATATTAAGAGGATATGCATAACTAACTTGAAAATTGAAGGAGCATTTTTTATATATAGCAATAAGTAAAATGCTAGGTGGCATATCAAGACATGTTTGTGAGAAAAAAGAGACACTTTCTATTTAGATTTAACAATTACCTTGTACGAGATGAATGTTTCTTAAAGACTATTATGAAAGATATTTCATATACAATTAGGGGATGTAAAGTCCTTGTGTGTGAGAGGAAGTTAGATAAAGTCAAGTAGGAACTCAAGACACTAAAAAGGAGGAAAGGAGATGGTGGTAGTATCTTAGATAAAGTCCTTAACTCAAAAAAATCATTGGAAATGATACAAGAGGATTTGAGTAAGCAACTGGGGGAGGGATCCTTATTAAGTAAGGACAACAATGCATTATATGACTATATGAAAGCTCTAACTAATCAAAATTCCTTAATAAGTAAAAGTCTGAGAGTGAAATGGACTAAATATGGAGATAAGAACTCTATGTTCTTTTTCACCTCAACCATCACCTAATACTTGAGGCTATACATGAATTTTTTTAACAAAGGTAAGATCTTTAGAGAAATTAGTAAGAAAATTTTATAATTAATCCTCAAGGTCCCTAACTTAAGGTGCCTTAATCAGTTTAGACCTATCTTCTATTACAAATTCGTGTATAAGACTCTTTTTAAAATTATTACAATAAGAATAAAAAGGTTGTTGAAACAATTTATCAGTGACTCATAGGGGCATTTACAGAGGAAAAATGATAGGTGATAATATACGTATTATACAAGAGCTTTTTTATAGGTATTTAAGAAGAAATGCTCTAAAGATTATGTAATTAAAATTGAATTTTAGAGGTTTATAATACTATATGCTTGGATTTGATGCATTAGCTTTTGGAAGCTTTTAGAAGTTAAATAAGGATTTGTTCAACTTTTACTTCTTTTAGTGTGTTAATTAATAGTAAACCTATATTGTCTTTTAAAGGTGGTTGGGGGTTAAGATAAGGAGTTCCAAATTTTCCTTATCTATTCTTCCTTTATACTGAATCCTTATAAGGATAATAAAATGCAACATTAGTTCGATCCAAGCTTCAAATATCACAACAGATGTGAGAAAGTTGGGCTAGTGTCTCTACTCTTTGTAGATCTTTTAATGACATGTCTACAAGCCTTTTAATGACCTCTATTAGAACCTTTAATGAGATAATATAAATGGATGTGAGTATAAACAAGTTTCATATGCTCATCTTAGAGAGTGCTTACTCTATTACTCGAGGGATTTCAAATATTACCAGATTCTAGGTCAGACAATCCCTTTTTAATTACTTTAGTCTACCTATCTCCACAATAAAGCTAGATTTTAAGGAGTTTTTACCTTTGATTGGGAAGGTATAGAAGAGACTTGGTAGTTGGTGTAATAAGACACTTTCAATAGTAGGGAGAGTATAGTTAATCAAGACAATATCTTCCTATCAAAATGACTAATCAAAAATATAAAAAAGATGATAACGAGGTTTATATGAGCAAGAGGAAAGAAGGGAAAGTATTATGCAAAGATTAGTTTGCAAGAAGTTTGTAAATCAATCAAAGAATGGGACTTTGGGATTATGCAAATTAACGTCGACAATACGGCATTCATGGGAAAGAGACTATAGAGATTACCTGAAATAGGGATTCCCTATGGGTAAAGTGGATACATGCTTATTTTTTAAAAAGGGAAAAATGTATATGATCGAGGGTTTCGATATGCCAAAGTTTTATTATTTTTAAACCTCGATATTTTGCAAGTGCATGGGTCGTTCGTGTAGTACCTAAGGTGTCGATCCCACGAGGAGTTTAATATAATTTTACAATTTAAAGCTAAAATTAATTCAAAATAATTCAATAAACAAAACTAAACAAGACAATAATTCAGTTACGCAATTAATTCCAATAATCAAATTTAGAAATATAAACAAGATAGCAATTGCACACCTAATCACAAAACAACCTAAAAATTGCCAATTGAGAGAAAAGGGATTTTTATTTGACTTTAATGAAAATCTAATTGATTATGAGTTTATCGAATTACTGGTTCTAGACAGTCCTAAGGTTGATTACTCACTCTCGAGTTATAAACATTATCCCTAATTATTAACCTTAATCAGATTACGAGAAATTGCATCCTCTTGACTCACAATTTATCCTAAAACCTAAAATAGATCTTAAGTTGTCCAATAAACTACTGAAAACCTATGCAAGATTTATCGTTACATAAATTTACTGGTTTGATTCAATTCTTGATCTATTAAACTACCTAACTCTCGTTAGCGCAATTTAATGATTTTCACTCGGTTCATCCTCTCAGTTTGTTATCGAATTATAAAGTGCAGAAGTTGAATCACAAATAATTTGATAAAAACACAATAAATCAAATTTCATTAATATCAAAGATAAAATTCCTAAAGGTGAGTTTTGACAAGTACTCAACACTCAATGAATCTATCATCTATGTCTATCTCAAATTATATACAATCATAAAGAATGAAATAAAACTAGAAATAGACTCGGAATGGAATGAAGGAGGTAGCGACGACAAGAAACCTCCTATTCTAAGAAGTACTTTGCGTAGGCTTCGTCTCCATGTTTCTCTTCCTTCATTTCTTTCCTCAATCTCTTGATAAAGCTCTCAAGGGTTTCAGGATTTAGCTGATGCAAAAGCTCCATCTTCTATTCTTTATGTTCTTTAAATACCTTAGCAGCCCTAGGGTTTTTGGGGTCAAAACGGTCTAAAAGGTCCCTCAAAACTTGATGTTTTCTCCTATTTGCACATCTATCCGATGCAGGCCACGATCGTGACCAGCATCAAACCACTCTGTCACGGTCGTGACGTGGCCTGTGGCAGAGTCTTTCTGTCATGATTGTGTCCCTTAGGCTATGATCGTGGGCTGGCTCACATGGTTCTGTTACGATCGTGGCCTATTGTACCATGATCGTAGGTCATGGTTTTGGCTCGAAAGTCTATGAAACTCCTCCATTGTTCAATGTTGGCCCTGAAATACTAACAAACACATCAAGGTATCTCAAAATCATAATATTTAAACTCAAAGACTTATACTAACCCATAACACTTAAACATATAAACTAACGTAATTCTATCCTAAACACATACTAAATACTCAAATTAACACCTAATATATAATAAATCAAGCCCTAAAATATGATGCAAAGCACACTTATCAACATCCCCACGCTTAAACGTTTGCTTGTCTTTAAGCAAACAAAACAACAAACATATAACAAACATACAATACACAATGCATTAACGAGGCAATGACTTCAACTTCTTGAAATAAATTTAATCTTAAACACAATCATTCGAGTTATATCAAATCATTAACATGCAAATCTGTGTCTAAGGTCTTTAAACTAAACATACAACTTAAATGAGATCCAAGTGTTAATTTATTTTTCCTTTTCAATTGCGCACACACATTAATAATTCTTTGGTCATTCAAACTCTGTAACTGTTCGTAAGTATATTTTCATAAAAAGTCAAGCTTATTACATTTCCAGTAGGTTTTTATTAGAAAACATACATTTTTAAGTTAATTTATTGAACATGGACTTAGTTTTTTTTACACGGAGGCAAACATTGGTAATGAATGTCGATCCAATTACTCGACCAAGTTATGTTTTTATTAAGCTGCTTCATTAGAATGTCATTATAGGTTTTTGATGTGGAGGCACACAATTTTTATGTGTGTCAATCCGATTACTCAACTATATCATGTTTTCAACTGACTACTGGCTCTATGCATAACCTGAAGGTCAGCAGAATAGTTATTTATTTAACAAACATTTTTTATTACCTACCTTGTTGTTTTAGCTGCTCGTTTCTATGAAAAATACTAGTTAATCTACCTAAGTTGAAAGGCCTTAAATTATGAATGAATGTGGCAATTTAAAGGGTGCTAAATTTACACTAAATCCTAATTAAGCTGCAAAATTATTCAAAGACCCCAATTCAATAATTTTGCAAGCTAATGATTATTCACAACCTAATAGACTATGTTCAAAATTAAATCAATTTCAATCCATCTAAGCCATTGACACATTCAAACAATTCTCAAAATGTGACCTAACACTATCATACCATATGCAAAATCACAAACAAAGTAAAACATATAACCCTCCCCACACTTTAACAACACATTGTCTCAATGTGATAAGGGAACAAACAAGCACATAAAAGAAAAGAAAGAACATAAATTAAAGTAAACAGAAAATAACTAAAAATAAAAAAAAGATAAGAATAGAAATAAAGACTAATTTGAAAAAGAAAAAATGGTTTAGACAAAATCTCATAGAGATGGAGGTGGTGATGGTGTCGGAGGCGGCAATTGTACACCCCGAGACTCGAAATACCGATGGATCCAACAGATATCTTTGCTCTGCGTAGTTGTGTTTGGGCCATTTCTTTCATCATTTTGGTGTGCTCTGCAAGTGTACCAGTAACTGTCTTGTTGTTCGCGAAAATTGCCTCCAAGACTTTCTTCCATCCTTGATCTTCTTCTTCCTCTTCCTTAGACTCTTCACTAATTGAGTCCTATTCTACCTGCTACGACAGTGCTGAACTCGAGCTCGCATGACTGGCCCTAATTCTGACATGTGTCTTGTAGCTGATATCCCTAAGTTCCATGTTGTTGGACTTAAGGATTTCAGTCCACCATAAATGGTGATGGTTTAGGAAGTCAGGGAGGTGAACAATTAACCCACTATAGTCTACTCCATAATATTCAGAATGGCAGATAGTAGATACCCTATACCTAAATTATTGCTCCACTTGTGCGGAGTCGCAATAATTATATTTAGCACTTGTGTGGATGTGCATACTGGAATGATGTGGTCCATTTACCACAATATAAAGGGTTCCTTTGTGGAACATTTGTTGGTTTCTGATTTATCAAAAACCAGCTGACACATGAATTTATGCAGCAACAAGTGCTTGTGGGATCTTATTATGTTGTTGTGAGCAGTATTGGCATGAAATTGCTCTATTATAGTGAGTTCATTCCAATATTGAGGAGAAACATCATCATGCTGAATGATGATGGAAGATTCGGAGAATCCACACATATCGCACATGATTTCTTTGTTCAATTCATAGGTTCTTCCTCTCAGCCTAAACCACAATTCCTTGGAGTCCCTAGGGTCATGGGATACTGAAGTGAAAAATTACAAAGGGAGCACTTGATATACAGGAAATTGGAAACGTATAACCTATCGAGCATTCCAAAACCACAATTCCTTGAAGTTCCTAGGGTCATAGGTTTTCTACCCTCTCACACAATTCTAACCTATCGAGCATTCCAAAATCAAAATATTTGGGAACTACTATTTGTCTAGCATTTAGAGATTGGAAATAAGTACCTTAGACAAATAGAGATTGGAAATGAGTTCCTTCCTCCTCTATGTAGATTGGGAAGGCACTCCGAAGTCTGTTGCTCTGTTTCTTCTCCCACTTCCCGCAACTTAATTTCATCTTGATTGCTCCCATCTGGCTAATTGCTTAATGCATGGCATATTTCTTATGAATAGGTAGAATTTGGAAGAAATTTAGAGGTTTGAAAATTTTTAGAGAGATGTGAGAGTTTTTGTAGGTTTTAATTATAGAGAGATAAAGTAAAAGTGAAAGTGAATGAAAAAGTTAAGTTAGAAATGAATATAACGGTGGTTGGAGGGTAAAATGGTAAAATTTTCCTTTAAAACACGTGCTCCCCATTCCTGCCCAGTCGCAGGCCAGAGCACGCGTTAGGTCACAATCATGGCCTGCAGTTTTCCACCATATCTTTATTTTTCTTCTTTTACTCTTTTCACATTCTATTTGAATTCACTTCTTAATTCTTTTGTGGCACTTTCACCTCTCTTTTACTTGCTTGCTCTATCATCCACTTTATCCCAAAATCTTATTCCTTCTTGATTTTATTCAAAAACAAAATAATCCTAACTACGAAATTTCAAACATTCTAACAAAAATAATCAAAGGAACTAATTTTCCATGAGTTGCCTCTCATGCAGTGCTTCTTTTAACGTCGGTAGCTCAACCCTCTTTTTAGGCTCATGATGGTTCGAATGAAGATTGCAATGGTAGTGCAGTCACTAATCTCATAATTTGTACCTGAGCTACCATGAAGCAATTTCCACCTTCCTTATGATTCTACTTTCCTCACCTTCTTCTACGCGAGAGCTTTTTTTTTAATGCATTCCTAGGGTCCTCGATATCTTCTCATTCTCCTAGAGGTTCAAGTTCCTTGATGTTTATTGGAGGTAAAGGAGAACTATAGTCTTTCCTTGACACGAAAGGTTATTTACCCTTTTCCTACCCTCAGAGTTAGCTCACCCCCATCAACGTCAATGATTGAATGAGTAGTGGCTAGGAACGGTCGTCTAAGAATCATCAGGGCTTCCACATCTTCTCCAATGTCCAATATATAGAAGTCTTTGGGAAAGGTAAATTTATCAACTTTTACATGCACATCCTTAATGATCCCTTTCGATTGATGCACTATTTTGTTGTCTATCTTTACCAACATCTTTGTGGGTACTAACTCTCTTAACCCCAACTTCTGACTAAAGGTGTAGGACATCATGTTAATACTCGCTCCCAAATCTGTGAATGCCCTATCTATAATGACTCCATTGATATTGCAAGGAATATAAAAATCCCCTAGTTCCTCCTTCTTCTGTGCGATGTTAGGGTGTTCTTTCGATATTCACTCCTTAACCTTCTTCTTGAAAGATTCCTTCAATGTGAGCTTTGTTCATAGTTTTTCCGTTACTTCCTTGACTCTGTTTGATTCAATCTCCTTCAAATTCCTCACTGCCTTATCTTCACTTGTTTTCCTCTAAGTGAAGATAGGGTATGGGATTCCAGGTCCAGTTGCCTTAATTGGCTAGATTACGGGCTCACTTAAAAGAAATTCCTCAATTACTTGACCTTCTCCTTTATCTCCTTCTTCATTCACTTATTCAAGTTCTTTGTCTTAGGTTTGACTGATAGCCATGATTCGTTCTTTCGGATTGGACTTGGTATTGCTTGGAAGGGTTCCTGCATTCCGAGTAGACATTGCCTTCATTAGTTTGCCTACTTGAACTTCAATATTATGTATAGATGAGGCATGGTTCTTTGTTACTTGCTCAAATTTGCTTTCGAGTCTCCGACGTGCATCTTTCATGCCTTCAATTTTATTTAAGATCTTGTCCAACTTCAATTTCATCGAGCTTGTTTTATCTTGTTTAAAACCCGATTGTCCTTATAGCTTGAACTATCCTCCAGTGCTCTTCATTTAGGAGAAATTAGGGTGACTCTTCCACCCAGGGTTGTAGATGTTGGAGTAGTGATTATTGCCCCCTCCTCATTCATATTACACCCCTAAATAATTTACTTGCTCCTGATTGTCTTCCCTCATTAAGTAACAGTCCATGATATCATAGTTTACTTGTCCACAGAGCTCACACTTAAGTTGCATGGCCTTCACCAGAGCTGAAGATGAAGCATTCATGCTGTTGAGTTGTCTCATCAGGTTGTCGATCTTCGCTTGCATTTCTATCATTTGATTGACTGCCACAACTCAGTTTTGCTCTCTGAATGTAGTAGGTTGCCTACCTCGCTCGTTTTTCCACAAGCAGCTATTACTCACCATCTCCTTTATTAACTCTTCTGCTTCATCAACTGTCTTCCTCATCAACAATCCTCCTGAGGCTGCATCAATTGTGGCTCTCGTTGGTGCATTTACTCCATTGTAAAATGTTTGTAACAAGAATTTCTTAGGTAGGTTGTGGTGTGGGCACTTCTGTTGCAAATCCTTATATCTCTCTCTCGCTTCGTAGATTGATTCCCTATCACCTTGCTGGAAATTAGTGATTTCCTTGATGATCTTCTTGGTTTTGGTCAGAGGGAAATACTTGTCTAAGAAGGCAAGCACTAGCTAGTCCTATGTCGTGATGTTGGCTGGGCTAAGGGAATGGTACCAAGCCTTCACTCTATCTCTAAGGGTAAAGAGGAACAGTTGAATTCTGACTGCATCTTTCAACTTCTGATGATATTGGAAAGTATTACAGATTTCAAGAAAGTTCATAATGTGTGTGTTGGGATCCTTGTTAGCCAATCCATAATTACATATTCTGCTGAAGCATAATGAGGAGGGCTAGTTTAATCTTAAAGGAGGCTACTTAAATTGGCGGCCTAACTACTCCTTAATTTGCCGCATTGAACCCCGGTCTCAAGAAGTCCATCAGGGTCTGTTGTTGACATCCTTGGTTCACTCGGTGATCCATGTTCTGCTGAAATTTCTCAGCCATTGTTGATTTCATGATCTCTTCTTCTTCTTCTCGCTAAGCTTTCCTAAGGTTGTTATAGTCGACTGATATCTAAGTCTAACGTTTCAGCTGCATGACTCCAACCTCTCATGACTCTTGTGTTCATGCAAGAGCACAATTTTTGAGATAAAATGAAAGAACGAAAACAAAAATTAAAAACTAAACTAAATGCATTAAATTATACAACTAAATTAATTTCCTCCCTAGCAACGACGCCAAAAACTTGATAGAGGGTTTCAATATGACACAGTTTTACTATTTTTAAACCTCGATATTCTGCAAGTGCACGAATTGTTTACGTAGTAACTAAGGTGTCAATCCCACGAAGGGATTAATCTAATCCTAAAATATAAGGCTGAACTTAATTTAAAATAATTCAATGAACAAAATTGAATAAGAAAATAATTCAATCATGCAATTAATTCCAATAATCAAATTCAGAAATATAAACAAGATAGCAATTGCACACCCAATCACAAAACAACCTAAAAACTACCAATTAAGAGAAAAGAGATTTTTATTCGACATTAATGAAAATCCAATTGATTATAAGTTTATCGAATTATTGGTTTTAGACAATTCTAAGGTTGATGACTCTCTCTCGAGTTATAATCATTAACCCTAATTATTAACCCTAATCAAATTATGAGAAATTGCAACCTCTCGATTCACAATTTATCCCAAAACCTAAATTAGATCCTAAGTTGTCCAATAAACTACTGAAAACCTATACAATATGTCTGGATACACAAATTTATCGATTTGATTCAATTCTTAATCTATTAAACTAGTTAACTCTCGTTAACGCAATTTAATGACTTTCACTCGGTACACCCTTTCAATTTGTTACCGAATTATAAAGTGCAGAAGTTGAATCACAAATAATTTAATAAAAATGCAGTAAACCAAATTTCATTAATATCAAAGATAAAATTCCCGAAGGGGAGTTTAGACAAATACTTAACACTCATCGCATCTATCATCTATAGCTATCTCAAATTCTATACAATCATAAAGAACGAAATAAAACTAGAAATAGACTCGGAATGGAATGACGGAGGCAGCAACGGCGGGAAACCTCCTGTTTCGGGAAATACTTCACGTAGGCTTCATCTCTACGTCTCTCTTCCTTCGTTTCCTTCCTCAATCTCTCGATAAAGCTCTTTAGGGTTTTGGGATTTGGCTAATGCAAAAGCTCCATCTTCTGTTCTTTATGTTTTTTAAATACCTTGGCAGCCTTATAGTTTTTTCGGGGTTGAAACAGTTTGAAAATTTCCTCAAAACTTGATGTTTTCTCTTGTTTGGGGATCCACCCGATGCAAGCCACGATCGTAGCCTAGCATGCCATGATTGTGGCCCAGCATGCCACGATTGTGGCTAGCATCAATCCTCTTTATCACGATCGTGGCCTGTGATAAAGTGTTTTTGTGCCACAATTGTTGGTTGGCTCACATAGTTCTGTCATGATTGTGGCATGGGCCATGGTTTTGGCCCAAAAGTCTTTGAAACTCCTTTGTTCTTCGATGTTGGTCCTAAAAAACTAACAAACACATCAAAGTACCTCAAAAACATAATATTTAAGCTTAAAGACTTATACTAACCCATAAAAACACATAAACTAACATAATTCTATCATAAACACATACTAAACACTCAAATTAACACCTAATATATAATCAATCAACCTTAAAACATGATGCAAATCACACTATCAGTATTGAAAGTAAAGAATAAACCATCCTTTTCTTGGTTTTTAAAACAGTTAACAAAGATTAGAAGAGGTTTATAGGGAGCATAAAATGTAAGATAGGTAAAGGGGAATTAATATCATTATACCTTGATAACCTGTGTAATATAGGAACTATTTACAAATCTTAGTATATGCCAAGCATGGATAATAAGTGTCCAATTAATGCCAAAGTGAGTGTGTTGATTTAATTTTATAGATGGAGCGATATCCTTATTGAACTGTAGAGCATAATGCCAAGGTACTTACCAAACTAGAGGAAATAAGATGAATATATCTAGCTTAGGGACTCTTTCAGAAAATTTACCAATAGCTCGTGGAAGGAAATCTTCAAAGGGAAAGGTTAGGAGAAAAATTGGTAGAAAGTGATGTGGAGTAAAAATATGATGCCTAAAGTCTCATTCTTTATATTATTACTAATGAAGCATAGAATTGCCACCCTTTAACAAAATAAGCTACCTAAATACTATATTTTTTCTATGTAAATAAGACTATGAATATGTAGATCACTTGTTCTTTAGGTGTATATTATCATCAAGAGTCTAGAAAAAAGTCCTAGGTTACTTTTGTGTTCAAAAGATTGACCTTAATTATTTATATTTCATAAACTAGTTATAAAAAGGTATATATCTTTCTAAAGGGGATAGAGCAGTAGCTAAAGTGGCATTTTGTTCTATATTTTCCATATAATGAGAAAGTGAAATTCTATATGCTTTAAAATATTTTAGATCAATTTGGCCAAATGATGAAGGAGCTTTCTTATGGATTAAAGAGCAGATTATAGTGAATACGAAAATCAAAAGTAATAGTTACTCAAACATGGAGGCTAAATGATGAAATTGGATGTAACAATGTTTTGTCTGGATAAATAAGTAATGAGTTAATCTGATTAAAGATTTAGTTTTCCTAACATTCTCTATAATCTAGAGCCATATCATTCTTAACTTTTGTTAAAGTTGACATAGCTCAATAGATTGTTATTTTCATGTAACTACTTAAAAGGTTAATTTACTAGTATTTTGAGGAGTGGTAGGTTCGGTATTGCTTCCTCTTGTATCACTTTCTTTCTCTAATTTAATTTAACTTTTTAAAAAAGAATCTATTAAATTAACATGAGATGATGATATTTTAAAATAATTAAAAAATAAATTCAAAGTAAGTTGATTAAAATGAAGCTAAGGTTTACGGAAAATGTTTTAAAAAAAGAATATGGAAGTGAACAAAGTTTTTAATAATGAGATTCTGAAAATGATTTTAATTTTTTTTAAATTTAAAACAAGTTACAAGAAAAACATATTTGAAATGATCATTACACTGAAACATTGATATCCAAATTTGTAACTAGCAATTAATGAGAAAGAAAGTGATCAACAATTATAAAGGATTTAAAAGGTCATAATAGTGAACATAAATTTAAAATTTTGAAAAGAATGGGCCTAACTATAACTTTGGTTTTTGGAGCTTGGTACACTGAAAGGATATTAACATAAGCTTTTCTATTTTAAGGCTTTTCAAAGGTCTATAATTCTTATCTTCATATTTGAGGTTTAGGTTTGCTACTAATTATTCTATATAAGATATATGGGTCTTTTAAATTTAAGAACTTTTTTAGGCTTGATTTTGGATACTTAAACCAATTAACTTAGTTTACTATGATTTTGGATACTTAAACCAATTAACTTAGTTTACTAATTTAAGGAATTAGATTCTTGATTTTTGTGATATTAGGTTTTAGGCTAAGCCAAAGAACTTGGTTAAGTGATTAGGCTTACTAACATTAAGGATTTAGGTTCTAAAAAATGATAAAAAGCCATGAGAAAAGTGAGCTTATTAAATTTAGAGTTTAAAGTTTATAGGATCTATATTATTTAGGGTGTGACATAATGGGATTCACTAAGGTTTAGTGAACTTAAAATTTTGCTATTGACATTTTTAGGGGCTCTAAGATCCTTGTCTTAAAGATTTAAGTTTGGACCTAATTCCCACTTGTATCATTTTAGTAACATCAACCTTAGTTTAATCTTTCTTATTGCTTTTTGTGTAGTTTAATTGTTTAAAAAGATTTCTAACTCATAGTTTTGAAAATAACAAAACATATTACTAATGGATTTATCTTTGGTGGTATTAGTAATTCAATTTATCAAAAAAGTAAGAAACATATGAGGAATCAAGCAATATAGGAAAGATTAAGTACAATAACAGGCCAAATGAGTCAACTAAATCACATTAAGAATCAAGAGCCAATTACAATTGGAGATTATTAAAAAAATAATCATCAAATGAAGCTAGATAAAGTTACATGATCTATAAGATTAAAGATGACTCCAAGAAAAAATATATATTAAAAGCATTGTAAATTTTCTTGTGACTCCTTATTGATGGTAAAACCTATCTACTTATTTTACGCTCAAAAACTACAAGTGAACGGGTCGTGACTTGTAGTAAAAAGAGTGGATATCAATCCCACAAGGATTGATGCCTAGACACCACTTAATTTAGACACAACTTTGTTTAAGAAACTAAATTATAAAATGCAAATAATCTGAAAAATTAAATTAAAATTAAAAGACTAATGTAAACAATAGACAATATCGAAATTGTAGAAAATTTGAATTCAAGAATCTAAATACTAGAGATTACTTTTTTCCTATTTTGTCTCCCTCCTATTTTATCGATTGAATTATATCTCACCCTAGATTTCTGAATGTACTAATTATCCTCTCTCAAGGTGTAACCATTTATCCCTAATCAAATTAATGAGAATCAATTGGACAATCTCTCAACCTACCCAATGACTGTACCGATTCAATTAGTTATCAAACTATCCTATGGGTTATCAATTGACTACTCAAGATCTCTCTTCTAACTATTCAATTAACGTGATGATTGCTAGTCTACAGGTCACCAACTCTCATTGTACAATTTTACACAAATTTCATCTCACTCATTCTCTCGATTTGATGCAAGATGACATTTAAAAATAACAATCTACAAAGACAATTGCATTCAATTTAATAAGATAGGAGTTCAACATAATAGTTCCAAAAGCAATCCCTAAAATAAAATTAGCCTAACATGGTCTCCATAACATCATCAACATTCAAATAATCCATTTTTACAAAGAATAGAAGAGATTAAAATGATAGAAAATTGAAAAGAAAGACTCTTTATCTTCTTTGCCAAAATCTGGAATTTTGGTGTTGATGTGTTATTTTTCCCAATCTTGATGATGATCCTTGTCTTCAATCGTTTCTCAATGCTCTAAACATGTGTTTTTCACTCA
This sequence comes from Erythroxylum domingense, assembly GCA_025594535.1. Lineage (NCBI taxonomy): Eukaryota > Viridiplantae > Streptophyta > Magnoliopsida > Malpighiales > Erythroxylaceae > Erythroxylum > Erythroxylum domingense. The sequence continues at coordinate 17,031,567 of JANQBM010000006.1, forward strand.
AGGATGGTGTTTCTATAGGTGGGTGTTGTCTCTCTTGAAGATGGAGGCTTAATTATCATTTTATAGTCAAAAAATCCTAAGTTTAATGAAGCCTTGTAGATTGCCTTGAATTATAATTCTCACATTCATGGGAATTTGCATGATTCCCACGAGCGTGGGAATTTTTTATAGATGCATCTCCCATTTTCTTCTGTAATTCCCATGTGATGTGGGAATTTTTATGATTCCCATGAACATGGGAATTTGTCACAGATGCACTCCTCATTTCTTCTCCTTTTTGATCTTGAGTTCACCCTCCAAATTGCTCCTTCCTTCTTCCTACATAAAAATAGTCAATTTTTTCCCTCAATTAACATCAAACACACAAGAACAATAATGGAAATCAAACTTAATGAAAACATACAAAATGAATCCTAAACTAGAACAATAATAAACAATTATGCTAGAAAACACATGACAATTACCTATAAAAACATATCTTAATGCACACCTATCACTCCTCTACTTCTTACTTGAAAATTGCAATACAATTATAAGCTCATAGTGAATAATATTTTAAATAAGATTTTTAGGAGGTCATTTTGGTTAAGATTTAAAGAAAAATAAACTTGAATACTTGTTTTTCAAAGTGGAAAATGGTTGATTATGTTAAATTTTCTTCAAAGGAATAAGTTATTCACTTTGAAAATTTTGAAATATTTTTAAAATGTTATGAACATACAGGTCAACTTGTTAGGATGCTATTTGATCGAATATAAATTTGGCTTTTCAAAATGGTTTAAGTGTGATTAGGTCAAGTATACACAGATAGTTCAATTGAATGCCTTAAAAATAGATTTCAAGTATACACCTTTTACTTCTAATGTATTATGTTGGATGCCATAAATCTATAAAGAGTATCGAGGACTTGATTAGATGTTTGGACTTTAAAACATAAGTTATAAACGACTTTTTACAAGGCTAAAACACCATACTTCCACTAAGTATAGGATAAGATGTATTTACTTTGTTTATAAACTGTTGATCTTATTTATAGACCTTTAGATCACTACTTAGGCTTTTGTGGTCTAATCGTGGGCCTGTCATTCCCTCACGTATATATATTATCCTTATTATGGGCCTATGTTAATCACCCATATTACTTTGAATAAATTGTTATCCTACAAGCCAAAATATGGCTCACAACTTTAAAAGACTTAGGATTTGGCTATTCCAACTCATCAAATAAATCACATTTTATTTTTGAATATTGTATAGAGTTTGTGATGTTTTTACCTAAGTTGAATTTGGAAGTTCATTGATTGAGTTATTAGGATGTTATTATTGTAACAACTGATTTTAAATTTTAATGACTAAGATCAAAGGTGAGTATACATACTTTTAACAATTTTTTTTAATGATCCTTTGGAATATTAATAAGCTAGAGATGCTTGTTATTATTGCTTCACTATTACTAATTAGAAGAGTATTTGTTGAGTGTATTCATAGTGTTGTATTGTTTTTTATAATAATTATAATTAAAATGTTTAATTATTAAGTTGTAAAGAGTTATTTTTCTCTATCATGCAAGGAAGACAAATTAGGGTACTCTTTGTATAAAACATTTTTTTGAAATATTCTTCATCCAAATTAAAGACAGTTTTTTTGAGATTTTTAATTAAAAATAAAATCATTTTAGAAAGATTACTTTTCATCGATCAATTTCTTAAGAAAAGCTTATGAAGTGGATGCAAGTCAATTATCTTAGCTAAATCGCAATGCTCTAATTCTCAGCATCAAAAGACCAAAGATAAGAAAGGATGGAGGCACATGCACACTCATTGGCTAATTTATCAGAGAGCAAATTTAGGAACGTTTGGCCATATAGAAAGAATAAGAAAGGATGAGGGGAAAATTAAATAAACCATCCATAGAAAGGGGAACCAAGCGTGAGTAATAAGACTTTCTATGTACCATGTGGCATGGAATGAATTAGAGACATGTACAAGTACAAGTGATTGTTGGAATAATGGAGGATTCTCAATTCATATAAGGATTCAAATTACTCAAGGTGAAATGTGTATCTGATGCAATTTTTTTTGAAAAATTTGAATGTATTAGGTCTTGAGGGCGAATCAAATTGTCACAACTTGTTTTTTGAAAAGTTAAAAAGGAATTGATTGAATAATGGAAGAGATGAACAACCGGAGGGCAAAAGGTTTAAAAACCATGTGCGTCAATGAGGGACAAAACGATGACGTAAAGACATAACAAAACAATGGCCTGTTTTTACACATAAAACGTAGCGTATAACAATTAGGGCAAACCGAACAAGCCCTTTCACGATCAAATTGTCACAACTTATAAAACAATTTAAAGTCTAAAAGCAATAAAGTTATTACATCTGAACAACATTAGAATTCCACTTTGGATTGATACCCAGTAGCAAATGATCACGTTAAGGAAAATGCAAGTATTGAACAGCTAACCACTTCCCATCTTGTTGCCTTAACTTGGCTTGACACCAGTCGTTAATGACATGAGGCATGAAACCCGCATTATCGTGAGGACAAAACTAGCCTAATTAATGTAGCATCATTAATACATCAGTGTGGCAGATCAACCTGTGGAGCCCTTCAGTTGCAGACCTGTTTCAACTGCCCAAGGTTGAATATGATTGGCCCATGTTTCTTTAGTCCGTGTCAACTTGGTAAGTTGTTTAAACAATAACTCCTTACAAGAGTTGTTTGAATATCGACCATTGACCGCATATCTCCATATATATGAATCCGATTTATAGTTGCAATAAGTGGCATATATTTCATCACCTAGGGAGGTGGGGATTGTTGAGTTCTGAATTATCTGCTTGTTTTGTAATGCAATAGCCACCGATACTTTTAAGGGGAAGAAGCTCTTAAAGGAGTTAGCAACATTGGAGGTAATTAAAGGACCCACAAAAAGCCAATTATCATACCAAAAGTTGATGAATTTCTCATTACCTGTGAGCACAATGAAGTTTAATTTGTTCAGGTCCCTTATCTTGAAAATGACTTTAAATGTGGCCGAGGTAATGTGCGAGCTATTTGTTGACCATATTCTTCTGTTCTTGATGAAGTAGCTATGTATCCATTGACACCATAGAATTTTTTTGTCCTCCATTAATCTCCAAATCCTTTTTGTGAGAAAAGTTGAGTTCAAAGTTTTGATGGAGTAAATTCCCAAATCATCTCAAATTCTAGGAGCGCAAATTTCCTTCCATTTCACCATAGTTTTGTGACTTCTCTCTTTGTTACCTGTCCATAAGAAGTTACTAAAGAGTTGGTCTATAGCTTTCAAAATTGCTCTTGGAAAGGACAAGTGGAAAGCCCAATAGGTATTGATAGAATTGAGAACCAAGTGAATAAGTTGAGCCCTCCCTACTCACAAAAGGTGTTTAGAGCCCCAACTAGAGACTCAAGCTTGTATTCTATCAAGTAGCTTGGTATAATCCTTTGCTTTTAATCTATATGGTGAGATGGGGATACCTAAATATTTCATTGGGAACTCCTGTGATTGGAACCTAATTAAGGTTGTGCTCAAAGGTTGCAGATGTGAAGCACTTTTAAATAGAAATATGTTACCTTTAGAACAATTTCCATGTAATCCAAAAACTCTGTGAAAAATCTTCAGAGCTTTGATCAATGTAGATATAAAGGTGGCATCAGCTTTGGAAAGCAGGATCACATCATTTACAAAACAAAGATTGGTCAATTTAAATTTACCACACTTCGAGTGGTACTTGAACTCCTTTTTCTGTGCTACAACATGCTTAAATGATTTTATGGAGAGTTTGCATCAAACCGAAGATGTGTGGAGATAAGGGATCACTTTGTCTGATCCCTTTACAACTTTTAAAGAACCTAGTGGGTTGTCCATTCATCAAGATTCTATGAGTAGAAGTTTTCAAACATTGTTCGATCCACCTTAAGAATATTCCTAGGAATTCCATAGCCTGAAAATTTTTTATGATTAAACTCCAATCAACATTGTCATAGGTTTTCCTGAGATCGATGTTGATGCAATAGTTGAGTTTGTTTTTCTTCTTAGAGTAACTAGTAATGAGCTCTTAAAGTAGTAAAATGTTATCACCAATTAATCTTCCAGGTATATAAGCACCTTGAGTGTGACTAATGTGCTTATAAGAATTCCTTTGAGTCTTTGGGCTATTAGCTTAGAAATGAATTTATATAGAGAGTTGCAACAAACAATTGGCCGAAAACTATTGAAGCTATTCAATTCACCTTTTTTGGTACAAGAGTGATGAAAGTCTTATTAATGTCTTTAATAAGAGTTCCTTTACCAAAGAATTACATCACAGCTTCTGAGACCATGTTCCTAGTCAGAGGCCAAATGTCCTTGAGAAATTTGACATTGAAACCATTTGATCTGGTGGCCTTGTGAGGGTGAAGAGATGCCATGGTTTCCTGAATTTCCAGTATTGTTATAGGTCTGGCTAATTGGATTGCATCTTCTGAAGAGATAGAGTCGTCTAAAATCAGTTTGAGGAATGGTGTGGAAGAATGTGAATCTGTAGGTTTGCACATCAACTCACTAAAATTTTCATAAGCTCCTTTCAAAATTTGTGTCTGCGAATTAAAGGTAACGTTGTTGTGAGTGAGTAATATAATCCTATTTCTAGCCTTCCTTGCTATAACTACCTTGTGAAATTCTAATGTATTTTTATCTCTATGTTTCATCCATTCTACTCTTGCTCTTTGTTTGAAGAGAGAATAATCAAATAATAGAGCTTGTAAGTACCCGTGCAATGCATCCCTTTCCATTTTTTCGAGACTCAGATTCCCAGGATTAGTATATTGCATCTATTAAATAGCTTATAGTTCTCCTCTAGTTATATTGACAAGATGGTGTGTGTTGCCAATATTATTATTGTAGAGATTCTTCATTTCCTACTTGATTAGTACCATTTTCTTCAAAAATATAAATTGCTTAGTTATGCAAATGTTAGTCCCCAAGGCAACTTATACCCCTTCCTCAAACCTAGCTAGCTGCATCATAAAGTCATTAAATCAGAATGGATGGATAGGTCTCTTCACATTTAGGAAAGTATGAATAGGTGTATAATCTGATAAATGATTATTAGCAAATTTAGAGAAGCAACTGGGAAATATATTAATCCATTAAAGATTTACCAAACTTTTATCAAGTTTAATTTTCAAAAACAAAATTCTATCAAGTTTCTTCTGTATCAGATGAGGACCCACTTGCTTATTTGTCCATGTATGGAAACTTCCTCCCATCAGTATATCAGGACATTATGCTTCCTCTAAACATCTGCCAAGTTCCATATAAGGAGTACAAACTACTTGTAGTCCTTCTGCCTCCTCAACTCTCAAAATAGAATTGAAATCACCTGATAACATCTATGGGTCAGTAATGGAGGTAGCAATTTTTTTGATGTGATTCCATAGAAGTTTTGCTAGTATGTGTTATTATATGTATATATGAAAGAGATGCATAGTTTTTGCTGAAGCTGTCTATTGGTAACCTCCAAATGTATCATCTGATCAGTTACGCTATATGAGATGATAGTTAGAGCAGTAGTATCATACAAAACAAAAATTATGTCATTCGGATAACAAGAGATGTTGGACACACTCCTCCACGTTACTGAAAAAAAGTTTAGAATATTGGGGCTTTGTCTTTTTATTCGTGTTTCTGAAATACCAACCAAGATGAATCGATTTTGCAATATGATTTCTCTAATCATTAATTATTTATTAAGAGTATTGGCCCCTCTTACATTCTAAGAGAAAATTCATGTTGTTGTCTCCACTAGGGAGAGTTTTTTCAACCGATTCGATCTTCACCTCGTAACTGTCTCAAATTCTAGTGCAACATTAGTCTGAGATAACAATTGTTTTTTCCCAACAGATACACAGGTTTTATTCTCCAAACTTTTGAGATTCAATTCATCTATAGGCTTGCATTAGGTGCCTTCATTTGAACCATGATTTGTGGACATTTATCAACTATAGCACAGCTCACAGTACTGTTCACTAGTTGCACTGTTTCATCCCGACGCTGTCATGTTCTGTTGCAATTGGAGGTTGAACAGCCACGTGTTGCTTGGATATGCTCCCCCATATGTGTATGATGAGTAGGTGCTGTGCTTACATTTTCATCTCCTAATTTAACGTTCCCTGTGGCTATACCGATAAGAGAATGAATAGAAATAGGCTTGCCAATTGAATTTGCCACCGTATGCATATCCTGGGTTTTCCTTGTGTTTGCTGAGACCCCTACTTTTTTTGTTGTTTCCAAAGCAACATACTTCTCTTCGCTATTAAGTAATAATCCTTGGTAACTACCAGATTTGAATGCCATCCCTGTAGGTATCCATTTTTGTTTTTTTCCATTTTGCAGCCGCCATGCGTATGTCACATGCAATTGATCCTCGATGGGCTCTAGATCCTCATTTAATATAATGAATAGAATGATATTAGGTAGTTTAGTCAAGGAAGTCATAAGAACACAAATGTGAGCATAATTGACACATTTTGTTTTAGCCGTTACTTAGTCTAACGTTATAGGTCAAACAATATAACTAGCAAGATGACTCAACCCACTTGTCTTCCGATATTCAAGCAGAACATTGATTAAGAATAACCACAATGGTACGTCGTCTACGTTCAAATCTTCTAATTTAAGTCTGGGTCTCCTAGTCAAAATAAAAACCAAGACTTATCAAGGCTACATATGATACATCATTTAACTTATGTTATGTTATCCTTGATGATTACAAATTATTAGTCGATGCACATAAATTTCAACATAAAAATTACATATTATATCAAAATTCTAGCAATGAATTTGTAAATAAATGATTCAATGAATGCATTAAAATCATCTTTTCATAATACTCAGTGGATTTATGCACATAACCAAACAATAACGAGAATATGATTATCCATAAACAAAACCTAAATCAATTAACATAAGATAACACAATCAATTTCTAACGAGAGAAAGAAAATAACAAAAACAGTCAAATTCACTTAACTCAAGTCGTCTACGTCAATATCACCTTCAAACAAACGTCGAAATGTCTAACTTTTCAAGGGTCTCTTCCACAAAAAATACTTCAGCCCCTTTAAAAATTAATGTCCCATCGAAAACTCCGCTCGCACTCTTGCTAGTGTGCCTTCCTACTGTTACTCTCTATTTCTTTATTTTAATTCTTGGTCTACTTTACTGTTCACTTACTTAAAACCTACGCTCCTGTTTTTGCCACTACTGTGCGTTTTGCGTTGGCTAATATTGTTGCGTCTTGGTCATCTCACTAGCTGATGCATTTTAGTCCTCCCATGCTACGTCGTTTGGTGATCTGTTGCTGCGTTCCTTCTTATGTTGCTTACCGTTTTGCTCCCTTGGTCCCTCACGTCTGCGCTACGTTGTTTTGGAGTGAACTGTTTCCTTCTAGCTGCCTTCATTTGCTTCCTATCCAGCACTATTATTTCATGTTGTTTCTTTCAGTTGCCTCTTGTCTTCATTTAATTCCCATAGGACACATTGCATGGGCTACTGTTAATTCACATAATTGCATACAAATTTCATACATGTGCCGTGAGCAACTTTAAATCTTCTTTGTGTTTTCTTTTTTTTTTCCTTCTTGTGTTTTAATTTTTTTCGTCTTGCTCCACGAAGATAAGTGAAAATTAATCTTCGAAAAACATCCATCATATAGAGCTTTAGACTCACTTTAACTTTTTCGCTTCTGAATTGTGCCTAAAATCATATATGAATTAAAGTGAGTATATTAAGCAATTTCACGTCAATAATCGTTAAGTGTTATGGAATAATTTCATAATTAATTAAGCACCTATCAACTCTCGACGTGGATTCAAAGATGAAATCGACACCCACAACATGGTTAAGTGTATTTCTCCTTATATTTGTTGTTTCCTTTCTCTTATGGATTGATTATGTTATCCTTTATTCAATGTTTGGGTCTTATATAAGAATGATTGAATGCTCTATTTGATTATTTTTATATAATATCCCATTGCTAGAATTGAATACAATACATAATCGTTATTTTTCCAGTTCATTTGTAGCAACTAATAATTCGTAATAATTAAGGGTAAAATAAACTAGATAAAATAATCTGAGCTTGTGTAGTTATTGCTTAGATTGGTATGTTTTTTCTCACTCATAAGGCGATTGTCCGATTAAACTTGATGAGCGTCTCTTAGGTTATCCGATAGCTAGGGTTAATTAACGAGCTCTTCTTAATTAACTATGACCTAAGAAAAAACTGGGATTAACAAAGCTTGTTGTTAATCTACAACCAATAGTTCAAGGAGAGATAAAAGAACAAAAAATCAATGAAATATATTTAATTAGAGTTTAGGCTAAGATTGAACCAAAGAACCGGGTCCCTAATATATTTATAACTTTCATCACTTTTCCATGTTTTCTTTAATTTGCTTTTGATAGTTTAGCTGCATTCTATTTTCTTGTTTGATAAACTAACCCCCCCAATAACTGAAACACCATTTAATTTCATTTCAATAACTTTACACACACTCTTTGTGAGATTGACTTAGACTCACCACTTCTATAGTAGTAGTCTAGTTTATTTTGACTAACGTTACGATATGCTACTAATCCATATTAGGGTTCTTCCTTGCTCCATCATTTGTCACTGCCCACTCCTACTCATTCCTCGATTGCACTAAACTAAGCATCACTTCAATTCCCAGAAATTTTTACTTCTAGTTTATAACAAAGTTCCCAACAAACAAAAGCATGAGTCCAAGTTTCATATTCATTCTTACATTAGTCGTGTATAAGTTTATTTCTATGGCCTCAACCTGGATTAAGGATAGATCAAATTTGTCTCTATGTTGAGTAACAATTATCAACTATACTTTTCATATTATTTAGTTCTTTTACCTTGCTCTAAAAGAAATTCCCAACAAACAAGGTTTCTAATTACTACACAACATTAAATACCAAATGGAAAAGGAAACATAAATTTTGTTCAAAAAAGAAAAGGTTTTGAAGAATTAATTGAAACTTTTGATTGGAGGAAGATATTTAAACCTAAAAGAACCCTTAACACAAGATACTAAGGCATTAGATTTGTAGAGTAAAAACTTGTGATTTCATAGGTAGGCAAAAGCCATCTCATTGCACATCATGACTTATAAGCAACACTAGTGAGACTTAGAAAAGTAAAAATATTTGAACCCAAAAGAAATTTCAACATAAGATCTTAGGGTATCGGATTTACCTTCATTTACCTTTTTCTTCATTATTCTAAATCATCTTTAACTACTCGAAGCAGGTCAAGAAAATTGAAAATCAAAATGATAATCTTTTAGAAAAACAATTACCAACCTATCAATGTGGTGTAAGCTAAGTAATCAAGGCTAAGTCAAGTAATCAAGATTAACATCTTAGAATTAGATAAAAGAGGCTAGTAGGTTTAGGTTTTTGTCCAAAACTTACCACAAAACTCTCTATTCAAAGGAGAGACCCTAGCAAGAAGACATAATTGGTAAATCCCCAATCAAATTTGTGAATCAAAGGAAGGATAAGAAGGACTAAAAGTAGTGAAAAATTGGGCTAAGGTCATTGACATGTGCTTAATTGATAGTACAATTATTCCATAACATTTAGTGATTAATGACATGAAATTGCTTAAGATACTCACTTTGACTCATATGTGATTTTAGGCACAATTCGGAAGAAAAGGAGTTAAAGCGAGTTGAAAGCACTATATTTGGGGCCATTTTTCGAAGATACACATTCACTTGTCTTCTAGGTGCAAGAAGAAGAAGATTAGAGCAAGAGAAGACAAGCTAAAGCATAAAATAATGAGATAAAGCATAAAAGAATGGAGGGTGAATCATGCTCATGACCTGCTAGAATTATTGCACAGTTATGAGCATCACTCACAACTGTGCATGAATTTACATGGTTGTGAGACACTCACACCCAAGTAAGGTGCCTTACATGAGTGAGACACCACACGCAGCAACTGTCATTCTATGTTTAATGTGTAAAGCAAAGGTGTGTGTTAGGTGAGGTGTCGGCTGGGAGAAGAAAATAAAGGGCAGCTAGAATGGGATAATGACAAGAGAAGCAGAGAGAGCCAGCTATCCTTTTAGCTACATTAAAAACCCATCTACTGAATATAAGAGACATGTATGGTGAATGACTGCATTTGGAAAAGAAGAGAAGAACCGAGGGTATGAGAAGTTGCCACCTCTCCTATCTTTTTAAACCTAGTTTCTAACATAAACCAAGGGGTGTGTGACAGTAGAGTTATGAAAGATTGGAGGGTTTTCTACTTAAAGAAAAACCGAGAGGGAGCTTCAGGAGAGATGAGAAAAAGGGTCAAAACTCTAAACCATGAGAGACCTATGGAAGGGTAGCTTCTTGACGTCGGATTAGAGGTGACATTGACACCGATAACTTGGTTAAGCTTATCTTTCCATGTATTTGTTGTTTTCTTTCTCTCTTTAGGAATTGATTTTGTTATTCGATGCTTATTATTTTGGTATTGTGAAAAGATGATTTGAATGCGTTCATTGGATCGTTTTATTACAGACCCATTTTTAGAATATTTAATATAATATGTAATTGTTATGATGAAATTCATTTGTAGTGACTAATGGTTCGTAATCATTAAGGGTAACATAATGTAGGTTAAATGACCCATCGTATGTGGTTATTGCCTTGATTAATCAATTTTCCTAATTTGTAATGCTACTACCTAATTGAATTTAGAGATCATATCCTAGGTTATTCGGTAGTTAGGTTTAATTCACGATCATATCTTTATTAAACACAACCTCAGAGAAAAATAAGGGTAATAGAGTTTATACCCAATTGAATCTAAATATCATATCCTAGGTTTCTTCGGTAGCTAGGTTTAATTCACGATCGCATCTTGATTAAACACAACCTAAGAGAAAAATAGGGTTAATAGAGCTTATCGTTAACCCACGATTAATAGTTGCTAAGAGAGGTAAAAGAATAAGAATTCAATGAAATATGTTTAATTAGGGTGTAGGTTGAGATAGAACCAAAAATTCATATTCCTAATGAATTCACCACTTTCCTCATTTTTTGCATGTTTTCTTTAATTTGTTTCCATTATGTTAGTTTTACTTTATTTTCTTACTTCAAACCAAACTAACCCTCCCACCTAAAAAAAAACTAAATACTAATTAATTTCATTTCAAAAGCTAACTGAACACTCTCTATGGGATCGACCTAGACTCACCATTACTACAATAGTAGGTCTAGTTTATTTTGAGTAGCATTACGACTCGTGATAGTTGTAGTTTGCATCATGTTTTAGTGGGTGGTTTGGTGTACATTTAGTTGTTAATTTGATTGTTTAGTGCATGTTTAAGTTAGAATTCTGTTAGTTACTTAAATATTTGTGTTTTAAGCATTTTATACATTAGAGCATGCTTTTGAACTTCAATGTTGTGTATTTGAGGTGCCTTGATGAGTTTGCTGGTGTTTTAGGGTTAACACGAAGAATGGAGGAGTTTCAGAGGAGACCTAAACTAAAATAGATGGCCATAATCGTGGCCAATATGCCACGATCGTGACAGAAGCTTCAGGAAGGAGCCATGATCATGGACAGTTACCATAATCGTGGTAGAAGGCTAACTCATAGGCCACAATCATGGCACTATAGGCTACAATGCGCGACAGAACAAGTGAATAGCCTCCTGACTTGAGTTTTCAAGGGACTTTTCAGACCTTTTAGGCACGAGAAAAGCCCTTCATTTGCATTAATTAGAAAAGACTATAAAGATAAAAAGAGGAAACTTGAAAGGAGAGCCTCCACTTCTTCCATTTTGGGAAAGCTTCAAGGGAGAGAAGAAGAAGAGAGAGAGAAGAGGAGAGAGGAAGCGAGTCTTCCCACGTTGCTACCTTCCTGGGTCATCCAATCTAAGTTCTTTCTCCTTTCTATCTTTATTTCCGTTCATTGAATGTATGAGATGATGATGGATCTTGGATTGTTGATGATGTTCTAACTTTTCCTTCAGGATTTTACCTTGATTCACTGCCAATATAGTTATTTGTATGTTATTGTGATTGGGTGTTATCATTCATTGATTACAGTATTTGCATATTTCAGTAATAAACTGAGAGGGTGAACTAGAGAAAAATGACTGGATTAGATTAATGAGAGTTAGGTGATCTAATAGACCACGTGATTAATCATTTCGGTTATTGTACAAAGAGAGATCCCGTATGAGACCCCATAGTTTATTAAAGAGCTTAAGATCTAATTAAAGTCATAGGTCTTTTGTTAATTGAGAGATTGCAATTTTCATAATTCAATTTGGGTTTATGATTTAGTATTTAATGATTATAACTCGAGAGAGAGTAATGTACCCTACGATAGTCTAGAACTAACACCACAATAACTCATAATTGACTATATTAGCATTAATGATAGGGAAATCCCCTATCTTATAATTTGGTAACTCTTCTTATTTCATTCCCTTTATGACTTTTGTGTTTCTCAATTTCAATTTCTTTTGCGTTAAACTTGCGAGTTAAATTCTTAATAATCACTTTCCCTCATTTACTTTTCTTTGCAATTTTTATTTTCAATTAATCAATTTTCTAAGCCTTAGATAACATAGGATTAGATTAATTCAAACTTCCTCGTGTGACTGACCCTTCACGTACTACAAATCACGACCTGTGCACTTGTGGTATTTTAAAGAACGTAAATTGTAAAGCTTGCAAAACGATTAACAATGCGTTACCAGTCATTGGTATAGGTCTACAGATTACATTCCTTATTATGTTGACATTCTAATTCTGTATTTTGGCATTTGAGTCTTTTGTTATCTTGTGTGTCCTTTCATCATTCCAAAAGGATGAGCTTGCAGAATTTATTACAGTGCAAGGGAGGGAGTTATCTATATATGATAGGAAGGAGGAGAGGCTATGAGAATGTTGTTGTCATTTTGGAAACTTCTAGGTGGGAGAGATGGTAGCCTTTAAAAAAACTACTAGTTTTGTATCCTTCCATCTTTAACAATAATAGATATTGTTTCACCTATTTTCATCTCTAATTTCCATACACACTCTCCATTAGTTCCCACCATTTTTACACCTTTTCCTAATGTTACATCATAGTTTTATCATTTCTAGTATTAAGGAAGAGATGGTAACTTCTAAAAAAGCTACTAGTTTTTGGTAAACTTGGATATAAACTCGAGTGGATCAACTAAAGTTGAGTGTCTAGTGATTTCTATTAGTGGAGAAGTTAATTTTAGATTTAAAATCTCAAATGGGTGATCTTAGATTAATCATAGGACTTCTGAGCCAAAAACTTGAAGGACTCCTGCATCATCATAGCCTACCCACTACAGGAACAATAAGAATGTCTACCTACATCAGATCCAACAATGTCAAGAACCTAGCCACACTAAGCCCACTAACCATTGTTAATGAAAAATAACCTATTGAACCTAGCCAAAGCCCACCCCTTTCCTAACACCCAATCAACCCCACACCATCCTACGCTAGCCTAAATGTTTGAAAGAATGATATGCTTACTTTTGATGAACAACTATAATACGTGGTTGTATTAAGATTAGCGTTATTTTTCATCACATGAGCTAAGTGAGCTTGCTAAAATTAGAGCTGTTTGGATATGCTTATAGGGGCTTGATTAGATTTGGTTGTAAATTGAGGAGAGGAAACAAAAAACTTAGCTCTTAAAATGGTTCAATGAAGCCTAGATGATGAGCCTTTAGCAAAATTCTTTCTTTGTAAAATAGGAAACTGTTATGATAACTTGGATCAATTTGTGTTACTATTGCTTTACTAAGTCAATATAATGGAGGAAAATATGATTGTATTGGTGATGAATGCTGATTCGATTACTCAACTAAGTTATGTTTTTTTATTAAGCTGCTTGATTGGAATGTCATTATAGCCTTTTGATGTGAAAACACACATTTGTGATTCGTGTCAATCTGGTTACTTAGCTACATGATGCTCTCAACTGGTTACTAGCTCTATTCATAACCCGAAGGCCAACAAAATAGTAATTTACTTAAAATTAACAAACAAAATGTTTTTTTATTGCCTACAACTTAACACTAAGTCCTAATTGAGCTGTATATTTAGCAAAAGAACCTAATTCACTAATTTTGTGAGCTAATGATTCTTCACAAACTAATGGACTATGTTTAAAATTAAATCAATTTCAATTCATCTAAGCCATTGAAACATTCATACTGTTCACAAAATGCAACTTAATAAACTATCATATAATATGCAAAATTCACATTTAAAGAAAAACACATAACCCTACGTACACTTGAACAACACATTATTCTCAATGTGAGAAGGGGGCAAAAAAACACACTTATGGAAAGAAGAAATATAAATTAAAGTAAAAAAATAAAGAATAAATTTAAAAAGAAAAGGGTTAAAACAAAGCCTCATTGTGATGGAGGTGGGGATGGTGTTGGGGGTGGCAGTTAGATACCTTGAGCCTCAAAATAACGATGTATATGATATATGTCCTGGCTCTGATGATTTTATGTTCGGGCCATCTCCTTCATTCTTCTAGAGTTCTCTGTAAGTGTATCTGTAATCACCTTGGTGTTTGCGAAGAATGTATCGAGCACCTTCTACTTCTGTTTCTTCTTCCTCCTTGGACTCCTTGCTGGTCAAATACTCTTCTTGTTATTGCTAAGCACTTGAACTCGCTTAACTAGTCATGACCTTGACGTGTGTCTTGGCACTAATATTCTGAAGTTCTATATTATGGGATTTTAGGATTTTAGCTCGCCATAGGTAATGATGGTTTATGAATTCAGGACGGTAGACTGCGAATCCGCTGCACTCAACTCTATAGTAACCAGCTATGGTCGAAACCAAGTAACCTAATCCTAATTTATTGCTCCTCTTACATCAAGTAGTAATAATTGTGTTAAATATGTGGGTGGTTGTGCAAACTGGGATGTTGTGATCTATACCCCACAACATGAAAAGTTCTTTAGTCGAACACTTGTTGGTTTTTGTTTTGTCAAAAACAGTTTGACATATGAATTTGTGCAGCAACATGTGTTCGTGGCTCCTGATGATGTTGTTGTATGCATCCTTAGCATTGAAATGCTCTAACCTAGTTAGTTCAGTCCAATAGGGGGTGATACAGAGATCATCGTGTTGATCAATTACGGACGATTCGGGGAAACCATAAATTTTATACAAAGTCTCATAAGTAAGCTCATAAGGTTGTCCCTACAACCTAAACCACAATTCCCTAGGTTTATTGGATTCGAACTAAAAGGATGTAAAGAAATATAAGGTAAGTTCTTTGTAAATTGGATATTGAAATTGAATGAACTATCCCCATAGAATTCTCTCCGCTAGATTTTCGATCTTGTCTCGCATTTCTAATTTATCTAAAGTTTCAAAATGAAAATACTTTGGAACCATAATTTGCTTATTGCGAAGAGAATGAAAACGGATACCTTCCTCATTTGAGAAGATTGGAAAAGGTGCTCCGTAATCAGCTGCCCTGTTCCTTTTCCCTTGTCCCCGAGACTTGGTTTAGCCCCGATGATTGATCACGCTTTGCTAATTACTTAATGCGCGACATACTGGCTTGCGTGTAGGTAGAAGTTGGAAGAGACTTGAAGTTTGAAATTTAGGTAGAGAGAAGTGAGAGTCTTTGGAGGTTCTAAACTTAGAGAGATAAAATAAGAATGAAAGTGAGTGAAAAAATGAAGTAAGAAATGAATATATAGGTGAATGGAGGGTAAAATGGTAAAATTTGAAATTGAAATTTGCCTGTCCCTTTTTCACCCTACCATAGGCCACGATTGTGGCCTGCACTTTTTCCACCAATTTTTAATTGTTCTCTTCTTTTATCCTTCTCCAATTTTCTGGAATCACTCCTTAACTCTTTATGGCCTTTTCACCTCTCTTTTGCTTACTTCATCGATCATCAATTCATGTCGAAGTTTTATACCTTCTCGATTTTATTTGGAAACGAAATAACCTAACTATGGAAGTCAACTATCTAAAAATCAAAGGAAATAAAATCAAATTAATAGTCCATGGATTGCCTCCTATGCAATGTCTCTTTTAATGTCAGTAGCTTGACGCTCTTCTTGTGCTCAAGGTGGTTCGAATGAATCATGCAATGGTAGTGCAATCATCAATCTTACAATTTGCATATGAGCTATCATGCCTTGGATTCCACTCCCTCTGATTCTCCTTACTTTACCTTCTTCTTCTCGATTGTTTCTTTCTATAAAAGTATTATGATGTATGTAACATCCCGATACCCATGTTAAGGCTAGAATAGTAAATTATGAGAACCTATAAGAGGTTATGTAAATATTTGTCTAAAGGAAATAGTGTAAAATTGTTTGGATTAATGCAATGAATGGTTTTAAAATTTAGTGACTTTCGATTATGTTAGACGATGCCATGTATAATTTGGTTTTGCTTTTGCTCTAACATGCCATTATCATAGGATATGTACTTAAATATGCTTGAATGTTTAGGTATGTATCATGTGGTAGTGGGATGTTTCAATATAACCCTAGAAAGGAGTCTACATTTAACCTAAATTTGGAAACCCAAAAGAGAGAGAGAAAAGAAGAAGAGGAAGAAGAGGAGGGTTCTGAAGCCGAAGCTTCCCAAAATATGTGATCTCCCGATGCCGCTACTTTTCTGAATCATCAACCTAAGTTTCATTTCCTCCCCATTTACCTTTTTATTCATTTAAGGTGTAAGATTGAGATGGGTTGTATGGTTATGAATTTTGAGTTGTTAATGATGTTCTAACTTTTCCTTTGGGATTTTGTTTATATTTAATGTTAATCTAGTTGAATCGTGTTTACTTGGTTTGGGTATTGTGATTGATTAATGTATTTTCATGTTTCGGTAACAAATCGAGAGGATGAATCGGATAAAAATGATTAGATTAGATTAATGAGGGTTAGGAGATCTAATTGACATCACATGTAAGACCGGATTGTTTATTAGATAGCTTTAGAACTAATTAGAATTGTAGGTAATTTGTGAATTGAGAGATTGCAAGTCCATAATTCAAATAGGGTTTACAATTTAGGCATCAAGACAAAGTACAAAGGAATATGGCAGAAGAAGGAGAGCAAGGAGGAGTTGAGAGGACATTGATGGACTTTATGAAGCCAAGTTTCAGTCCTCAAGGAGTTACAAGGCCAGTGATTTAAGCCAATAATTTCAAGATCAATCCGACAATCCTCAACAAACTTCATAGCAGTGTGCAATTTTATTAGTTGTACAATGAAGATCCCAATGCCCATCTTGAAAATTTCTTGGAGATCTATCATACCTTCAGGTTTATTGGGATGTCTAATGATGTTGTGAGGTTAAAAAGGAATCAAAGCAAGGGTAGTTTTTTACCCAAAGGCAGGGTAGTGATATCCAGATAATTAACTTTGACATTAACAATTCTAGCTTAATTTTTGCAATTGTCCAATTAATGCCTATAGATGGTTTCTTAAGAAATATAATAGAGTATCTAAAGAGCTTTATTTAAAAGGGTTAAAGGTTGATATGAAGAAGTTTGTGATTGCTTGTATAGTCTACCAATAACACAAATATGATGCACTATCTCCAGTAAGATTACTACAACCCATCCTTAATGCCTAGGTTATTTAGGAGGATGTATCTATGGACTTTATGGAAGGTTTACCAAAATATAAATAATATTTTAGTGGTAGAGGATTGACTTACTAAGTATGGGCATTTTGTCTTACTTAAACATCCTTTTTCTGCCAAGAAAGTAGCTGAGAAATTTGTTAATCATATTATGAAATTATATGGATTTCCATAAACCATCATTTTAGATCAAGATAAGATTTTCATGAGTTACTTTTGGGAGGAACTTTTAAAGTTATATCAAACACAATTAAGATGAAGCAATACCTAACATCATCAAAAAAATGGTCAAAATGAAGTTATGAACCACTACTTAGCGGCTTACCCTTATTGCTTTGTGAGTCAAAGACCAAAAAAATGGTCTAGATGATTGACCTGAGTAGAGTATTGGTGCAGTACTTCCTACCACACTACCATTAATTGCACTTCTTTTTGCATAGTGTATGGAAGAGACCCACATCCCATATTCAAGTATGATAATTCATACCCTAATTCTACTTTTTATCTTGATAAACTATTATGTGAAATTGGTACCATCCTATTTGAGTTGAAAGATTAGTTGTTACTTGCTAAAAACTACATGAAAAAGGTGGTTGACTTAAAAAGGCATGAAATGGTTTACTTAAAACTATAGTTATATAGAAAAAATTCCTTGGCTAGAAAGATGAATGAAAAATTGTCGCCCCACTGTTTTGAGATCTATAAGGTTATCAATAAGGTGGTGAAGGTGGCTTATCACGTTGTCTTCCATATATCCTAGCTAAAAAAGGCTATCGGGGACTCCATAAACTGCCATCCACTTCCTCTTGGCATTAATGATCAAATGGAGTGGGTTGTAAAACCATAAGAATTTAGGGGAAAAAGAGTGAGAATCAATGAACTTGATTTGTTAATCAAACGGAATCACCTTTTAGATTTTTATTCAAAATAAGAACCAGTGAGCATGATCTATGGATAACTCGCTAATTTCCACCTTAAGGAAAAGATGAGTTTGAATGGGGGAAGTAATGATAAACTAATAATAAAATTTTTCTATCAAAGTAAGAGCAAGAAGGACCAGAAGTAATGAAAATTTGGGCTAAGATCATTGCTATAGGTCTGTAGATTACGTTCTTTACTATGTCATCATTATAATTTTTTATTTATGTCATTTAAGTCTTTTTTTTTACATCACGTATGTTATTCCCATTAATCTAAAAGGATAAGCTAGAGAAGTTTGTTATATTGTTAGGGGAGGCATTTATATACATAAGATAGGAAAGGGTAGAGGCAATGAGAATTATTTGACATTTTGGCACCTACTAAGGTGAGGGAGAGATGTTGGCCTCTAAAAAAGCTACTAGTTCTTTATCATTCCATCTTCATTAGTCATAGATAATTTTTTCACTATTTTCATATCTAATTTTCATACACACTCTTCTGCACTTCCCACCATTCTTACACCTTTCCCTAAAATTACAATTAGAGTTTTATCAAAGGATAAAACCTCAACTTCTCCCTGTAAGAAGACATGATCCACAATTCTCCCATTAGAATGAAGCTTAATACAATGCCAAATACTCTTCACTTGATTAATAAGGCAAAAGAGAGCCTTCTTTAGCTTAATACTTTTAATGAGGAATGCAGCAACAAAGCTACATATAATATAGCATACATATAGATGCACTTGTTTATGACTCAAATTTCCAACATTACGAATATAATGGATGGTCAGATGTATAGTAGAAACCTCATATTAAGATTCCAAATTTCTCCTTCTTTTCGCGCTTAAACATGAACTTTAGGTGCATGAATATTGACACTATATTAAGGTGGCAAATAAGAGCTCTCTTTTACTTATATCGAGCTATCATGTAACTATCAAAGTATACACTTATATTGGTCGTCAAAGATGAGGGTGGGTTATCAAACCCTTCTTAACCACTACTTTTGTGTTTGAAAGAAGATGTCCTTTTGTTCACAACTTATGTTGAACTCTTATATGGCTCTTAGTGAATCTAAATGATTAGACCCTGACAGTGCGTGTTAAGTGCATTACAAAATTTACCTAACTTTGCACATTAAAATTTGTAGTTGTAGTGAGTTAGGGTCGAATCCATAGGGAATGTTCGATTAATTTTCGTAACGAAATTAATTGACGCAAGGCAAATATTAAAGGGGAGTTTTGGGGATTTTAAGCAATTTAGAAAATAAAGTAAAAGTAAACTATGTAAAACAAATTAAAGCAAGCAATCAAAATGATAAAAGTGTTGAATATAAGTAAGTTTAGGTTCTAAGGTCAATCTCGGCCTAAACACGATTAAACATATCCCATCATCTTAACGTCTTCACACCTCTCTTCAGACTATTGATCTGAGACTAACATTACGCTCTTCTAATCTCAGTTTTCCCTTAGGTTGTATTTAATTAAGATACAATCATTAGTTAAACCTAGCAATTGAATAACCTAGGATACGATCTCTATATTCAATTTGGAAATCGGATTACGAAGTGGAAAATGATTAATATAGGTAGTAACCTCACACATTCGGGTTATTTATCCTAAGTTATGTTGTTCCTAACGATTCAAGACCATTAGATGCTACTAACAAACATCAAATGTAACGATTACAAATTACATTAAACATTATAACAATAGGTTTATAACAAAATAATCTAAATAATGTATTAAGATCATCCATGCAAAAACCCAATTTAATGAACATAAATAACACAACAATATGAAAAGAGATTAACAAAGTTAACATGATGAAATAGCTTAACTGTGAATTGGCGTCAATATCACCATTGAACTAACGTCAGGAAGTTAGCCTTCCATCTCCTTCTTCAAGCTCTAACCATTGGCCATTCTCACCATTTCCCCTGTTGGTGTTGAAGAGCGAAGAGACATTAGGAAAATGGGAGAAAACTCTGTTGGTTAGGATATGGATCGAATTAATCTTTCGGTCATCACGTGTATTGCTTTTTATAGTAAAACTTAAGGATATGTGGCACACCTCACAATCGTGAGTGGCCTCTCGGAGCTATGCATGACCCCTTACTAGTGTGAGTAGTGTCTCACACCTGTGAGACAACTCTGCATGGGAGTGAGAGTGGTCTTACACTCATGCAATTAGTTGCACGATCGTGAGATTGCTCACAACTGTGCAACTTCAACAACTGGCCATGAGCTCCTTCCTTGCTTTGCTCTTCACTTTCACACTCTATCTTGTCTCTTCTTCTTTTAATCCTCTTCTTCTTTATGCTCCATGAATCGATAAAGTGGAAATTGAGAAGATGGGTTCAATGAACATGCTTTGGGCTCATTTTAGCTCCTTTACCTCAGAAATGTACCTAAAATCAAATATGAGCTAAAGTAAGTATCCTAAGTATTTTTAAGGCATTAATCACTAAGTGTAATAAATCAAATGAGAAAACATTTTAGCACATATCAAGTTCCCCCACACTTAGCTTTTGACCTTCCTCGGGCAAATCGTTAAGATCAAAATCACAAACCAAAATTTTTACTCATTTTCCATATTTCCTAACAATAGATATTTATAAGTAAAGATAAATGACTTTTAAAACTTATAGCAATAACTCAACATTCAAAGCTTCTACTCATGATCAATTAACATTCATCACCCTTAGAAACTGAGTAATCTAGAGGTAAACTTAGACAAAAAATGTTTACATAAGATATTTCCACAGGTACACCCAAACACCATTCATGATCACAATAATCCACAACTTTTCATATCATTTCATTTATCAACTAATAAAAGTCACATGCATAATCATGAATTAAAAGACTTTTCTAGAGTCGTAATGTGCACAAGGGTAAGGTGAGGTGTATTTTAGGCAAGGTAGTATAAAAGCCATCAAGATAATGAAGCAAACGTAACACTAAATGAGATATCAAGTGCACAAGTTAAAAGCTAGTGAAGCAAAAGTAACACTCAATGAGATATCAAGTGCACAAGTGTAACATTTATTCAAAACCGAGTACCATTAGCTATGATGAATGTAACAATTATATTCCACAACTCAATTCAGCTCTCACACCATAAACCAAATGAACACAACACAAAGAGTACTTCATCCAAAACAACATCTACCTCATATGCAATATATTCAAATCACTCATTCAATACAACTTAAAGAGGATAAACCATTTATTAACAACTTTTCAAAGCAATTGTATTTCCTCCTTGATATTTTTATTCAAACTCACTTTTTTTTCTCTTCTTTCTTTTTTTTTTCAAATATAACAATAATAGAAGCTGCATCAACATGGGATTCATAACTTGGCATCTTAACAAATATAACAAACCCATATGTATGCATACCCCCACAGTTAGGTGTTTGTACAATCACAATTATCAAAAATTAATAAATGCTCCACTAGCTTTAAGACTTGGGTTGGGCATTTGGTTAGGTGCATGTAATGTGTTTTATATTAAGAAAAAGGCTAATAAAGCTCAAAAAGGGTTAGCAAAGAAAATTTCATATAAATGGGTAGGCTATTTGGCTAATGTAGCATGTAATCACAAAGAATGTCTAATCATTTTCATGAAAATGCATGTGATAAAAAATGGTCTTGAATAAAAAATCAAAGCAAAATAAGGATATACATGTCATGAAGGTAACACATAACAAAAGACAGTGAGACTGATATGGATGTGTCAGTCTAATATGGCTTAAAACCTCATTGGTTTTCATCTACCACTAGTTATACCGCTCTTCTAACAATAATGCACATTAATCAATCACAAGATCAAAGTACCTATTAAGGTTGCTATTGATTTTTCTAGTCAATTCATACTCTAATTATGACTAAATAATCTTAAAAGCAATAGAAAACAAGAAATTTTTTTATCTTTTGTTTGATTATGAAAACCGCCTAAAAAGTCACATAAGCTACAATTAAGCTCAAGACATGCATAAAAAATTAATATCCCTATCCCCACACTTAAAACTTACATTGTCCTCAATGTAATATCAAATGCAAGAAATGAAGTAATTTACGAAAATAGTAAATGTGAAAATATAAATAACAAAATTTAACTTCCCTTAGGTTGCCTCCCAAACAGCGCATTTGTTTGTTGTCATTAGCTCGACTTCTTGTTGCGTGCATCAAGTGACATCAAAGTACTATATTATTTTAAATAAATATAGCAATTATAATATCTCTTTAGCTTTTTGTTAATATAACATTCTTTATATGTTTAGATATTTTATTTGGTCGATTCGAGCTACACTAATATGCCTAGATTTCTTTCAGTATATAGAGGTAAGAGATATCATTTGTGAGATTGCAGAGGAAGAGGAAGATCTCAAAGTCCACATGAATTATTTAACTACAAGTATTCTTCATTAAAAAGTGTTTATTGAAAGATGTTTTGGTATTCTAAAAGTAAGATTCCCTACACTTTCAAACATGACATGTTATAATACGAAGAAACAAAAATATATCATTATTACTTGTTGTGTCATACATAATTTTGTTAGAATATATGGACAAAGCAATAAATTATTTGATAATTGTGTTAGATTAAGAGCAAGCTGCGGAAAGTATAAATGAAAATGGAAGTTCTTAAGTGCAGTATAAGATCACTTAAGCACAACTTCAAAGTGTTGTTTCAAAAACAGGATGAAATAACTAGACAAATGTGGAATGATTATATTAATGAAAGTTCTAATCAATTGTTTTTAAGTTATATTTCTATTTTTTAAAAAAGTATTATAGAATGATGAACATTTTTTATTATTTATTTAGAATAATTTAATGTAGTTTATAATTTTATAGACTTTTATCATATAAAATTAATTTATATATTTTTAATTATATTAAATACTCTTACATTTTTAAATGATAATGATAATTAATTAATTTAAGAATTCAAACTTTGATATATTAAAAAATAGGACGGTGAAACCAAACAAGTTTTTATTTTCAATTGTTATTATAAATCTCAACTAAATAGCTTTTCATTTTTTTAATTTTATTAATTGCAAACCTCAATATAATATTTTTTTTAACAAAAAAGTAAAAGCTAAAAATAGGAGAAAAAAATCAAAACCAAAAACTACAACAATAAAGAAATCAGGCGACCCCTAAGGCCTTGTCTGATTGAGGGGTTGGTAATGGAACAGAATGGAACGTAACACACTTCCATCGTTTGGCTAAGGGTTGCATAATGAAATGAAACGGAATGGATAGAAGTGGAGGGTTTCATGTTACGTTCCATTCTATCCTAAACAGTGAAAAATAAGAAACTTCCGATTGAGGGATTTAAGATGGAACGTAAACTAATAAATACATACTTCCTAAAATATTCTCAATATTTTTTCTTAATACCAAATCAGACAAGTAGCTACACACGAAAATAACCAATTTGTTTTGCAACTCATTTCTCACTTTTTAAATCAAATTCACACTTCCCCGAGAAAATAATTGGACGCAAGAAAATTCAATAACTTTCTACTTCTGAACTAATAAAGTTGGGTCTTTTGGCTGATTTTAGTTGTGATCGTGTGTTAGGTAGTCTAGTTTTTGCCTATGAGTGGTTTTATATATATCTTTAATTGTTTATATATATTTCTATATATAAATAAAAATATAAACAAATAATTTTTAAATATAAATCACATATAATAGAATAAAATTTATTAAATAATTAATAATAATATTTTTATATAATTAATAATCAATTGTATATAATTAATAATAAAAATAATAAACTTTTATTATTTTAAAATAGAAAATATAAAAAAAAACAACCGTGACTTTTTAATTAGATATAATTTCTGTTTTAAAATCATAGGGTTAAGCTTCTTTCAACAATCATTTTAATATTAGGGATATAATAGTTATTTATTATACATTACATTTTATTCCATTCATCTTTCAAACAACATTTTACTACATTCATTGTGAACTCTTCCATCCATCTCAAACAACTTTTTACTAAATTACATTTCATTCCATTATAAATCGTTTCGTTATGTTCTGTTTTATTTTATTTCATTAATTAACATTCAACCAAACAGGGTCTAAATTAACAAAGGTGGCCGTTTTAAGATAATTATTCAGAACTCTACATTTGCACTTGTTTCGTTATGTTCTGTTTTATTTTATTTCATTAATTAACATTCAACCAAACAGGGTCTAAATTAACAAAGGTGGCCGTTTTAAGACAATTATTCAGAACTCTACATTTGCACTTGTCAATCGTTTTAAGCCATTTATTCAGAATTCTACATTTGCACTTGTCAATCGTTTTAAGCCATTTATTCAGAACTCTACATTCGCACTAGGCCATAAAAGGTGGTTGAGGAAAAAAGTCAAACTATCTTTTTAATATCCACTTCATTCTACATTATAAACTCAATTGTATGCAATTGTCTGACAAGGACATTTGTAATGACAGCTTTTATGCTTATACCCTAATCCACAACGTATTATTCATTAATTCAATCTTTAATTTCTCAAAAAATAACATAATTAATTTGAATTTATTAGAAATCTTGTTAAGATTATATAAGTAAAATATAGATATAAAAATGTAAATTTTCCTATAATTTGTGCTTATTTTAAAAACCACTTTGGTGGTTCAAAATTATTATAATTGTCATATGTATTAAAAATATTTTAACAAGACTTTTTGTGTTTCTTTTGAATTATTTTAACACGTTATTATATAATGACTCCTAAATATGTGATACAATACTCTTAACTTCATTTTGGTTGCAAATTCTATTAAAATAGCTCAACCAAAATTTAATAAAATGTTTCTTGTTACTCTTTCTAATATCACAAGAATCTTTCTATAATTTTATCAAGTGAAGAAATTAAGAGTCATTAAACAAAATTCAGATGAATGCCACAATTAATGATCAGATTTAGGTATTTCATGGTTCACATCGTTGAAGCCTCTTGGTGTCCATTAACCAACATAACAAAAACATGATAATTTGGGTCAAAAATATTGATTGGCCAATTACAAAAAGACACCAACCAAGATAATATAAAAGAAGTTTTCTTGTCCATGCTCTTACTATGGTCTCTACTACACCTGCCAAACAGGGTAAAGGCAGGCTTCCCCGGTTATACAAATGAGATCATGTTATCGGAACCAAACGCACGTTCAGGGATCTTTTCCGCGTGCATTGACCTATGTTTTGCTTCAAATCAGATCCAAAAAACTATCGGACTATGAATTTTCAAGGTTATTATCTGCTTTCAGGACAGATTGGGAGATTGAGCATCCACCAATCTGGTATCATGTTCCACTTATTAGCTCGTTGAATAACCACAATATTTTGAAATCTTTCACCTTTTCAATAGAAGCATAATATCGGTACATATCCTCAATCCTTACAATCCCACAAAAAGGGAGAACAAATCTTAAACAAGTATCCAAGACTCAAATCACGCAATTTACGTTCCAAAAGCCAGTCTTTGAACAAAATCTGGCCGCCTTTTGCTTGGCATCTGAAGCAGTCCTACAATCTTAAGTTCTGTAACAGCCCTACAAAACCGTGCTCTGAAAAAAACAAGATTAAGGATCTCCAACAGATTCAATGCATGCACGTAAAGGAGCAGTTTAATTCTATTGTGGGAGTGTGTTATTGGCAGGGTTTAGCAGCATGTCGTCAAGACCATAATATCCTTCAAATCAGTTCTACAAACGATCAATCACGATATCACAATGCAGCAAGTACTTGCGTATTGCTCAGCGGATTTTCATGATGAGATTCATATTTGAACAAAAGAAAAGATGGATCTCCAAACATTCCTTGCAAATTCGTTAAATAATTCAAGTCAAGAAACGATTGCTCTGAATTCAATATGGAGACAATAGTTCAGAGAGAGATGATTTAGAGCATTGGTTCGACATAGTTTCATCCCTTTATCCTATTATGGATGATGTTTAATATTGACTTCTACGGAATCCAAGATTCACGGAGACAATAGTTCAGAGAAAGATGATTTAGACCATTAGCATTAGCAATTACGCATAAATGACACTATCAGATTGGCTCAAGAAAAACTATATCCAGAGAGCTCACAAGTCAAGGAGCAACCAAGAGCACAAAGCACTGAAGCAAGACCAAGCGCTATGCTAGAAAGTTAACCAAGAGCTTTCCATGCAGATAAAACTATGCCATTGCCATGTGCCATATTTCAAATACTGGATTACCAAATAGTAATACCAAACAGGATACTGTATGGAAGCATCACTAGGCTTTGCAGTTCCAGCCACAACTTTCCTTTTCTTTGGTGACGGAGAATACTTTGATCTGTGTTTCCCTTTGTTACTTGAGCAAAGAGAAACCGACTTAAAAGATTGGTACCAGTCGTGCAAATTAATGAGATCACCATGCTCCTGAGCCAGGCTATACCTGTTATAAGTGATCAAGAAACATATGCTAGTTGTTTCCTTTGCTGGGATCAAATCATCAGTAAACACAAATTTTCAACCGCCAGCTCAGAACTATCAATGCTGACCATTGCCATTCAGCATCATCCTAATATTATTATCAGTTCCATCTCATCATTCCAAGAAGAAAAAATGGCGGTCAACACTTACATAATTGATGAATCATGCATGGATGGTGACAGACTATTGCAAGTCCTACAGCAACCACACTGAATGATATCCTGGAATTGCAGAAGATCAATTTGAACCCTTTGTCTTGGGTCTCCAATTAATGCCTAAAACAATTAAGCAACCAAGTTCAGAGATTAAAAATTCTTGAAAGTTTAAAGGAAATTTAAATTTTGCAACATGGAGCTCTAGTCAAATTTCAGTAGTTATGCTATATGAAGCCATATTTAATACTCTTCATGAGCTTAATAGTGGGAAAAAAACTGGTAACTGAAAGAACCAGGAAAAAAGTCTCATTTTATACCGTTGGAGTATATACACTGAAATACAATTTGGTAAAATTGATTCTGGTGTTAATGGGATGTTATCAGCCCTTCCCTTTTCAATTTGACAAAAAAGGCAGGACTATCATATTGTTACTTTCAAAAAAACTAATAATTTTCAATCAATATTATCGTATGCAGTAGTGGTATTAGAACAAATCCAGCTCGTCAGGTCACTGTATCAACTAAGGGGTCATTAGCTGAAGGTTTGCTATTAGAAAGAAAAAAACACTGAATTATGACATATCAAGTCTCACAACAATTCTTGCAGCAACTGATCTCTAAAAGCCTTACCCCTTCAAGTTTGTTGATGCTCTTAAAGCAGACAATTTCATGGAAGGGTGCACACTCAACCGGCTCCATATGGTTTCTGTTTCCCAGATGTAATTGAATATTGTAAAATCATTACATGATTGATAAAATTCAATTGTCCCGAAGTAGTTACAGAAATAATACAAATCAAATAAACAATGTTATAAATGGAACTGGGTCCCTTTCAAAATTCAACTAACTCAAATGACTTGTCTCCAAATCAAAATATTTGACTGGAGACGGACCAATTTCAAGCATTAAATGACACAAGGTGGACAATAATAAAGATTCTCTTTTTTTTAAGATTATTTTTCTTTTTCTTATAAATAAAGGTACAATTTAATTATAAGACTGCTAACTAATAATTAAAAAATGCAAAGAAATTTATCAATGTAAGAAACAAGTGCAAACAATTACTGTCACGTTACAACATCTGACTCTCTAGTAACATCACAATAATTGTTGGACAGCAAACAATAAAGGTAAAGAAGGCATAGCATTCGACAATTCTATGTTTGATATCTACAACACAATCATTAGTTTCTCAAAAGAAAGGATATAAGAAGATGAAGAAGAAGACATGAACGTATAACATAGGATAACATTACCTAATCATGGACTCTAGCAGCCTTGTAGCTTTGTCATTTACTACTCTGGAGACTTTCGCAATATTCAAATGGTTTCGAGATGCACATCTCCTGGCACTTCTGTTTGCAATACTGAATGAGTAACTACTATCTTTTCGTCAAAATTACACATGATATAGTTATTATTGGAATCAGAGATATTACAATTCAAATTTTTTTCCTTCTTTGGTATAAGGATGGGAGGGTTGAAGAGGCAAACTATGTTAAAAAAAAAAAAAAGAGAAAAAGGGAGCTAATTGAAGAATTGAATATACATAAGCTTAATGTGTAAGTACACCTGAAATTAGTAAAAAAGTCAAAGGTTCATCTAGCTTCAAACATATCACCTCCTTAAACCTTAATAATCTTAGTGAGGAGGAATAACTGTCATCTGCTGACCCTGTGGGTTAAAACATCACTAAGAATGAAGGAAACACAAAACTTTGCAGTTATGCAAGGCCATACCACATAAAATGGTGAAAATATGGAAAACATTAGAAGTTAAAATCAATGTCTTGTACTTCATTTCAACAAGTGTCTACTCCTAAGGAAGAAACCTCAAACCACCATAAGTATCGAGTTGAATAAAAAACACAGATTCTCTGCATATTCCTAGGATTGGACAGACTTTTTGGTTTCACTGTTGTGTTTTTTAATTCTTGCACTGAGGAAAGATAAACAAGTTCATTTCCAAGATTTCGATCTAAGGATCAACAGCTTGTTATCAAGAACAATGTAGACACTATCATACTGTTAAGCTAAAACATTAAGACTGGTTTACTTCCTACAATAGAAAGCTACCATACAGGCAAGCCAACTCACTGCCCAATTTTAAGAACTCTATTGGTAAAACTTTAAGAAAGTTACAATCAAGCACAATATCATCTTCAAAGATCTATGCACACATCTTACATTCTTTTCATTTAAAAAAAAATCTCCTAGCTATATATAGATAATAGTTTGGCTCATTGAATTAAAAAGAAAATAATAACATCTTCCTAACACCCTTTAAGTCAATCCACCCTTTAATATCATGGATCTATAACTATAAAAAAAAAAGACAATTAGCTAAATTTCAATCAGGATTCATAAGATTAGCAACTTCACCTGTAGATGCAAGCTACTCGCATCTTCTTAGTTACACAAGCATATATCATACAGAAACCATATATCAAAAAGTGTCTAGTAAGCTACAGAAATCACCTCATGGAAAGTCAAACTCCACAAATAAATACATTCAGGTAAAATAGGAGAGAGAGGATGGGAACTCTATAGAACACAGGATGGGCAATAGGTAATCTAATTCTAGTAACCAATAAAACTGCTGATTACTTGGATATCTCATCCATATCTTCTTTTGATCTCTTTCCTTCCTCAAATTTCAGCAGGGAAAGCAACTCCATCACCTTCTCATGAATCTAAAAACCATAGATCCACAATCAAGATCGAGTTATAATGAATGCTAGCTCATTTGTGAATACAATAGCATATTTATTATCCAGTCACCATACTAATAAAGCAGCAATAGTTAACCACCAATGTCACATCAGAACGAATAAGAAAAATTCAAGGAAACAAAGGAAATTCATGGTAACAGGAACAAAGCTTGACTAGAAATTTTTAAGAGAATGTTAAAGCCAGGTTGAAATTAAAATGGAACAGGAACAAAGCTTGACTAGAAATTTCTAAGAGAATGTTAAAGCCAGGTTGAAATTAAAATGCATAGGACAACTAAGATAGGCTTTTAACTCCTCATTATACAGAACTTGACAAGACTTGTTTATGACAATAGTCATCAGAGCATAAACAAGCCTTCAAAAAGTATCTAAGGTCAATCATAATTTAGAAGCTTGTTCCACATGTAAAATATAACTGACATCAACAAAATCACTCGCTAACTTCTGCGATGAGAATATACAAAACAGTAAATACATTTCCATATCAGGAGTGAAAAAGTTGAATTAACAATTATGGACAAAATCTCTCTCCGGCGATCCTAGTTCAGGTGAGTCTTAAAGTTGATGTCTTTTTCTTTCCATCTGCATCTCTTTCATATGCGCACACAATGAGAAAGAGGGCCGCCTACAAGCTTAAAGCCTATATTTATCAGGTATATGAAGATGGGTCTCTTTGCTTCCCTTTTTCTTTGAGTGGCTGGATTCGCGTGTTACTTGTTAAGCTGTGCTTCTGCGCGGCTTGCCGTTTATGCAACTGATTCTTAGATCAACTTATTTACTTATGTATAGTCAAAAGATGGCTTTCAAAACAAACCATATGGTTGTTTACTTCCATTTATTCTTTATTTAGTTTATGTAGATGATCATCATCATCCTTTTTAGCTTCAGATCGATGTAAGGATCTGATTTGGGTCGTCTTTCAAACTTCGGGGTTCAAGATTTTGTTTCCTGTTTGTTTGATTCTGTAGAATATAGGTAACTTGAGTAAGTTGGGATCTATCTTAGGGATTTCATGTCATACGTTCGATTGTGAATTGTTGTGAAGAGGGTTTTTGGATTTCAAGTTTAGTTTTCTGATAACCCCCTTATCTAAGCCATCAGCCTATATCCCCATTCACCTTCTTCCTTCACTGTTCTTTAATTATTCTTCTCTCTTTATTGGGTTTTCATTTTCCTTTTCTGGGTATTTCTGTTTACTGGGTTTTGGGGGGTTGGGTTCCAGATCGTGGATGATCATGTTGTTCTCCATGTTGAGAAAGAATGAAAGATGTGATCTTTGAGGATCTAAGGGCACAGTCTTTGCTTGAATAGGAATCTGATACTGAAGCAATTTTCTCACCTGTAGTCTCGTGTAAGATGGTTTTTTTTTCGGTTTCTGGGCGTAAGCGTGCGCTTTGTGTGATAATTTGTTTTTATTTGAACTTTCAGCTTGTGCATTCATATGCTTCTTTACGAGGATCTAAACCTTGAGATATGCTGTTAGATTTTCCTTTGCACTGTTGTTTCTGCTTCAACTTTAAAAATAAAAATTAAAAATCCCCCTTTTGAAGTTTTTGTTTAGTTGCTTTTCTTGTTTCCTGTTAGCATTCACCCGTATTATTTTCTTTTTTGCACTCATCTATGTTATATCTCCATCCTTTTATTTCAGTTAAGTCAATAATACTACCATCTTCTTTAATAGGTTTTGCTTACTAGGTCTGATGTTGCTTTGATGATTGCATTAAACAAATTTGGAAGCCTGTGGTATGATCATATCTTTACCATGTTCCCTGGATTTTGCAGTTTTTGAATCTGCATGTAGATCGATCAATTCAATAGTATGCTTTTTATGCTTTTGATTGATCAGTTTGATTTTTAGTTTGGACTTTTTGATAGAGTATAGACTTAGCTTCTTTGCTGCACATGACTTTTCAATGAGTTTTTATGATTTTGATAGACCTTTCGTATGATGATTGTAGTCGTTTTCACTAATTAACATTGTTCAATAAGAGATTTTTGCTTTAAAGTAGTGGATGGTTGCGTCTTTGTGAAGTTGTATATAATTAGGATGCTACAGAGTACATTAACAGGGTTCTACTCAAGGATGACACGCACATTTCAAGAAGTGGTGAAAAAAGCTGGGCAACATATCAGGTATAAGCAAAAATTTTGCAATATGTCAGGTATGTCTATCCTACTTTTTTCTTACTAATTTTGTCTTTTAAACTTACATCTCTTAAATAAAATTTGGTAGCTTTTCTGTAAGTGTTATAATTTTATTATACTTATTTATTATTACTTTATCCTACTTATTTATTTATTAGGTATCTAGTTTTTTTATCACATTTTATTTATCTATTTATTTTCTAAAATCTTCTTGTCACATTTGCAAAGCTTTTTACGTTTTTAATCTTTTAATCCTATTTATTTGTGTATTTATTGAAAATTTAGTTACATAGATTTTTTTTCCGTGCTAATTTTATTTTTTCTCTGTAACCTGCATCATTCATATATTGTTTCATTTGCATGTAGGTCCACCGAAAACAGCCTCTCTACTATGTAGGGGTAAGGCTGCGTACTATCGGACCTCTCCAGATCTCGCTTCATTATGGGATTTCAGACTAGGTGATGATGATGATGAGTGAACGTTATGTAGTAGCACAACCAAGATATACAAAATACTTTGATGAACTACTGCAACAAAAGACAGACACAGTTTGAAGTTGTTATGAGATGCTTTCATTAAAGAGTATTTTTTAGCAATTTATCTAGGGTAGAAGAAGAGACTAGCATTACTATGAACGATCAACACCTTTTATGGATCATGAACTGAAGTTTTCTAATGAAGGACAAGGTTATAGAAAAGTTCCTCACATATGAACTAAAAAGATTAAACACTTCCATGCTTTTACAAAGAAATCCATCTGTTACCAACTTTGTTTCTGAGAAGTTTTAAGGCCATCATGATAGGAAATTAGGCAAAAAAGAGCATGATGTGTGCATTTACATAAATGAAAGACTACAGGAATCAAAGGCTCAAAACACTTATTTGGATATAAAATTCAATAAAGTACAACATCTATTGTACTTGATAGTGGGATCATACCTGAGGGACATCCACTGTGATCCTTTCCCAGACTTTCAACAATTTGCTTAGCTGTACTGCAGGAAGATCCCTAGTTGAATCAAACTTTACTATTGTCACTCTATATGTAATAAACCGACTAATTCATTGAAAAAGGTTGACATAAGGGGGTAACAGGTACTAGAAGAAACCATAACTAAAACATTGAAATCAATAATCAAGGGCTTCTTGTATTGTTCTCAGCCAACACACAAACGAGAAGTATGGAAATCATGGATTTCAATGTTTACCAAATCAATCTCCAACACTTATAGAAAGTAGTGTATTAACTTGATTTTTCAAGCTCTTATTGGAAGAATTAGTATCCTTTGTGCCTCTTATACCTAGTGTGGCCTACATTAAATTGGAAACTTATCAATAATCAATAAAAATTACTTTATATTATTCGATATGTTAGTGATAAAAAATTTTCTCTCTTCAAATAGAACATTTTACAAATTGGGGACCTTGTCAAAAAATATACCCAGAAATTCATCCCGATCACAGCATACATAGAATTAAAATCGATACATCAAATTAAATAAGATGGTTAATAAAAAGAAAAGGACAGAACAAATGCTAAAAAAGAGGGAAGAGTCACTAGTAACGTAGCAAGAGAAAGCTATATAGAAAGGCATGTCACTCAAAAAGACAATAAAGTTAGAGGCCTTCAAGAATGGCATACAAATCTTATCTAAATTTGCAGGTCTTGAAAAGAGCCCAAAAGAAGAGGCGGAAAATTAAATATCATAAGATAATATTTTTAAAATTGATGCTCAGTGCCTCAAAATAAAAGAATAGACATTGGTACCAAAAATAAAACATTAGCGGTAATTGTCTCATTTAGGATGGCAAATAAATAAAGGCTTAAATGAGCTTTTCTTCCAAGTTGACAATGGCTCAATTAAATCAAAGTACCTAAAACACCGAGGTAGTACAGCATTTCCCATAGCTTCAAAAGTTAATGGCACTTTCAATAGCATAAGCATGCAAACCCCTTCAAAATTCAATTAAGTCTATATGTTTTATAACCAATATTCAAGATATTATGTTATCATTCCTACACAAAATGTTCTGCACATCAGCCTTTCCAAAAGTACAACATGATGGCATCATATTAGGAAGAGCAACCACTCCCCCCTTGGTTATTACTTTTGGCTGGGTGAAGGAAACTGGTTGAAACAATTCAAATAATACTGCTGGCAGTGCAAATGAATATTTAAAAGTTTTAATAGGTTAGCCATAAGTAACAAGATGTCCCAAGTGGACACACGGTAATAGTTATTACAGACTTTTTTAGATGAGTAAAGTTCAAATACAACGTAATCATATGCAAGGAAAAGAATTATGAATGGAGGGGGCTGTGGACCATTCAACATTCTCACCTTTTAAAGAATATATCTAGAATACAGTGTGAAACGTTTCATTTGATGATGATGTATGCAGAGTAAAATAATAATTTCATCAAGTTGAGGATTTTACAACATGATCGCTTACGTGGTAAACTAACTATTATTAAATCAATCAGAAAAAGGTTGAGATTCCAAAAAGATAACTCCCGCTTTGCATTTAAATGATGATTTTAAAAATGCGTTCCCAATGAGACAAAGGAAAAGCCAAAACAATGTAAATAGTAGCACAAAGTAAAAGTTCATAGCAATGTGTTCTATATGACAAATCAACCACTGGATGATACCCAAGCTAAGTGGATAAAACTTCTTACTTACCTCACGCTACGCACTGCTTGACTGATAAAACCACCCTTTTGTGATCTGTGATATTGTTTACCCATTGAGTGCTCAATGTGCGATGCTTGAGAATTGTTATGAAAACCATTTGGAGAAGAGACCCTTAACTTGAATAATTCAGGATCAAGTGCTTCACAGATTAAATCCAACAAGCAAATTCTGCCCCACTTTCCAGCTTCATAGAGGCACTACGACCAAAAAAAGTTCAGTTCAAGGAAATGTGCTGACCTAGCTCAATAGTAAAACAATAACCTGCCTATAAGCAGACAAATGTGTTCTTAGAAACTTCTATAGAGTTTTGGCCTATAAAATGCAATCAATTGTTGAAAATCACTCTTTTGTAGATAACAGTCATAACAGTTGTTAATGTGCTGAAAATTTGGTCAAAAGTTCAGGCGTCTCTTTTTACAAGTTAATGCACACATATGATATAGGTAGCACTTTATCTATATTGGCCCACGACCGTGATGCTTAATCCACAACCAGATATTCAAAAAGAGAATCAAATTTCTAAAACACTAATTGAAGTCAATTATTCAACAAATACATTATTCCATGATCCCAAGTTACTCAAGTGATGCTTGTTCAGCTTCTCTCCATAAAATATATGCAAACACTTACAAAAACAGAAAATTATATTAATAATTGGCTGTACTTGTGCGAGGTCCTAGGAAGTGACAATAGTTAAGGAATAGATTATATGAATCTCAGACTAATTTAAAATTAACAAGGAAATGACAATAGCAGAACATAAAAAATACGATAGATACTATCGTTAGGGAATGGTTGGCCTAGTAGGCTGAAAAGATAGACATTAGAATGAATCAAGTACGTCTAAATATCCTAATTGCCTCTGTAAAGAAAGAGAGAGAGAGAAAGTGGGAAATCTAATAAAGATATGGTCAAACATATTTTAGGAAGAAGTCTGGGTTTGAATTGCTTTATTTGGAGGTCAAGTGCTGAGTTCTTGTTCTAGTTGCATTAGTAGAAGCAGTTGAGTTGTACCTAAAACAGTTGCAAAACTAGTGATTTCTCATATAGCCAAAACTTTGGCACCGTTCAATTGTAAGCAAATGTCAATTGTAATGATGTTATGGCCCCAAATCCACGCTTCCCCAAACTCTCCTTCAGCATGGGACTTGAATAGAACTTGTGATGCAAAAGAACTTAAAGTCTATAAAAGAAATAAAAGAGGAAAAATTAATCAACCATAAGTCTTAATTTGGTGGGATGAGGATTGAGAATTGAGTTGACAACAAAAGATAAAGGGCTAAAATTTAGATTATGTTAAGATTCTTTATTAGATAAGTAGTAGTGAGTTAAACATGTTATTCTATTTTAGATATGCTATCCAAGTTGTTTAGGGTTTAAACTTATAAAATTTTTAGAATGGGAATTAAATTTGTTAGGAACCTTTTCCTACTAGAATAAAGGTTCTAAAAACTTCTCTATATATATGTGTATAATCAGCCCTTCAATGACAAGCAATCTGAAATTTACCTACAAACTTTAGTTTTCAACTAGAAGGCGTGATGCTTTCTTCTAAAAGTGATTCCTAGTTTCCTACTCTCAATTGTTTATGTTCCTCATTCCAGCAGACCTAACATAAATTCTAGTCATCTTAAACCTAAATTCCAGCCATATTAAACCCAGAAATTCTAAGTCTAAATTTCCAGTAATCAAACCCTAAAAACCCATCTATATCGAACTGAAATTTCAGCATTCTTAGCCAAAATTCAGCACTGAAATTTGTTATTCCAGCAGCCTAATATCAGCCATATGTCCTAATTTTGTGATTTTCTATTTGTCCTACATCAACTTGTGTTCATAAAAAATAGAAAATGCGGTGCATTCATGATGACAAACAGTTTGGGCAGCAGTTCTGAAACAACAAAGGCTCCTAAATGCAGATTGACACAAATAAAGTGCAAGGGAAAGAAAAGATCTGATAACTCCTTCGAGTAGCCAAAATAATGGAAACAATAGCGACACTGTTTTCAAATTTCAACAGTAAACAATTGAATAGCACATCAGGAAAGAGATGTAATCGTACTCTGAAACTGAAGCATATACTACTAAAAGCATATAAAAACAAGTAAATTATGTAAAGCCTACCAGAACCACAATACTCCAGTGCCTCTGCAAGTTCTTCAATTCTGAGAACCCTTGCACCAAGGTCTCCATGCTTTGTTCACCCAATTTGTTTCTAACAATGTTTGCAACCAAAGCCAGTTATCAGCAGTTCATCCAGATGCTAGGCTTAATTATTCAAACGTAATTTAAGTGAATCTTTGAAGTACATTCTATAAGAAGGAAGGTCAAATGCTTGTTTGAGGATCATTTCGGCTGATATTCCATGCATCTCACATTGCAACCCCTGGAAAGTTTACACATCAAAAGAAAAAGTAAAGAAAATAAAAGTCAAGTTTGACAGCCGCAACGTTTTATTAATTGGAAATGAAGCATAATAAGCAAATTAACAATCCTTAGAGAGGGAAAAACAGTAAAGCAGGAGCACTTTTTATAAAGGCCCAATTCATTAATGCAGATGCATGCAAGGAAGCTAATGCTAGCTCAGATTCAAGGGAAATTGATGGACAAAGGGATAAATTATAGGATGCATGCATGTTATCTCCCCAGGAAGTCAAATGTTATGGCATCATGTCCTAGAATGTTTTTCAGCCTTTTAGATAGGATTCAATCGTGACTTGAGCATGCAATTGCCTACTTAGCACATTGCCTAAAATGGGCATGGAGCTACTATGCTTTCCTAAACAAGGTATCAAAAATAAAGATTGGAAGATGAATAAGATATCTGAACGGAAATTTTGGATTTCAACCTCATTGTTGTCAACAACAGCAAATCGTTGGAGTAAGAAGCTTAAAGGCTCCAGTGAAAAATGTTGAGCACAAGCTATCTGAAATTTTTGGCACACATTAAAAGAACCATTACACATGTGAAGAAATACCCCATAATGACTACTCCATTGTTGCAATCAAAAAACAGTCAATCAAATAAGAAATGTTATCAACCTTTAAAGCTCTTACGAAA
Source organism: Erythroxylum domingense (assembly GCA_025594535.1). Taxonomy (NCBI): domain Eukaryota; kingdom Viridiplantae; phylum Streptophyta; class Magnoliopsida; order Malpighiales; family Erythroxylaceae; genus Erythroxylum; species Erythroxylum domingense. The sequence goes on from JANQBM010000006.1 coordinate 17,069,484, forward strand.
GATGTTATCGTTCCATCCTGAGTAAAAAAGTAATTTCGCATAAAAACTGCAACCTCGTAGCCTATACTGAAACTGGAACATTTCTTCACAAGGACAGCCTCAACAATTGCATTCATTCTCTCAGATGGACTCCCCAAAATGAATTTACGAGGACACAAATGCTGAATTACATTGGAAGGAAGTATACTTCTTAGAGCATCAGGGGTTGTTGTAACTCCCATTATTAAGATAACTGGGACTTTCAATACCCATTCACTGAAGGAAACATTCATAAAGGCAATATAAGCATAAGTTGTCAAAGATTAAAATAACATAAAATGCATAGAGTGAACCAGAACATCTCAACCAGGAAAAGTATAGAGGAATAACTAATAGGCAAAGACTATAGCCCTTATAGCAGAAGCATATAGTGCTAGGTGATGAATAAACTGCCATTTTTGGTTCATATAGGATTTTTAAAGCATTAGCAAATCTAAACATTTATAACAGTTCAACAGTGCCATAGCAAAGACCAGGCAATGCAAAGAGAGTTGAAAACTGACCTTAAAAAAATTCTGTAAAAATTGATAATGGAGAATGAACCTGTTTAACATACAAATAAAATAAACTTGACACCTGTAGGAAAACATGATTACTTTAGGATTTTTGTATCTCTTTAGGATTTTCTATTTAGTTAGGATATCCCATAATCATGGGATCTAATTATTTTTGTTTCCCTTTTAGTTGTTAGGGTAACTTATATATAATTGGCCCTCTTGTAAAGAATGCAATACAAAAAATATTCTCTCAAATCTCAAATTCTATCATGCTATCAGAGCTGTAAGCTTCTGAATTTTTGGGAAAAGTCAATCTGGTGTCAGATTTTCATTGTCAATATTCTTGTAATTCTAGCCAATCTTTTCGTGGTAATATAGGAGACATCTGGGTGAAGTGCAAAATATCCTGGCTATATACAAGCTGAATAGAAAAAATTACCTTAAATGGCCTTGACTCGTTCAGACCATACTAAAAGGGTAAGGAAAGATCGGCCATCTCATAGGTACAAGGCCGAAACAAGGGGATCCTCAATTTGAAACATGGGATGAAGAAGATTCCATAATTATGGTATAGATATGGAACTCTATGACACTAGATATTAGTGACACATGTATGTTCTTTGCCGTTCCAAAAGATATTTGGGGTGCACTCCAACATTCGTATCTTAAGGCTAGAGACATAACCTAAGAGTATGAGGTCAGTGTAAAAGCTATGGCTGACAAACAAGGGAAATGGAAGGTTATATGCCAATCAATTAGAATCGTTATGACAGGAGCTAAACCACTATAGGGTTTTACAAACTAGAAGTCCTAAAGATACACCTATTTTTAGAAAAAGTTTGATGGATCAAGATAAGTCTGATTTTTTGGTTGGACCTAATTGGGAATTTGACCAAGTAAGAATACAAATTCCTGGCAAGCATAAAGTTTCATGTTTTGATGAGTTTATGTCCTTATTTTGTGAAGAAGAAAGTACAGAAACTTGATGCCTAAACCATAAAACACAAACAGCTCTTCTATGGTGGCTAAAGGTGGTAATAATTCAACCACAAATTCTGAAAAAACCCATTATCGTGATAACCTGTGGTGTATTTACTGTAAGAAGGCATGTAATACCTGTCAAATGTGTTAGAAACTTCATGAAAAACTTCTAAACCGAGAGTGAGGACAAAGAGGAGATCAACCAAGAAAAGATAGCCAGGCCAATGTTGCTATAGTTGAACAACATGGAGGAACACCAGAGGAGTTAGGTGGTCTCAATCAACAAGAAGTTGAGAGGGTGAGATCTCTTATTGGCAACCTTGACAAACCTTCAAGTACTTGTTCTTTAGCATATTTAGGTGAGCTTCCACTCTCTATTAGATTAAATGTCACATGGATTATGAATTTGAGAGCTATTGACCATATGACCCACTTACCAAACCTTTTTTACATATTCCCATGTCCAAGTAGTAGGAGAATAGCCATAGCTAATGATTCATTGACCATCATGGCAAGAATAGGAGATGTAAATATCATTCCAATATTAAACTTAAAAAAAGTTCTCCATGCCCCTAGATTACCCACGAATCTAATCTTTATCAACAAACTCGCTTGAGATTTGAATTACTATGTGATTTTCCATTGTCATTATTTTGTATTTTAGGAAGAGGTTTTGGGGAAGACGATTGGACATGCTAGAGTATAGAATGACCTCTCCTACCTTGAAGAATTGAACATATCAAGCAAGATTATGGTAAGTTTATCTCACTCCTTTTTTTTCAAAATCTTTTTCATCTTGCTCCACCATCACCGACTTGGACCCATTCTTTAAAATCATTAAATTATGTTGATTTTTTTTATTTAAGGGACTCGTTGACGTTTTTCATTGTGAAGTGTGTGAGCTTGTCAAATACAAATGTGTCTATTTTCAATCAGTAATCAAAGAAGTTCTATCCCTTTTTGTCTAATTCACAGTGACAATTGAAGTCCTCCTACTAGTCCTAATGTTTCTGGAGCAAAATAGTTTATGCTTTCATTAATGATTACACTCGTATCACTTGTATATTTTTACTCAAACACAAATCTAATGTTAGTATTGTCCTCCCAAATTTTTGTTCTATGATTAAAAATCAATTTGGAGTCAACATCTAAGAGGTTTAGGTATGATAATATTAGAGACTATTTCAATCAAGTCCTAACTCCATACATTAAAACAAAAGGGATTGCACAAGAGTCATCTTATGTAATATCCCATAATAAAATAAAGTAATAGAAAGGAAAAGTGTCACCACGTTGAATCAACTAAAGCCTTTCCTTTTTAGAAAAATTTGCCTACATCCTTTTGGAAGGAATTAGTACTCATAATTATTCATCTTTTAAACCATTTGCCTTCAAAAGCCTTAGGATTAAAGAGTCCAACAGAAATCCTCTCAATATTTTGAGTATGAATCATTTGTCTATGTTTATAGCCAAAATCGCAAAAGTTAGATCCAAAGGCACTAATTGTGTCTTTATGGGTTACTCTTCAACTCAAAAAGGGTGTAAGTATTATTGATTTCTATAAAAATTCTTTTATATCTTAACAGAGGTTATTTTCAATGAACATTAGTCTTATTTCATCATGCCTTATCTTCAGGGGAGAATTCAACAATGGAAGTTAAATTACTTGACCTACCGTCTTCCTCTAAGCCATTGTCTGAACTTATACCCCAAAATCAACAAGAAAAGATAAATTTTACTCTTGAGAACGTGAGATTTGGGAATGTATATTAAAGAATAAGATAGTTAATCCTGAATCTACATTAGTCCAAGACTCCAACCTGAATCCTTAAAAGGAGGTAATAATTTCTTAACCTTCTTCTCATAGTAAAATTGAATCTCAGTTGAACAATAATCATTAAAATCTTCTCATTGCTAATAGAAAAGGACTAGGGAATGCAACATACAACCAATATGTCCTCTTGCTCATTTCCTTTCTTTCAAAAACTTTTCACCATCTCATGAAACCATTCTTGTTAGCCTAAACACCATTGTCATCCCTAAAGTTCTATCTGAGGCTTTAACCAGTGAGGGACGGAAAGAAACTATGAACGTGAAAATGGAGGCATTAGAAAAAAATAAAACTTGGGAGTTGGAGGGAGAAAGTTGTGGGCTTTAAATGGGTTTACACAGTTAAGTATGGGACAAATAGATCGCTGAAAGGTATAAGGCAAGCTTGGTGGCCAAAGGCTATACCTAAACTTATGGAATTAACTACTTAAAGACTTTCACTCCAGTTGCAAAGACAAATGCTTAGAGTTCTCTTATCTTTAGCAACTAACTATGGTTGAAAATTGCTAATATGATAATAAGAATTGATTTTCAGGTGGAGAACAAGATGAATAAATCTACATGGAAGTGCCAACAGGTTGTAAGAATAATTTGGCTAGTCAAACTATTTCTCAGTTAAAGGAGGCCTTGTATGAACTAAAACAGTTGCTATTGACATGGTTTGGGATATTCTTTTCACTCAATCACAATATTCCCATTTAAAAGTGGAAGTGTTACTTACTAGTAATGATGGCTATAGGGTATAAGGGATCATATGTTGTTCATCACTTACCTTTAAAGGAGTCACAACACTTATAGTGTATATTGATGACATAATAGTGATAAGGGATGATATCAAAGAAAGGAAATCTCTAAGTCAATGTTTGGGTAAGGAGTTTGAGATCAAGGAGTAAAGAAGGCTAAAATATTTTCTCAACATTGAAGTAGCTCACTCTAAATAGGGTATTTTTATCTCCTAATAGAAATATGTTACTAATCTCCTAAGAGAAATAGGCAAGACAATTTGCAACCCAGCAAGTGCTCTAATTGACCCGAACATTAAACTTGGAAAGGTAGAGGATGTTGCAGTAGACAGGGAGCGGAAGCAACTCCTTATAGAAAAGTTCATTTATTTCTCACACATGACCATATGTAGTGAGTGTGATGAGTTAATTAATAAACAGCCCAAAAGAAATTCATTTGTAGGCAACTCATCGAATTTTATAGCATCTCAAAGGGGCACTAGGAAAAGGTGCTTTGTTTAAAGAGAAATGGAGGTTTTGTACTAGAAGCCTAAACAAATGCTGATTATGCAGGATCAATTGTTGATAAAAGATCAACTTTACGATATTGCATCTTTCTTAGTAAGAACCTTGTGACGTATAGAAGTAGAAGTAAACGATGGTAGCACAATCTAGTGCAAGGTAGAATTTTAAGTAATGGCTCAAGGTGCATGTGAACTACTTTGGTTGATAAACATCATAAAAGACTTCAAGATTAAATGGAGTGGCCAAATAAGACTACAATGTAAAAATAAATTTTACAATTAATATAGCTCATAACCCTATACAACATGACACTTCATACAAGAAAAATTGGAGAGCGGTTTGATTTGCACACCTTATGCAGCTATAAAGAATCAACTTGCTGATGTACTTACCATGGGATTAAGTAGTTCAAATTTTGAGAATATTGTAACCAAACTAGGAATGGAGAATACCTATTCAACAACTTAAGGGAGGTGTAGGAAATCATGATTACAATTTCCTATTTAGTTAAGATATCCCATAATCATAGGATCTGATTACTTTTGTTTCCCTTTTAATTGTTAGGGTAACCTGTATATAACTGATCCTTGTGTACACTTGTAAACAACAAACTACAAAAAATATTCTCTCAAATCTCAAGTTCTGTCAACATCAAATCTATTGATATCCAAAAGACTTCTTTTTCCTAACCCTAAATTTGAATCATATTTTTGTTATGTCATGATATAACTCCTTTATCACCTGATATAAAGTTAATTTAGGTCATGCTTATCCTTTCTTTTTGTTTATAATCTTCATATTCTCACGTTTCAATGCATTGACAGGCTCATTTCAAATGTGGCCAAACCATAATGAATTACGTTATCTAATCATTTCTTCCTAGAGCTCCTCAACATTTCAATTATTGGTCAAAAGAATGTAATGCAAACTTTCTCATGCTCGTTTGATTATGATAGGCCTATATGTTTCCTCAAGTCATGAAGACATCCTCTATATGAATGCAGTTGAAGGCTATACAACTAACCCTTGCCAAGCTCTAACAACTAGGATCACCATGCATAGGGATGCCTTTTGACTCCAAAAGAAAATAACACAAAAAAGTAGGTGCAGACTCCATATAAGTGTACAGATTCAGGTATAACCTTTTACAACTACAAATGCATATTTTAGACTTTATACTGCAATACTCTTATGATATTTAATAATTTCACAAGACAAAATTATTTTATGAGATAGTGCAATGTGACAAATTATGAAAAAGTGATTGCTTTTTAAGGATATTTAAAATGATTAATCCTCACTTTTTATGACATGTTTTGCTTGAACACTGAAGAAAGAAAATTTACCAGAAAACATTACTTTTTATTTTCATGTATTCAGACTAGATACTTAACATTTGGACGAAGAAACAATATACATATCTAGCTTATAGGACTCCCACTCTTTAACTCATAGGTCAAATTTTAGGGGAAGCAAAAAGAGAATAGTGCTATAAAGCATTACTTTTCAACAGCTAAAATTAGTCACTCATTTTTTCACTTTTAAGGATAGAACTTTTCTTTAGATTTTAGGACCTTTCAATGCATTATATGCTTCCAAAATCTAAAAACATCCAAAAAACCATTGGTCATTTTAAGTTGATATTCTAAGAATGTCCTCAAAATGCCACAAGAAAAACTAGAATCATTGGGAGACCACCTTGAGCTTTTCCAATTCCATCTTACGAATCCAATTCTATTCACATAATTAGATTCTTCCATAAGAAATGAATTGTCAAGCCAAAAGAATTCCCTACACTATTCAAGTAAAATTAACATAACACTAAATATAATTCTATCAAGCAATTTCATGAGTTAGAATGATAACATTTGTATTCAATATGATGCTATGATCCTCCAATAATGGCATAATACTTCCAATTTCATTGACTTGATAAATCTAATGGCTATGCCAAGTAAAGCCCTAGTAAAAAAACGATCATATCTCAATATGTATCCAAAGATTATGACACAAAAAACAATTTTATCTAGTAAAAAGAAATTAATTTGTGATGAAATCAAACCATTTTTCAAGTCAAATAAGCAGCAAGATCACCAGCTGAAACATGATGGAAATGACCCAAAGATGCATAAAAATACCTTAACATGAGAATGAAGTCAGACAAAACAGAACCATGGCATTGTTCCATATCACTTATTATTATGACCATAGCATTGCCATAGTTCTGTTGTTCTCTATACCACGTTGCCAAGACGGATATGTCAGCTGCCTGCAAAAAGTGCAAATTGCAAAACTCATTGGTTTGAGAACTCTTTGAATGAAACCTACTCCACTTAGATAGGGAACATAGAGGTTGGATATCTTACATCCAAAGTAACCAGTAAGAACTCCCTAAACAAACTCTTTAGACAGCCACCAATTCCATTTTTTGCAGAAAAATCTAAGGAGGAAAGATTGGCAACATGGCATCCTTTAGACTTCAAATGCATACCAAGCTCTTTGAATGTCATTTGATCATCAACAAACTCCATATTCTCTGCCAACCACACAAAAGGAAAGACAACGTGTACATTCTTATATGTGCAAGAGTACTGATCATGCAAGGAATTGAATATTGACTGCAACAAAAGCTTAAAGGACAAAGAAATAACCTTCAACACAAACTAATAACCCCCATTAATAAGGAATCATAGGTCCCAAAAAATAGGTATGATGTTTTTAAAATTTTGAAACTACTAGAATGAGAAAAAAGAAAAGGTCAAAAGTACATTCTGAACATCAATATTTACACCAAATTACAAATTAAACTATAACGTTTCAAATCATTCAATTTGAACCATAATGCTTCTACAACGTGCAAAACAAAAATAAGTAGATGAAAATTTTGGTGGGGTTAAATTTTTATCAATTAAATGTCACGTCAACATTGAAATGACATTGTTTATTAATTGTTTACAATCAGATAGTGGGTCCACTACCACATGACATTATAAGACGTACTATTTAAATTATTTGTATAATTATTTATATAATTATTTAACACAACCTAATCTTGGATGCAAAACCCAATGAAGCAATACTTCAATCGAAACAAAGTTGTTATTGATTGAATCAAGAAACCCATATGTCATTAGCGAATCAGATGTAGTTTCACATGTTAGATCAATCGACATATAGTTAAGCTCTCCTAGGAATTTGACTTTGCTTCTATCTATATTAGTAAAACACTAAAACTTTCTGATCTGTCCAAAACCCTTATTTCCGCCCACCAAAACCAAAAACTAAACACACAAAAGCAATCAGTAGGCATTGACAACCACCACAATACCAGCGATGTCATAGAAAAATATCCACCCGCAGGAGCGTGGATGTCACGTGCCACTGTCTAGCAACTACCAATGACAGCAGTCTAATGGGTCAACTCGCCTATTCATCCTAAATAGAGTTTAGGTCTTGTTTTACGTCAAAACCAACCAAAACTTGGTTATTTTGACAGTGGTAAAGTCTTTCATAAGTTTCGAAACACCGTCAACAATGTTACGAGCATTCATTAGTTAGAAAATTCATCAAATCTACCAAAATGTCAAATTCCAATAATAAATCATTGACGAGTTTTTGGGAATTGTCTCAACAATGGGTTCTTTCAAATTTGCGAATCACCAAACAATGTTTGAAAGTAACAACTATTCTTTATGGTCTAAGAATGTAGAATTATTCTTTAAAGGTGAGAAAGTTGTCCCATTTCATAACTAATCCCCCAACTGATTAGAAAATATTGGAAAATTAGCAAGTTAATGTTTCACAATTATTACATATTCTTTTCAATTCTACGGAACCTAAAATCTCAATCCTATTTTCTCATGTAAGTACTTGTAAGCAAGCTTAGGACTATGCTAAGCTCCTTTACTCCAATAATATGCTTCGCATGTATGATATCTTTCTCGAGTTGTTTCAATCCAAACAGAAAGTTTGATTGAATATTTTGGAAAAGTGAAACGTGCATTTGAGGAAATGAATTCTCTACTAACGATTACATCTCCAACGGGAGCACTTAATGACTATGATGTTTCTAATAGGATGGAAACCCTTGGGAGTAGAAGACCTTCCATCCTTAGCTGAAGTGTATTCCAAACTGTCTTGTCCTATGGCTATGGAAAATCCACCAAAGAACAACTTTGATAGGTCAACACTTGCAGCATGAGAAGAATCAGTTTTTTGTGTATTTCTATTAGAATGATACTATAGGTATTTATACAGAAATACATAGGTTAAACTAGGAAAGTAATCCCTAGTTTTTCCAAGGTAAAATGACAATCGACTTCTATATGCTTAATTCTCTCATGAAACATAGGATTATTTGCAATATAGATGGCTACTTTATTGTCACACCATAAGTTCATTGGTTTAGATTGAACAAACTCAATCTCACCAAGTAAATGATGTAACTATGTAAGTTCGTAGGTAGTATGAGCCATAGTCCTATATTCGAATTCTGCACTTGATCGGGATACAACACTCTGTTTCTTACTCTTCCAAGAAACAAGATTGCCTCCAACAAAAACAAAGTAACTTGTGATAAAGTGCCTGTTTGAAAGATCTCCTGCATAATCAACATCAGTAAATCCTTCTATAGTGTGGTGAGCATAATTTTGATATAAGATGCTACGTCCAGACGCATCTTTTAGATATCTCAAAATATGAATAATAGCATCCCAATGTGAGGTTCTAGGAGATGACATGAACTGACTTACAACACTAACTGCAAAGGCAATATCAGGACGAGTGATAGTAAGGTAGTTCAATTTTTCCACAATTTTCCCATACTTTTTTAGGATTCTCAAGCAAGTCTCCATCTTCAACTTTTAACTTCACATTTGGTATCATAGGCGCATCACATGTCATCAATTAATAAATCCATACAACATTTTCTTTGAGATAGGTAGATCTCTTTATGACTGCAAGAAACCTCAATTCCTAAGAAGTATTTCAATGGTCCTAAATCCTTTGTCTAATAACGAGTCCCAAGGAATGCTTTCAACCTTGTGATTCCCGCTTCATCACTTTCAGTGATCATTATATCATCCACATATACAACCAATAAAATGCACCCAAATCTAGATGATACAAAGAACACTAAGTAATCATATGCACTTCTTCGCAAGCCAAACTCAATCATTACAATACTAAATCTTCCAAACCAGGCACAAGGAGATTGCTTCAAGCCATACAGAGACTTCCGTAATTTGCACACTTTCCCTGACTCCCCCTGAGCAACAAATCCAGGTAGTTGCTCCATGTAAACCTCTTCAGATAAATCCCCATATAAGAATGCATTCTTCACATCAAGTTGGGAAAGTGCCCAATTGTGAGTGGCAGCTAAGGAGATAAACATTCAGACAGAAGAAAGTTTTGCAACTAAAGAAAAAGTCTCAAAATAATCCACCTTATATGTCTGAGCATATCGTTTAGCAACCAACCAAGCTTTTAATCGAGCAACAGAACCATCAGGATTAATCTTGACATTGAACACCCACTTACAGCCAATGGTATGGATGTCAAGGTGCAGGCCATGGTGGCCTGTGGCCCGGTGGACCGAAATGGGTTGGCCCGCAGTCAAGCCCAACGGGCCACGAGGGAGCGAGGTTTTTTTAAGAAAAAACTTCCAAAATAACGTTATTTTGGAAGTAACGGCCGGCCCGAACATGATCAATCCTTAGCCTGCTTGTGCTCCAATCAACCCGATTCAAAAACGGGCCGAGCTAGGTTGGGCTAGGCTGGCCATCTCTAGCCAATGGCCCATTTCTCTAAAGGAAGAGGTACAAGATCCCGAGTATGATTCTGCTCTAAGGCCATCATCTCTTCTTTCATGGCAACTTGCCAACCATCATGAGCCAGTACCTTAGCAAGGGATGTTGGGACAGCAACAGAGTCTAAGGAAGTTACAAAAGACTTAGAGGCGGGAGATAGAGCATGATAAGATACAAAAGAAGAAATAGGACAAGTGCATATGCGTTTACCTTATACAAAAAGCAATAAGAAGGTAAAGGCTAACATCAAGTAGTGGTCAGGAATCTGGAGACGAAGCAGAATGATCAGGTCCATGTCCTCACCGATTGAAGGAGCCTCAATAGACTGCTGCACACGTCGAGAATAAACCTGACAAATAACAGGATGAGAGGGAGGAGAAACTACCTATTCACCGATAGTATAAATAAGAAAATTGTCACTTGAATCGCTAAAGTGCGAAGAAGAAGGCACAGGAGAACCATAAAAGGGGGTATTATCGAAAAAAGTAACATCAGCGGATACCAAGTAATGACTCAATGAAGGAGAGTAACAACAATATCCTTTTTGAGCACAGGAATATCCCAGAAAGACACATTTGAGATATTTGGGATCCAATTTCAAGACCTAAGGACACATGTCTTGAACAAAGCAAGTACACCCAAAAATATGAGGAACAAGAGGGAACAATATGTATGAGGGAAAGATAAGAGAATATGGAATCTGACTGTCAATAATAGAATAAGGCATTCGGTTGATTAGAAAACAGGCAATAGAGACCGCATTGGCCCAGAAAACTTTTGGGACTTGCATATGGAACATTAGTGCCCAAGCAACTTCTAATAAGTGACGGTTCTTTCACTCTACTACACCATTTTGTTAAGGGGTAACAATACATTATGACTGATGAATAATACCATGCTGAGAGAGATAAGATTGAAAAGTAAGGGAAACATATTCTTTAGCATTATCACTTCTCAAAATGCAGATGGATTTATTAAATTGAGTCTTAATTTCAACATGAAAGGCACAAAATATAGTAAACATGTCTGATCGAGATTTCATAAGATAAAGCCAAGTAACCAGAGAATAATCATCAATAAATGTCACAAAATAGCGAAAACCAGCTTTGGATGGAATAGGACAAGGACCCCATACATCAGTATGAACTAAGTAAAAGGAAGACTCAAGTCGTTTATTTAGTCTAGGAGAATAAGATACCCTATGATGTTTAGCAAATTGACAAGCTTCACACTCTAAAACAGATTCTCGTTTAAGACTAGGACATAACTTTGGTAAGACTGTGATAGACAGATGACCAAAAAGGCAATGAAGTTGCAAATAACTTTTGTAAGATTGTGACAAACGGATGACCAAAAATGCAATGAGGTTGTAAAAGGGAAAATGAACTTGTGCAAGCAATCGATCAAGGTACTGTTTTAGAAGTTGAATCAAGAGCATACAAGCCATTCACCAGACGCCCTTCACCAATAATCTGCTTCGTCTCAAGATCTTGAAAAAGACAATAATTGAAATAGAAAACAACACAACAATTGAGACTTTTGGTGAGTTGGCTGACAGATAATAGGTTAAAAAGAACTAAAACAGATGATAATGGGAGAGATTTTGTTGGGTTTGCTATTCCACACCCAATTAAGTAACACAAGGTAAATCAGTAGTAGACTTGAAAGAAGAGAGGATACCTGTGTTGCCGCTCATATGATCAGCAGCACTTACGTCAATATCCCAACTACGAGATGAGGTGGAGAGACAGGAAGTAAGGTTACTTGTATTAGACAAAGCTAATGTCACAGAGGAAGGTCGTTGTGAATCATGAGTGACCGAAATTTTTTGATAAGCATTGGTTAAATGAGCATACTCATCCACCAAAATTGTGATAGAAGGCCAGGATGACTAAGGAAGGGGTAGGATGCCATCCTGAGTAGCCACATTTACAAATTTTCTGTTGTTATTCTGACCTGAGTATTTAGGAGGCTTATCGTGCAGTTTCCAACAATTCTTCTTCATATGTCCTTCGACTCCATAGTAATTACAAGTACGAGGGGTGCCCTGTTCCCAGCAATAGAACCAATATTGTTTCCACCTTTGCCACCGTGATTAGTATTTGAAACATTACTCACTAATGTCGTTGAGTCACTGGTCACCATATCAGAAGGCACATCGTCGTCTTTACAAACTCGAAGCAAACAAGCATATACTTCTGTAATAGAAGGAAATGTCTTACTAGTTAACAATTGTGTGCATGCCATGTCATATTCGGAGCTCAATCCTGCTAAGAAACACTATATCACAATCTGCTCCTCTTGTTCTTGCATTTGTTTTATGTCAACAACAATTGGAAACATGGCTCGTTTTTCTTCAAAGGCTTGTTTTACTTCAGTATAGTATTGAAACAAGGAGCAACCTCTTTGTTCCACTTGATAAATCTTTAACAATAATTTATGAACATGAGACAGATCTTGTTTGCAAGCATACAAAAATTCCAAATATTCCTGTAGTTCTTTGACACTATCACAATGATTCACAACGTCATCAATAGTTGGGTGTCTAGAGTATTTTGGATTTGATTAAACAATTTATAATCCTCCATTAACCATTTCTTTCGAGCAATAGCATCAATCTTAGGAGGCGGATTACTAGTTAAATGATCTTCCAAATTTACATTAGTCACAAATCTGCAAATAGTCCTTGTCCATTGTGCATAATTTTTGCTTCCAATCAATTTTCTATCAATAAGTTTGGATGAACCCAATGTAATTCCAGTAATAGTCTTCTTATCCTAACCCATATCACTACTCTCAACCATTTTCCAAGTGACAATATTAAGCAAACAAAGGAGGAAAGAATAGGCAAAACCAAAAATACCTCGACGAACTGTTCGGAAACAGGAATATTCAGGGAGCACAACAGAAGTATCCCAACAACGACACCAACACAACAGAACTACGTAAATCAGAAACACTCACACTTAGGAGCTACGGTCTATCTACCACACCCAAACAGATCGGCAATACCCAAAAACTAACTGGATATTCAGACAGGGACAAAGGAGGCAACGCTGGAGGGAGAAATCGACTCGGCAGACGGTGGTTCACGCACTGGCAAGTGGAAACAACGTCTGCAACTGGGCAGCACGTGCTGGTCACATGCTTGAAATCTGAGGACTGGATTTGAAGGGATGGTCGATCGGCACCAGTAGCATCTTATAAAGGAGGAGGTGAGAAAAATTTTCTCTAACAAATATGTCACCCACGCAATCCGTGCACTACCTCACGATAGGGAAGAAAACGAAAGAAAGAAAAAAGACCCCCAAAAACTCGACTAGGCTCTGATACCATGAGAAGAATGGGTTTTTTGTGTATTTCTATTAGAATGATACTACAAGTATTTATACAGGAATACATAAGTTAAACTAGGAAAGTAATCCCTATAATCATGCTAAAATCTCTATGACTATGTTATTTACATTAACTATATAATCCCTATAGTTATGTTAACTACTATATTTTGTAACACAGCACAACCTAGTTTAGAAGTCAAATCAACTTGATTATATCTAATGAAAGATCATTCAAAGTTATCTCTATTTTTGCTCTTTCTGTGCTAAAATTCAAATTCAATTTAATACCCGAATCAATATTCTTCGTAGTGATGATGCTAGAGAATATTTATCTAGTTCATTCTCCAACTACTTCAAACAACAGGGCATTCAGCATCAATCTTCCTACCCACAAATTCCTCGATAAAATGGAGTAGTTGAGATAAAAATCCAACATATTGTTGAAACAACTCATACCTTGTTAATCCACATCAATGTACCTAAAAGTTTATAGGGAGATGTTGTACTCACTACATGTTTCCTTATCAATCAAATGTCATCTTTTGTGTTAATGGGTAAAACTCCATTCTCTACTCTCTCTCTATCAAGAACCTTTTTCTATTAATCCTCAGTTATTCAGTTGTGTTTGTTTTCTTCATTAGCTTCCTCCTAACATAAATAAATTAGATCCAAAAGCTATAAATTGCATTTTTCTTGGGTATTCTTGTTTGCAAAATAGATATAAATGTTTCAATCTCTAGTTAAATAGGTTTTTTGTGTCTATTGACATTACAATCTTTAAAGACACCGTACTTTTATGATGCTCAATATGTCTCTGCTGACACTGATTAGTGTACCAATTCCTTTTGTTCTTTCCCAAACAACTCCTAATTATGTTACTCTAGCTCCTAATTTTACTTCTAAGCTCGCTCCTGACACTAATCCTACTCCTTTGGCACATCTATCTCGTTCTGATTTGTAGGTTTATACTCGACGCACTCATCATAAAATACGACTAGAATATACATGCTCATCACCATTGTCTTCCTCATCTTCAACTCCACAATATGATGATCTTGATTGGTCAACTACCCTCCGTAAAGGAAAAAGGTCATATACATCTCACCATATCTCAAACTTTGTCTTTTATGACTCATTATCACCATCATATGCTGCTTTTGTGTTTGTCTTCTATATTTGTACTTTAAGTCTACTTCAGAAGCTATTGTGAGATATAACCATAGAAAAAAGGAGTTTTTCTATTACGTTGAGTGTATTCTTCCTTACAACAACAACCCTATTTACATATATGAATAAGAGTTGTTTTTGTTCTAGATTGTATTTCTTAGAAAAGGTAGAACATATATAAATGAATATGGAATATCGAATAGGATAGAGAATCTGTCAAATAAAGGAAATAATCCTAAGATAATAATTATCCCTAAGATAATGCTATCTAATCAATATATTCTAATTATAATCAAATTATCACAATATTATGTGATAATGTCGTATCTTGACCACACTCCCCCTTAAGTTGGATAATAGTTATCAATCATGTCTAACTTGCTAACACATTCTTCAAATACTTGTCTTTCAAGTACTTTGGTAAATATATCTGTTGTTTGCTTCTTTGTTAGTAAATAAGTTAGGCATATTGTTCCATCTATCTTTTCCTTGACAAAATGTCAATCAACTTCAACATGCTTTATTCCATCTTCTATCTTTTCCTTGATAAAATGTCGATCAACTTTAACATGCTTTGTTCTCTCATGGTGGACTAGATTGTATGCCATACTTAGGGCTGCCTTGTCATCACAATAATGTTTTATAGGTGGCCCAAAATTGATTTCCAATTCTGTCAGCAATCTTTTCAACCAGAGACTTTCACAAATCCCTTTTGCAACTGCTCTAAGTTCAGCTTCTGAACTACTCTTAGCTATCATCTTTTGCTTCTTACTTTGCCACGTGACCAAATTTCCCCACACGAAAGTGCAATATCCAGTGGTTGATCGTCTATCCTCTTCTGAACTTGCCTAATCTGAATCAATATATATTTCAATTGTTCTTTGATCTCCCTTTTTGAATAATAATCCTTTCCCAGGAGTACCCTTTAAATACCGCAAGATCTTATAAACTACCTCAAAATACTTACTCTTTGGTGCATGCATATAGCGATTTACAACACTCATGGCGAAAGCAATATCTGGTTTAGTATGAGACAAGTAAATTAGCCTTCTCACTAGTGTCTGGTATTCTTCACGGTTAACCGGTCTTATCTTCTTCATCTTCAAACTTTGTACTTTCAATGGGGGTGGTGCTTGGTTTACATCCTAACATTCCTGTCTCCTTCAAGAGATCAAGAATGTACTTCCTTTGTGAGATGTAAATCCCTTTCTCTGATCTAATGCTTAGGAAATACTTCATTTCTCCTAAGTCTTTAACTTCAAATTCTTTCCTCAAAGCTGACTTGAGTCATGTAATTTCCTTTGCATCATTACCAGTTACAACAATATGTTTTAAGGACTTTGGCAAATCTTTCAAACCAAGCTCGTTGTGATTGTTTTAGTCCATATAAGGATTTTCTTAATCTGCATATTTTTCCTCCTCCTTCCTGATCAAACCCTAGAGAAAGTTTCATATATACTTCTTCCTTCAGTTTGCCATTCAAGAAGGCATTTTTAATGTCAAGTTGTTGAAGGGGCCAATTGAAGTTAGTAGCTACAGATAGCAATAGTCTGATAGTGTTTAATTTGGCCACAGGGCAAATGTCTCCTTGTAGTCTATCCCATAGGTCTGAATATAGCCCTTTGCTACCAATCTCGCTTTATAACTCTCAATGGAACCATCAACCCTATATTTGACGGTGAATTTCCACCTACATCACACGGGTTTCTTCCTTTTTGGCAAATCAATTTCTTCGGACGTTTCATTTTTTTCAAGTGCTCTTAATTCTTCAAAAGCTGCTTCTCTCCATTCTGGAACTTTAAGTGCTTCTTGGTTATTATTGGGAATGTCAATTCTGTCCAAGTTAGCAATAAATGCTTTATATTGAGAAGATAGAGCATCATAAGAGACAAACCTCTCAATCGGATGCATGGTACATAATCTAGATTTCTTCCGTAAAGCGATTGACAATTCTAGATCTGTATTGTCTTCTTGTTCCTTTGTATTACTACTCTGAGCTTCTTCAACAAAAACCTGCATTGGTTCAGAGATTGGTATAGCTTCAAGAACAGGGAGTGTACTACTTGTTTTCTTCTTCCAAGAGTACACTTTGAGTGTATTGTCAAGCATGGCCACTTCTGTATCAAGATTTGTCTCTATAGGAGATGCATTGGACATAGGTGTTAGGATAGATTCAGGAACAGATGTACAAGGAGGTTAAAATGTACATGGCTGAGATTCATCACCAAACTCACTCCAATACTCCCTTTGAATCGAAGACTTGAGACAGAAGGAATCTGTCTCAGAAAAAGTGACACCACAACTAACAAACAACCTTTTTGATATAGGATCAAAACATTTAAAACCTTTTTGTGTAGCAGATTAACCTAGGAACACACATTTTTTGGCTCTTGGATCAAGTTTGTTGTGTGAATAACTGTGAATAAAGACTATACACCTGAAAACCTTTAGAGGAAGGTTATTTTCAAGATTAGCAGTATTATGAATTTCCTGAAATTTTTGAAGAGGTGTTTTGAAAGAAAGGACACCACTAGGCATTCGATTAATAAGGTAGGTTGTAATAAGGATAGCATTCCCCTAAAAGAATTTTGAAACATTGCTAGTGAACATCAAAGCCCTAGCTACTTCAAGAAGGTGTCTATTTTTTCGTTTAGCAATCCCATTCTGTTGAGGACTATTGACATAAGTATTTTTATGGACAATTTCGTGTTTTTGTAAGAATGTATGAAGATTCTGATTAAAATATTCAGTGCCATTATCAATATGAAGGACTTGAATACTTGTTTGAAATTAATTTTTTGTCATCTAATAAAAGTTAATGAACACGGTAAGGACTTCAGTTTTATCCTTCAACAGAAACACCCAACACAAACGAGTGTGATCATCAAAAAATGTAATGAACCACTTTGAATTGGTTCTATTAGTGACACGAGATGGGCCCCAAAGATCATTATGGATACGTGAAAAACATTTTGTGGGTTGGTATTCAGACCTTGTAAAAGAAATTCTTTGATGTTTAGCAAATTCACAAGCATCACATTGAACACAAAGATCTTTATTTATTGAAATATTTGGAAACAATCGTGACATATACTGGAAGTTTGGATGACCTAACCTTTTATGCCATATCAATAGTTCATCATTCTTAGGGACAATCACACTATTACCCAAGCCATAAGGAGTAGAATGACTTTCTTCATCTTCAAAGTAGTACACTCCATCTACCTCTTTAGCACTGCCAATCATCTTCCCCGATAATAGGTACTGTATAACACAATGAGTAGGGAAAAAATGAGCACTACAATGAGCTTCTTTTGTCAATTTACTAACTGAAAGGAGGTTATAGTCTGGATTTGGAACATGTAGAACAGAGTTTAATTTCATAGAATCTGTTACTTTGATATCTCATTTTCCTGCAACCGAAGAAGAGTTCACCATTTGCTACCTTAACCTTTTCATGCCCAGCACAAGAAAAATATGATTGAAATATGTTATAGTCATCTGTCATATAGTCTGATGCTACAGAATCAACTATCCATTTCTTCCTATCGCATGAAGATAAAAAAGCTTGTATGATATTACCTCTTATAGTAGCATTAGCAACTGTACTTGTCTTCTGTTGGTGGCTGTCATTTTGGAGATTCTTTAGTATTTCCAATAATTTTCCTAGTGAAATATTTAGCTCACCAGCTTGTTGTTTCTGACTATCTTCAGTTTTTTCTGTTCCCCCTTCACTCGATACTTGATAGCTTCGGTGTTTTCCTTTTTGTAATTTCCAATTTGGAGGCTTTCGATGGATGACCCAACATGTGTCTTTGGTGTGACCACTTTGTTTGCAGTGATCACACCACTTCTTCTAACCCTTCTTATTGGATTCACCACGGGACATCAATGCAAACGATTCATTAGTAGGCATTGGAGAAAATTTTGTTCTTCTTTTGACTCTTCTTTTAGCACAATTTTTCTCCTTACTGCTTCCCTCCTAACTTTACAAAAAACTTCTTTAGCTGTTGGTCGAGGAACTCTACTTAGGATTCTGCCAAGTACATCATCCATTTTTTTGTTGAGACCAACCAAAAATTCAAAGACACTTTCCTTTTACACATAAGGAAACCCTAAACAAGAACCTTGTACAAATAGAAAAGGAAAGAAATTAATCTCTACCAATTAGGCACTAATAAATTAAAGAAATTAGGCCTAATAGGTACTAATAGAGGAAAAAATTACAACAATTACTTCAAAAATCTTCAGCAGTCAACACTCCCCTCCAAATTGGTGTATATATGTCACACATACCCAACTTGCAAACTAAATTATGAAATGGTCTATTGCTAAGCCCTTTAGGAAATACATCAACCAGTTGTCTTTCTGAGGTCACATGAGAAATATTCAAAATACCCTCTATTATTTTCTCCTTTACGAAATATCGATCAATCTCTTAATGTTTTGTTCAATCGTGTGGAACCAGATTGTGAGCTATACTAATGGCAGCCTTATTATCACACAACAAGGACAATCTGCCGTGTCCATGTCCATGTCCATGTCCAACCAAAAGGGAGTTGAAATTGCGAATGATTTAAGGGAGCTGAAATTGAGAATGAGCTCATCCTACCATCCTCAAACGGATGGACAAACGGAAGTACTTAATAGGTGCCTAGAAACCTATCTCCGGTGCTTTACTTCTGAACAGCAAAAAAATTGGTCTTGGTGGATATCTTGGGCTGAGTATTGGTATAACACCAATTTCCATATATCCACGGGTAAGACTCCCTTTGAAGCCGTCTATGGACGCCATCCACCCACCTTGCTGCAATTTACTCAAGGAGAGACCCAAGTAGAATCGGTGGCATTAGCTTTAGTTGACAGGGATGAGGCTCTACGTCAACTCAAACACAACCTATTGAGGGCACAATCTATAATGAAGAAAGTGGCTGATGCTCACAGGAGGGAGGTTACTTTCCAAGAAGGGGATCTGGTTTTTGTCAAATTAAGGCCACATTGACAGCTCACTATTGCCAGAAGAATCTGTCCAAAACTCTCAGCAAGGTACTATGGTCCCTTTAAGGTGATTGGTAGGGTGGGACACGTGGCCTATAGGCTACAATTACCATCTACCTCCAAAGTACATCCAATTTTTCATGTCTCCCAGCTGAAGAAGGCCGTAGGCAATCACCCCATTGAGCATGATCTTCCACATGGTTTAGAATTGGATCCTGCAGATTTAACTACACCAGAAGCAATCCTAGCCTCTCGCATGTCTAAGTCCAAAGGAAGAAGTGTTCTACAGTGGCTTATTCGATGGAAGGACAAACCAGCTGAAGAAGCAACTTGGGAGGATGCAGATTTTATAAAAGGGCAATTTCCCTCTACTCACCTTGAGGACAAGGTGCCTTTTGAGGAGGAGGCACTTGTTAGCACTCCTAGTATTCCCACTGATGATCATATTAATGTTCAGCCCATAGCTCAACCCATAGTTCAGCAGCCTAGGCCTTTCCAAACTTATGTACGTAGGGGTAAGGTGGGAAAGGGAATTAACACATAGGCAGGCTGTTAGAAGTCGGTTATAGTGAGAGAATGTAGTAGGACAGCAGAGAGCATATAGAGGATCATAGTAAGAGTAATAGGGCATATACGAAATATTACATACTGTATTTGGCCTGGGAACTCTTCCCAGGAGGTGGTCTATCTGCTGTAATTCAGCCTATACGTAAATAATACACAATCTCTATATTCTCTCCTATCATACAACTAACCACCCAGATCAATCCCGAGGGGCAAGATCCAATTTTCAATTTGAGTTGATGAAACTAAGTTGAACATGACACACAGGAGAATACATACCGTTGTCTCAGGCTTATGTGCTCTGGGAACTGAAAATTCTCAGGGAAGGAATGAAAATTAGCAACCTAGTATTAAAAAACCGAAGTTATGTGAACCATTCAAAAACCTAATAGCTAAATCAAACCACAGAACATAGATTATGAGCGAAAGTCTGCATACCTCCCTGGGGGTAAAGTATCTAAGACCTTGCTCCTTCAATGAAGATGTTTTTCCCTTGTCGTTTGGCTTCAGGTCATCAAAAAAAACATATATAACTATTTCGTTTCAACATTACTATTATCCAAAATTCCAAAATAGAACCATACCAGAATAGTTGCCAAGAGGGAACCGGTTCCCTTCACATATCTATAATAACTCTTAGTAAAACAACATCGCTTAGAATCAGGATAGACAATATCTAAAATTGATCAGGAAGTTACTCAAAGGAAGAATACTATAGAATAAATGATTGAATGGATTTGGAAACAAACAAAAGTCGAAGATGCACAAACAATAAGGATACCCATTGCGCTTCCCCACCTCTCTATCAAGCTTAATGGAACAGTATATTGGTCACCCAAGTTCGGATTTGCGACACAAAAATTCTCCAAAATTCCACAGCAGACTTCGGAAGAATGTGTTATTACCACTGAAGCACTTTCTGCATCTTCTTGGTTGATTGAGTTTTTGAATTCAAGAAATGTCTCAACCGGTTGACATGACTCAAGCAGTTCATCCCATTCATCTGATGGTCGATCACGCCTTTCAGTTGAAGAATTTTCCATATCCATAAGTAAAGGGCCAGGGGAGCAAGTAAGCCTATTATTAAATACTTGATGCCAAAAGGAGAAAGGCTTCCTTTTTGCCTGTAAATGAAGAAAAAAGAATAATCTAATGGCATGTAAATTCACAGGAATAACTTGAGAACTTTGTGCTTCAACTACTATCTCCTCGTATCTGACTCTCTTTACAAGATTTCTAGACTAAGTTTAAGAAAAAAAAATCTAATTTCCAATGATCTTAAACATGAAAAAACTAGGACATTGTGAAAGGCATGAATTCTGTTACCAGAAATAAGTTCTATAATGTAAAAGATGGACTCACATCGTTCTGATTTATTAAATAAGTTCTATAATGTAAAAGACGGACTTACATCATTCTGATTTATTACAAGTAAAACTTTTTAAGCTTTTGAGTTCTTAGGCAATAAATGGTTTACTTAAAATACAAAAAATCGGCACACCTATGGATTTAGGAAAATCTTAAGAAACAAGAAAAGAAATTATGAAAAGAATTATGCAAGCAGCTACTTATAGAAAGGAATGAGGGAATTACCAAGCAAAAATAACGTGGCCTAGAATAGGGCACGCCAAACTGTAATGGGCTCAAAATAAACTCCTGTGCTACAAAATTTGAATTTGATAGTATTTCCAACATTTTTGTGTGTGTATCTGATACCTGCAATAAAAAGGCAAAGGGTATGAAAATTGTCAAATGAATGTTTATAATTTGAATAGAACAATTGATCATATTCATTCAAGACAGACCTCGAACCCAACAACATTTTCCACAAATAACAGCGTAGGAGGTTTCCTTGTATGTGGAATAAGTTCAAGAATCTTGAGAAATGAAAAGGCACGGGCATCACCAGAATGCTTTTGAAGACCTAACCATAAGATGTTACAAGAGCAATTGTTTGTCAATCCATTCGTTGATTGAGAAATATTAAGGAAAGAAGAACAGAAAATAAATCAGCAAGCATGTTAACCTTGTCGTGTATATGGTTGACAAGGAGGTGAAAGAAGCCATGCATGTGCACCATAGTTGTCAAGATCAGAAGCAATCAAGCTCTGAATGTTACCCTAAGGCACCAAAAATATTCAACTCATTTTTATTATTTGAGGCCTGTGCGATAACTAGATATCAAACCTTGTCATACCATTATAAGTTATGCTTCTTCTGGGTTAAAACCAAAAGAGGGAGAGGGAAGAGGGCGGCAGGAGAGGAAGAGCCAAAATCACATGAAAAAAACATGACTAATTCAGTTCAAGAGCTTAGTACCAAATTCACAAGCTGCAACAATATAACAAAATTTCAAGTTATATTTGACCAAAACTAGGTTGAAATAACACAGCCTTAAGTCCTCCGATTCTGCATTCCCCAAAATTTAGTCTTTTCAACCACCAGCTATTGCTGTATAAAAATAGCAAACAGAACATAAAAGGCAAAGACAATGTCTACAAGCCCCTCTTCTATACTCCCAAACTACTCATAAAACTTAGAAACTCGAAAAGGTAGATCAAAAAATGAAAAACACAAGATGAACAAAACCTGATAGGGACGATGCCCAAAATTGTGCTCGTAGACGTCATTGGCTTTGTCATTTATATCAAAAGCTTCAACAAATTCTGCCTTCACACCAGCCTTGATTAGGGAATACCTCTAAGCAAAAATGAATTCACACACTGGACTCAGTACAAACATAAAAAATCCATAAGTAGGTTGATATGCAGTAGAACAAGAAGTACCATGCCGCCAATACCGCTGTAGAATTCGAGGACTCTCCATGGTTCGTCTTCTCCTTTCACCATACCCTCCGTCATTGTCATTTATCTTTCTTTTCTCTTCGTCAATAACCAAGCGAGTTTAGCGGGTCAAGTAGGCTTGGTATCTTGTATCTGTCCCGGCTCTCTAGTTCAACGGGATCAGTCTGATGGCACTGAATTTCGAAGTCTGAATGATTATAGGATCGTTTTATTATTTTAAAATTAAATTAAATAACTCGAATTTAAAATAGAAAAGAAAAACTTTAAACTTAATCGACACGGATCGAATTTCAGGTCACTTAAAGTCTAATCGGATTCAAATTCGATCTCTACCGCTGCTTTTAATTACTGTCTTTTGACGTAGTCATGGAACGAAACGAAATTTGAAAGAACAGAACAAAAATTGAAGATAGTAAAGTATTTGATTGTGATAAATAAAACAAAAAAATTTATTTCTGTCTGGAGAATAGAAATGAATTTAGTTGCAATGAACAGAACATAAAAACAGTATCAATGACAAAAATGCCCTTATGATATAATATACTTTGAAATATGTAATTCATTGATTAATTTATAATTGTATTAATATTTATTTTAAGTGTATTTGTAATTTTTTTATTATGATGAGATAATTACAATATAATTAATTAAATTATTATTATTACTTAATTAATTACATTATATTTAATTAAATTATTATTAATTAAAATATAACTATTCATTAATTAAAATATTATTATTCCTTAATAAAAATATTTTAATAAAAGAATTAATTAAAATATAATTATTAAAATATTGTAATTAATTAATTACAATATAATTAATTAAATTAATATTATTAATTAATAACATAACATTATATTTAATTAAAACAATATTATAAATTAATTAAAATTATTATTATTAATTAATTAATAACATAATTAATTA
>JANQBM010000006.1:17093785-17124393 GCA_025594535.1 Erythroxylum domingense
CTTCCCAGGAGGTGGTCTATCTGCTGTAATTCAGCCTATACGTAAATAATACACAATCTCTATATTCTCTCCTATCAGTAGCCTTCCTCTAGTAGATATAAGTCATCTTGCATTCTACCAAAGTCAATATTTTTCCCTGTTTTCAAATCCTAAAAGATACAAAAAGTAGGCAAAAATTGAATTTAATTAAGTGCTTTTCCACTAATTTCTAGAATTTTGCAGCATCTTCAGAACATGCAGCTTGGAAATCTTAATAATAATCAAGTTCCGACCATAAACCACTCAATTTAGCAAAGTACTGAGCAATAGTCATCTCACCTTGTTTTGTCTCATGCACATTATTCCGCAATTCATAGATTTGTGCATCATTGCTTACTTGAGAATAGGTTTGAGATGCTACATTCCAAATCTTAAAAGCTGTATTTAGTAATAGATAACCTTTGGCAATTTGAGGTTGCATAAAATTAATAAGCTAGGACATGTCAAGGGAATTTTCAAATTTCCACTGATTGTAGGTGGGCTTGGTGACATTTGGTTTTGGTTTATCCCCGGTAATATATCCTTGCAGATCTTTAGCTTGGATGAATAATAGGCAAGATCTTGACCATGTAAGATAATTAGTTTGATCTAGCTTTACCAATGAGGGATTCTCACCAATCAAACCAACCTTATTTTCATCAACTATTTTTTCCCCATTAGCCATGCTTTGAAGAAACACAAGAAAACACACACAAACTCTCCCCTAAATTCAAGTTGTAGTGGCTACTGCAGAGCTAAAAATACAGCTCTTTCAGTCGAAAAAAGCTCTGATACCATGTTGTGACAAATAACCATAGGAAAAAGGAGCTTTTCTATTATAATGTGTGTATTCTTCCTTACAACAGCAGCCCTATTTAAATACACATAAGTAAACACTAAAACAAGAACCTTGTACAAATAGAGAAGGAACGAAATTAGTCTCTAACAATTAGGCGCTATAAAGGAAAGAAATTAGGTCTAATAATTAGGTACTAATAAAGGAAAAAATTACAGCAATTACTCCAAAAATCTTCAGCAGTCAACGAAAGCTTTGGATGATCCTAAATAGAAACATGCTATGGAAGAAGAGTTGTTGATTTTGAAGGCTAATAATACATGGAACGTAGTTACTCTTCCACATGGTCAAATAGTAGTGAATTGTCGTTGAGTGTTTAATGTTAAGGTCAATTCTGATGGCAAGGTTAATCATTTAAAAACTCGATTGGTAGCTAAAGGTTATACGCAAGTGTATTTTACGAATTATACTGAAACATTTTCTCTTGTAGCCAAATTGACATTTGTTCATATTTTCATTACATTGGTAGCCACATATAATTGGCCTCTTCATCAACTCAATGTAAAAAATGCTTTCCTTCATGAAAATCTTGAGGAGACTATTTTTATAAAGAAACTGCCAGGTTTCGTTACTCGGGGAGAGACTAATCTGATGTGCTGCCTTAACATGTCTATATATTCTGAAATAGCCACCAAGAGCTTGGCTTGGACTCTACAGTTTGGTGGTTATGCAATTTGGTCTGCATCAATGTGTTGTGGATCACTCCGTGTTTTATAGTCACTCCAAGTCTGGTAGAATTCTTTTGATCATCTATGTCGATGATATAGTTATTATTTGAGATTATAAAATAAGAAGTACGTCTTTAAAGTCATTCCGACAAACCAATTTCCAAACAAAAGACCTTAGTTCACTAAAATATTTTCAGGGTATCAAGATAACAAGGTCGAAGATGGGATTTGTCTATCTCAAAAAAAGTGCATCCTTGATCTTTTAGAGGAAACAAGCCTGTTAGGAAAAAAGCCAGTTGATAGTCCCACGGAACCAAATGTTAAACTTGATGTTGATAAAGGAGAGTATTTGGAAGATCCAAATAGGTATCGAAGAGTTGTTCGTAAACTGAATTATTTGACTATTACTCATCCAGATATCTCGTTTGCTACAAGTGTAGTGAGTCAGTTTATGGAGTCTTTGCAAACTAGCCATTGGGATGTAATCATTAGGATTTTGATACAATTGAAAGGTTCTCTAGGGTAAGGTTTTCTATACCAGAACCACGGACACACTTATTGTAACAGACAATCTACTTCAACCTACTATGTAATTAAGGGGTGGAAACACGGTACCATGGAAAAGCAAGAAGTAGTCAATTGTTGATGTTCCAATGCTAAGTATGAGTACAGGGCCATAACATATACTAGATGAGAATTGATTTGGTTGAAGCATCTTCTTGGGGAACTTGGTTTTGAGCACTCCTATCCAATGAAGTTAATGTGTGATAATCAAGCAGGCATTCATATTGCCTCTTGTGGAAAAAGGTGACTTTCATATATTTTTCCTCCGTTTAGGTTACATATAAATAGGAGTACAATAGTATCTATATTAGGAAAGAATTCTATAAAAATCAAATATCCTAATTATCTCCTAATTTATTTATTTTAACTAAATCTACTCTAATTTCTCTCCCAATTTGTTAGGAACAAATTTCCCCCTAATTAGCAGCCTCTTGATTCTGCTGCCACTAATTTCTCCTTCTCAACAATCCCCCTCAAGCTGGCTTGGAAACGTCTTCCATAGTTAGCTTGCTTACTAGGAGATCAAACTGCTTCTTCTGTAGTTCCTAAGTGAGTATATCAATTGTTTGTTCACTGGTTAGTATATAAGGAACACAAATTAAGCCACTCTTAAGTTTCTCTTTGATAAAATGTCCATCAACTTCGATGTACTTGGTTCTGTCATGTTGAACTAGGATGTGTGCAATAGAAATGGCAGCCTTGTTGTCACAATAAACTTTCATAGGAAGTGACACAGGAATCTTCAGATCTTCTAAAAACCTATTGATCCGCATTGCTTCACAAATCCTATGTGCGAGAGACATAAACTCGACTTCAGCACTACTTCATACCACCACATTCTGTTTCTTACTCTGCCAAGTGACTAGATTTCCCCCAACAAAAGTACAATATCCTGATGTTGATCTTCTATCAGAAATGCTACCTACCCAATCAGCATCTACATAGATTTCAACCTGCACATTGTCATGTTTTTTAAACATCAAGCCTATTTCAGGTGTCCCTTTCAAATACCTTAGCATTCTGTAGGCAACTTCAAAGTGCTCTTGACCTGGAGAGTGCATAAACTGACCTATCATGCTTACAACAAAGGCTATGTTAGACTAAGTGTGTGATAGATATATCATTCTTCCCACCAGTCGTTGAAATTTTTCCCTATCAATCACATCTTCATCCTTAGTAGGACTGAGTTTTAGGTTAGCCTCAATTGGAGTTTTGGCCACCTTGCATCCCAATAGCTCGGTTTTTTCAATAAATCAAGGATATACTTCCTCCAATTCTCAAATATTCCTTCTTTTGATCTTGTAAATTCCATTCCAAGAAAATACTTCAATGCTCCCAGGTCTTTAATTTCAAACTCCTTTGCTAGCTTCCTTTTCAACCTTGCAAGTTCTTCATAGTCTTCTCCTATTAAGATTACATCATCCACATAAACAATTAAAATTGCAATTTTTCTCATCTTAGAATGCTTATAAAATAGAGTGTGATCCACTTGACTTTGATGAAAGCCATAGCCTTTCATTGCCTTTCCAAACCTTTCAAACCATGCCCATGGAGATTGTTACATGCCATATAAAGACTTTAGACTCTACACACTCTATTTTGGCCAACAATTTTTTTCAAAACCCGGTGGTAGACACCTAAACACTTCTTCTTCCAAATCACCATTTAAAAAAGCATTCTTCACATCCAGTTGATGTAAGGTCCAGTTGAAGTTAACAACAAGAAACAATAAAACTCGAATAGAATTAATTTTAGCTACCGGGGCAAAAGTTTCTTTGTAATAAATACCATAGATTTGAGTAAACCCCTTGGCAACAAGTCTAGCTTTGTATTTTTCTACACTTCCACCAGCCTTTCACTTCATCGTAAACACCCATTTACAGCCAACTGCTCTTTGGTCTCTAGGTAACTTTACAACTTCCCATGTCCCATTTTTCACTAGAGCATGCATCTCTTCCATTACTGTTGATTTCCATTTTGGATCATCAAGTGCTTCTTGAATAGAGAATTTTGATGTAAATGCCCTAGGACTTTGAGATAGTTTATCATAAGAGAGATATTTTGCGATAGGATGGCAGGTACAAGACTGAGTACCTTTTCTAACTGCTATGGGAATGTCAAGATCAATAGCAAGTATCAAGAACAGGAACAGTATTGGATAGTAGAGGGTTTAGAGCACCTAACATGTCTACAGGCTCATCATTCGAGATGTCTGATTGATGTTGTGCCTTGGGAACAGTAGGCTCTCTACCATTTCAATGATTCTTCCTATTTGCATAAACTCTAAACTCAAATTCCTGTCCTTTAGGATCATCTAGTAGTATTTCTCCTCCTGTCGAATTTTCAGCATTTTCTATTTATCAAATAGGATGTTGTTAAAACAGCTTCACCCAAAGATATTTGGGAACATTTTTGGAAACATAATGCACGAGACACTTCTAGCAAATGTTTGTTTTTCCTTTCAACAATCTCGTTTTGTTGAGAAGTATCAACATAAGTAGATTGATTTTGAATACCCTTTTGCTTTAAAAAATTGCCAAGAATCTTTTTAAAATATTCAATGCCATTATCAATGTGGAGAATGCCAATTTTTTGTTGAAATTGGTTTTCAATCATTGTATAAAAATTTTTGAATATGGTTTCAACTTCTTTTTTCACTCATCAAGTAAACCGTTACAGATGAGTATGACATACTAGGGCATTAGGATTACCACCTTAATGTGCCAAAGAAGCATTAGGTGCACCCAACAATCCAGAATTAGATTTCAGCAACTTTAGGATGTGAGCTAATTGCTCTTTGCTGAAAGGGGCAATCTTGGCTTCATGAACAGAGGCTGGCCAACCCCTGCTCTCATTTTTTTCCTTCCAATTTGCTGGTTTTCCATACAACTTCTAGCAGGTTTCACGTGCATGCTTTGGCTTATTGCAATAGTCACATCAAACATAGGAGTTTTGCTCCAATCTCCCCTGGACCATCAGCCAGCACAAGCCTCTGTAGCAAGGGCAGAATTCTCCATTGTTCTGTTAGGTTTTTTCTTCCCTAACATAACAAGTTTGTGACTTTCTTCCCTCTGGACTTCATAAAACACTTCTCCAAAGGAAGGAAGGGGCTGTATGCCAATAATTCTACCTCTAACTTCATCAAACTCAATATTTAGTCCAATAAGAAATTTAAATATACAATTATCCTCCACCTTTTTCTTATATTGGTGGTACTCCATGATTTCCACTCATAATCATCACTCAGTAAGTCTAAATCCTGCCACGAACGTTTAAAAGTATTAAAAGTATTTGCTAACACTTTCCTCACCTTGGCGGATTTCTCCAAGTTTTAGTGTCAACTCAAACACTTGAAACTGATTGCCCAAATCTGAATGCATGAGATTGATGTTGTCCCACAGGTCCTTGACAATGTGGTAACACATATAATTGGAGCTAATTCCTCCTCCATAGAATTTACCAACCAAGTCATCACCATGGAATTTTCAGCATTCCAAGTGGAGTAACCTAGATCCTCAAGAGTAGTTTCCTTCTTTTCTCCTGTCAAGTTGACAATTTTCCCTCTCCCTCGAATATACATCCGCATTGATTGAGACCAGTGCAGAAAATTCTCTCCATTCAACCATATAGATGTAATTTGGACAGAAGGAGAATCTGAAGAAGGTAGATGGGAGTGTTGAGAGAACCCACATGTGAGTGTCCCACATTGAAGAAAGAGGGGAAAGAAGACTAAAATATAAGCCTAGTGGGCTACTCTACCTATAGCCAATTAATTTTAGGATAAAACCTCACTTGGGCTTTTATATGGTCTAACTTTTCTCCTCGCATGGGCCCGTAGGCCCATTGAAAATTTAACAGGGAGGTATTGGTTTTTGTGGTGGGGCTGTGAATTTTAGAAGAGCTTTGTTGATTGGTAGTGATGGTGGTGGATTATGATACATAATCGAACATGATTATGGACAATTAGGGTTGAAAGACGGCTAGGGTTTTAATTTTTGGTAGGGATAGTGCTTGTAAGAGATGGCTAGGGTTTAATTTCTGCCTAAAGCTCTGATACCATGTGGAAAAAAGTGTGACTTTCCTATATTTTTCCTCTATTTAGGTTATATATAAATAGGAGTACAGTAGTATCTATACTAGGAAAGAATTCTATACAAATCAAATATCCTAATTTATTTACTTTGAATAAATCTCCCCAAATTTGTCTCCCAATTTGTTAGGCACAGATTTCCTCCTAATTAGTAGCCCCTTGATTCTACTACCATCGATTTCTCCTTCTCAACACCTCTAATCTAGTCTTTCATGAGAGCACCAAACATATTGAGGTGGATTGTCACTTTGTTCGTGAAAAGCTTCAAGAAGGATTGATTGAGACACCATATGTCAAGTCAGAAAATCAACATGAGTTGGTATCAATTGAAATATGTAACAAGCTTGGAGCTTATGATTATGTTCCAACTTGAGGGGGAGTACTAGGAAATATCTATATTAGGAAAAGTATGATTTCCTCTTTGTTCCTAACATCTTTTGCTTATGTAATTGGTTCTATATAAAGGCTATGAAGGTCTTGAGATGTAATCAAGCCTTCAGTTACCATTCTCTGACTTTGACATTTCTCATCAGCCATTCCGTCTCAATGCACCAACTTATCTTTCTCTTTCTTTTCCTTGTTCAGTTCAGAAAGAAAGAATACATTGCCTAGCACTACAAAAATCAAGAAAAGATGCTATAAAAGCATCTCTTAAATGAGTCATGGTGATCTAGTTTTCGGGCATGGTATTGCAATTGCAAAACTTCCTAGCCTGCTTTATATGGCAATCTTCTAGTGGAAACAAAAGAAAATGTGACATCAAGAAGGAAATAAGTATGCAAAACAAAATACTCTAGTAAAAGTTTTGAAGCCATGAAAGTATCTACAACTTTTCTTTGTGCTTGAAATGTGGGGAAGATGATTAAATAAATACATTTGAAAGCCAAAAAAGCCAAATTCAGATTGCAATCGATAGTTAAGCAACACCACTTATCTTTCTTCCACGTCAACTTTTCTTTGGGTCTGTTCTGCACATTTTAGAAATGATAAGGTCCAAATTGAACGTTTTGAAACATTAGGGTTTAACTTGTATTCTGGTGTAAACTTCCAAGTTCAAAATACACTTTCGGCCAAAAGAAAATGTAACCCAAAGCAAAATATCAACCCTTTTTGGAAAGGTGTGTCTTACTAAAATCAAATGAAATACCTAGTTTCAAATTATCTTTTATGTCTACTACAAACATAAGAAACTATCATAAATTATAATCAAAGGGGAGAAACGAATCTAAGGAGTCTATTAAGAAATTAGAGAGAGCATAAATATTGAGCTAGTTTATTTGTTTGTCAGAGCTAAATATGTATTAAACTAGAGCACAAAGACAACTTATGTTTTGGAAGATCAAAATAGAATCACAGAAAATTCCTTGCATGCATATTGTTAGAAAAGAAGGTACTTTTGTAATCATTATAATCCTCTATTTATATACATGATGAGGGCCTAAAGATTGTAGGGAGATAATATCTCAATCCCTCAAGTAAGCTACAATCCTTATAATTTAGTATAATATATGTACATAAATGAATTCCTAATCTATAACACATATAAAGTCATTTGTACATAATTGACATTAGTCTTATAACAATTTGGAGAAGTAATTTGCCTTGAAGGTGGTACAAGACGGAAAGATAAATTTTAGTTTATTCAAATGAAAAGTTAGAAATAATAGTGATAAAAATAAAGAAACAATGATGATGAAAATATAGATATATGAAGGAATTATTGTGATCACATTCTGTATAAAAAAAGTACATTTTTTAGTGAGGCTAAAGGTAAAGTAATTTCTACCACACATTTACCATTGAAAGAATTGTATAGATCTTTTTATAGTTTCAATTTTCTATTAACTATTACAATAGCAAAAACTGAAGTGGATGAGAGTTTTTCAATCTATACTATAATCCAAATGCAAACTATACCAAGCAAAACATAAATCCAACTTTATATTTTTTGGAAAATAATCCAACTTTATATTTACTTTTCTAGCACTTCTCAAATTGAATTGAAGACAAGGAAGAAAACTAACTTGTTAGAACCAACCCAGTAAACAGTTGTTTAGAAGCAACATCTGTCACAATGGGAAAAGATCGTGTTGCTTCAAGGAAGTTAAGTCTTTCAGAAGTTGAAATAGTATTGAAAGATTCATGAACCCAATGATATATCGCTTTGAATGTATTCATATTGATATCTCTCAAAACATCCTGCAATCAAAGTTTGAAATTTTAATAACAAAAACTAAAATTGGCAATTGAGAAATTTGGGAAAGAAAAAAAGAAGACAAGACTACAAAGCATTAACTTTATTACAGATACTACAAACTTTAGTACTCTAGTCCTATAAATTACATTTTTATGTAAACTAACTTCAAAATAAAATTTTAGAGAACCTATAAATAAGATTATAAATCTCACCAAAATATAAATCAAGCAATTGAGACCAACTTTCGGCCATAAAGAACAAAGAACCAAATTTTATAAAAAGATTTGAACGCCATAAACAAAAGACCCTGATAAGTTTCAGGATAGTTCAATGAAATACAAGGATTAAAAGCACTCTCACAATTGAAATAAAACCAAGCAAAAACTTAAGAAATAACATTAATAATGAAAGCAAAGACACTAAATAAATCAAATTCAGTTTTAGGAAAACAATATAAAAAATAGGTCGTCACTGTGTGTCATGTCTGGTAAACTTAACAGAATGGGAGGTCTCGAGCCAGTCAATCGAACAAAAGGCATTTAATTGGTTTGCTCAACTGGTCCTGGTTTGGTCAACCAAACAGTATGTTTTCACTTACAACTCACAATGTTCTAAACTCCCCAATCTTCTTTAACTTTTATCTAAAAGCAATTAACAATTATTTGTCCCACTTGGGATCCAAAATGATCCCTAAACTTGACTTGCACGATCTCTTTGACTCCAACGAAGCATGTAAGTTTTGAATCAAGCCTTATAGTGCTACTTTTAACTTCTTATTCATCACTCAAATAACTAGAACCCTAGTTATGTGGGGAGGATCCCTTATTCAACTAGTTGTGCTCGCACCGTCCCCTCTCTCCTCATGATATGATCCCAAATTAACATTTGGATCATACACAGCATGCCTCCTTTGTGTGATGACCTTCGAAACGTATTAGTCATTCTATTTTAGCAAAATATCATTTAAAAGGAAGAAAAGCGTAAAGTTCATTAGTATTGAAGCCACTCTTTCACCAAATTGAGTGGATGCAATAAAAGGACTAAAATTTTGCTACCTAATTCGGGTTAAGTACCATATGAAGGTCCACTTGTTGTTAAATTGACCTAATCGTTAATGAAATTGAGAGAAATGGTTTAACTAGTTTTAGTTTAATAATCTTAGGAATAAAACAGGAAAACCTAACTTTAAAGCAACATAGTGAACTATTGATAATTTGGTTATCTCATTTTATTTTGCTCTCATCTATCATAAGGCATAACTCTGCTCAAATGTCCAAATAGACTATTTGTGACGTAGAACTATTCATTTTTTTGAACCTTTATGACAAGATATCAACCTACTATGGGAATTACAATTCAACTAGAACATTTCAGCATTCCAACTAAAGTAAAAGACCTCCAAGAACTTGTGATGCCAAGAGCATAGTGCTTTTTTTCAAACTACCTTTGCATTGAGACTTTTAAACTATAGATGAAAACCTTTCCTCAAAGACCTGCGGACCCCCAAGACAGAATTGCTTAATTCAAAACCAAAGGGCAGATTAGGGGGCCCGTAATCTATACTTTCATTGATGAAACAAAGCCAAATATACGAAGGAAAGTTCAACAGTGAAAACCTACAACAAGGACAATAATAGGAAACAAACCTTTATGGTTGCCTCGATCTCTGACCAGACAGCCTGAAAAGCTTCAATACGCATGTTCACATTTTGATGATCACGAAACTCATCAGCATTCTCAATCTCTGCGTTCTCGCCATTTGAAAGCAATGATGGAGATAATTCAATCCGCCTCCTGGTTTTTCCTGATCCGCCTGATTTCTTGTAACACTTTTGAGATGATGCTTTGTGAAGGACAAAAAAGGGCTGAGAGACAGAGATCAAATTAAAAGATTAGAGCTTCTTCTAAAATAACAGAGAAAATGATGTAACCAAAGACATTTCCTTATGCAACCTGTAGATCGTTATCGGCGGTTTCGGTGGCGGAGGGAGGCGGTGAATTAGGAGCACTGCCAGAAGGCGCCATTTTCAAAAGAAGGATAGGGCTTCAGCGTCTTCCACTGCCAATGGGTGTTTTTTTTTACTCGATTTGGCGGGAAAGTGAACCCAAGGGTAATGATGTCTTCTCTCATTCCTTGATTCTTTGGTTTTTTCCGTTTTTTACTCGGTGTTATTATTGGATACCAATCAAAGGGGAATAAAAACTAAAAAGCTTTCTCTACTTGATATAAACTTTGAACCGTATAAAATGAAGATTGTATTAAGCAGTCAGTATGATTAATTTCAATTGATATATTGTATTCTTAATTTTCATTCATATATTTGATATTAATTCTGTAATTATTTTTAATTAGATGTTATAATAAAGAAAGAAAGAATAATATCATTTCACTTATAAATTAAAATGTTATCAATCTCTTGTATGTTATACTTTGTTTGACTTAAAATTTATTAAGATGGGAAAACATGTTGAACTAAGAAGTGTTTTAATCTATAAAGTTGATGATAAAAAAAATGTTATTTTTAATTTTTCATTCTTAATGGTATTAATAATTAAATGTATCAACAATAAAGCAACATAATAGAGATTAATTATTACAAAGTACTTCAAGAAGTTGATTAAAGTAAATTAATCATCAAGAAGTTAATTTAACATTAAAAACAAAGTGATTGAGCACTAAAAAAATCAAATGAAGAAAATATAAAATTACAAGATCAAAAAAGAATTAAAATTATTTTATGTATAGATCCAAGTAATTTCCATTATAACTTTTTAATGTAAGAATAAGGCAACATGTTAAGATCAAGCATTATAAAATAATTCAAGTATTACAACTAATTTTACACGAAGGAACTCCTACTTCTCTCTAAACGTTCCATCGCCTTGAGTTCCCTGAAGATCACCTACTGCAAGTTCTTATAGACGTCCTTGGGGTTAACTCATCCACAACTCTTCTCTTTTAAGTTCTAGTCTCTAATAACCTCCCCATTCTAAGCCTCCACTTCGCTCTAAACTTGGTACCATTCCCTCAATTCGATTAATGACATCACCTGAGACCAATTAGTTTGTGCATTCCTAGATAAGTACTCTCTCCTTACCAAAACTACAAAGATTATCAAGGAGATCACAAACTTTCAGCAAGGTAATGGGGAAGCAGTTTATGAAGTGTGGAAAAGATACAAAGACTTGCAAAGACAATGTCCACATCATAACTTACCTAAAGAATTTATTTTGCAAACATTTTATGATGGAGTAACCCTACATATAAGAGGCACAATTAATGCGGCTTTAGGAGGATCACTTATGAGGAAGACGGTAGATGAAGTAGAAGAGTTATTAGAAGAGATGGCGAGTAATAGTTGTTTATGGACAAACGAACGGAGTAGACAACCCATAACTTTCCGTGAGCAAAAAGAAGTTGTAGTTGTCGATTAAATGATAGAAATGCATACTAAAATTGATAATTTAACTCGACAGCTAAACAAAATGAAGGCTTCGTCCTCAAATACATTAAAAGTTGTTCAGTTGAAGTGTGAGCTCTTTGGGCAGATGGATCATGATACAGTCGATTGTTTCTTAATGAAGTATAATGGATCAGAGCAAGTACACTATATAGGAACTCAATTTGGTTGAGGAGGTGGAAACAATCTCTACTCTAACACATACAACCCTAGGTGGAAGAATCATCCAAACTTCTCTTGGTCAAATAATGCTGAAGGACAGTTCAAACGTTAAGGACCACTAGGTTTCCAGCAAGACAAACCGAGTTCGATAGAATACAAACTAGACAAAATTTTAGACAAACTTAGAGGTATGGAGGATGCATATAAGAAGCTTGAAGGTAAGTTCAAGCAAGTTACAAAGAACCACGACTCCTCGATACATAACTTGGAGGTTTAAGTAGGTCAATTGGAAGAAGCAATAGTGACCTAAAATGCAGGAACCCTTCCAAGTGAAACCAAGTCCAATCCGAAAGAACAAATCATGGTCATTACATAAGCGACTGAGGAGGAATTGATCGTGGTTTGGTTGTGTGTAAGTTTTAATTATTAACCTCGATAATCCGCAAGCACACAGTTTGTTAGCGTAATACCAAAGGTGTCGATCTCACGAGGAGAGAACTAATATAATCCTAAAATCTAAGGCCATAACAAATAACAGAAATTCAAGATTCAATGAAACTAATACTAGAATTTAATTCAATCAATCAAATTAAGAATCAAACACAAAAATACTAATTTTTAAGCAAATTGCAGCACACCCAAGAATTAACCGAAGGAAATTACCAATTGAGAGAAAGTGAATTTTACCTATCTTTCTAACCTAACTGATTATAAATTATTGGATTGTTGGTTCTAGACTATCCCAAAGATGATTACTCTCTCTCGAGTTAAACCATTAACCTTAAATCATAAACTCTAATTAGATTATGGATG
Source organism: Erythroxylum domingense (assembly GCA_025594535.1). Classification (NCBI taxonomy): domain Eukaryota; kingdom Viridiplantae; phylum Streptophyta; class Magnoliopsida; order Malpighiales; family Erythroxylaceae; genus Erythroxylum; species Erythroxylum domingense. Next base: position 17,106,615 of record JANQBM010000006.1, read on the forward strand.
TAACAACCCATTATCATAGAGTGTATACTCAAACATCCAGAGGACATTCAAGTACATATCCTATGATAATGGTATGTTAAAGTAAACATAATCTCTTAGATGGCATCATAAAGAATATGCAATACTTAAAACCTCAACTCTTCATTTCATTCATTCACAAAAGTTTACATTATAGTCATTAAAATAGATATTTACAATACAAAAGTTCTACATGTCAAAGAAACTATATAATACAATCTACAACTCTTCTGATGTCAACTAACAAACCTTTGAGCCATATCTTAATCCAAAATGTTCCTCTAGAAAATCTTCAGAACTAGGACTCCTGTCTCGAACCTAAAAAGTCACGTTGCAATTTTTGATGAGTTTTGCGAACTCAATGAGTGAACCATCATTGATAATCTCACTCTAGTCAATACATAAATATCACACAACCAACCAATTTTATAACATTTTCCATCTCAATAAGACATAATGAATCTCATACATTTCACATACATTCTTTCAAAACATGCATAACCCAATCAATCACATTATCATGGCATATCACTTTATCACCACAATTTTAGAAAAGGTTTCATAATCATATATTTTATAATCATAAATATACAAATGTAGATGCATATAAGACTCCAGATTTATTATTATTTATTGTGACCGATTGCCTTTCAGATATAGATACAGATACTATCCTAATATGGGCTCAGTCAGATAAGAAATCACGAAGCAAAGCTCTACGTGCAGATAACAGAATTATAAGCTTATAGCTCTTTCAGACTAGCTACTTCAGTCACAACGCCTTTATCTGAACATATATATAATATAATCATCAAATCACATAATATGTCATGAATAGCATTCACTTATGATGCGTAAACAGAATCTTAAAGTCATCCGACCTCAGTCTGGTATTTAACTTTTGTTGAGTATTCAAAAAACATTCAGAATTCAGATGCAAACAGATATCATTCAGATTTTAGATGCAAACATAACACTTCCAATACATTCTCGAATATCAAACTCCTCGAACCATTAAAGTTTGGAATTCACATATAGATCATAAACAGTTCAATAATTGGAAATTAAACAAAATAAATCAATATTAGGAAGATTATCTAGGTTGACTTACAGTACGCTCCAATTTATGCAATTGCCTTGATGGTCCGACAATGTTTGAATGACGTCTAACTTGAGCGTCTAAAATCATCCAATTCACACATAATTCACATTACAAAGTCGATCAATCAAATACATATTCATTTGTGCACATATATACATATGTCATGTTCAATGCATGCTTAATTGACTTTTCTCGTGTATGTAACCTTATTCAAATTTGTTAACCATTCAACATCATACTTTGCATACTACCATTTTGTAATCAGGTTTGTACCTTTAAATTAGCTTGATTTACTCCAAATTCATCAATCATCCTTTACACTTATCCTTGAACATTTTCATGATAAAAAAACTTCTTATAATACACATACAATCGGTACTTTATATCTGAAATTTTAGAAAGCTAAATATATACATTCACCAAAAATTTTCTAAAGTTACCCAATTCTCATTCATAAATACCCCATGTTCTTCAATACCCATTCATCCATACCTTCTACACATTATTAATGTCCTAAAGATCATAGTTGCATTAAAAGAATTCATTTATTTCTTTAACAAATCAGAATTTCAGATTTGAACTCAACAGATCAAAACAGTCTCTTCTTTAAGTTATAACTTCAATTAACCATATAAACTTATCAAGATATCTTCTAGCCAAACTATTTCACAAAAGCATTAATAAGACATCAATAATCATTTTTCATGTTTTATACTTTGACTAATTCTAGCTCTAAAGTCCCCAAAAATTAGGAAATAATATAAGGTTTCTGCACAGGGTTCTGTCACAAGCAGTATTAGGAAAACAAGCATAACTCAAACTCTAGTCACTATTTAATCAAGTCACTTTCACAGAGGTCAAGGTAAGACCTATATCTACAACTTCCATTCTTTGAGTTTCTTCAAATTCATGCTTTAAAGATATGAAAAATAGGTTGAAATAGGAAGATGAAATTGAAACCAAAAATTTGACCTACAACTCTAATTTTCCAGTTTTTTTTACACTTTATACCAAAGTTAAAACATCCTCTTTATAGTTCATCAATTATACCTCTATTAGGCCTGAATCATACTCCAATTCCTCATCAATAACCTCTCTAATTCCAGTTCAAAATTATTCAATTAATAGCTCACAAATCTTAGTCTTTCATGCATCAAAAATCAATCCAAAAATTTATCTTACATTATCATGTATATAGGTCTAATTCTTTCTCAATTCAAGAACACTCTTTTAACAACTTTCTTTGGCATAAATCTGCCTTCTTTATACATTAAATTCTAGCCCAATTCATCCACATAATGCCCTATACTCCATAATTTCCATATACCAAAAACAAAACAGAAAAGACTTCCAAGTTTATGCAACATTTTCCAGAACATATCTTCACCAATATCACATGCATTTCATTCCAATTCAAGCATCATTCTTATATCATTTGACATGCCATAAAACTTAGATTGTTACTTACTTATTAGGTTTCCAATTTAACATAAAATTCCAGATTAATCAATCCTCCCAAGGAAGCAAAAATCAACGCAATTCAAAGGTTAAAGTGAGCTGTTTTTTTTTTTTGGACAACAAGGTGAAGATAACTTTGAACAGATTTCTTAGCTATTTGGTGTAGGATATACGTATAGTTTTGATGTAGCAACTTAGCTAAGGTTCAAAAAAATTACAGAGAAAAGAAGGAGTTATTTCGGTGAAGAGAACAAAGGAAAGAAGCAGCAAAACTCAGCTGCATAAACTTGCTACATCATATGCTAGTTGTCACCTTCTAATGTCAACATTTATCTTAAGGCATGTATTACATTTGCCTAATTAAGATGCTGCCACTAAACCTCACATTTAGTAGCCGTTTGTCTCCTACTAATTAGTCCACATGTCACTCCAAGATTGACCCATTTTTCACATATTAATTATCCAATTGTCACACATTTAACTCTGCTAAATATCACTCATTTTAGGCGTAATCACCCTTTTTTTCATGTATCAATTTATCATATCTCTTGGCATTTTTAGGCTTAATCCAAATGTAAATTTTAATTCATCAATTTCCCAATCCATAACATAATTCCAATTTACTAATTGAAATCTAAACATACCAAAATTGAAGACATACCAAATCATAATTCACATCATGTTCACTTAACATTTTTCATAAGCTGGGACATGTCAAATGAGTGCATATGCTTACTTGTAATGTGTACAAATATCAATTCGTGTATAAATGCTAATGTTATGCATGTATATGCAATACTTAATCTAGGGTTGAACCCTAAGTATATACCAGAAAATAGGATATTACAATTCTCCTCTTAAGAAATTTCATCCTCAAAATTCTTAGTTGAGTGATCAAATAGGTAAGGGTACTATCTCCTCATGTCCTCTTCTATTTTCCATATAGCTTCTTCACTCAAATGATTTCTCCAAAGGACTTTCACCAATGGGATCACTTGATTTCTCAATTGCTTATTCTAATAGCCAATTATCTTAACTGGTTCTTCAACATAACTCAGATTATTAGAAACTTCAATCTCCTGAGTCGGTATCACAAGAGTTGGATCTGACCAATATCTCCTAAGCATACTCATATGAAACACATTATGTATCTGTGCCATTTCAGAAGGTAAGGCTAAATTATAAGCCAATGGCCCAATTCTTTCTATTATCTCATATAGATCAATGTACCTCAGGCTTAACTTACCCTTCTTATCAAACTTCAACACACCTCGCTAAAGTGATACTCTCAGAAATATTCTATCTCCTACCTAATACTCCATATCTCTTCTGGGCTAATCTACATAACTCTTCTGTTTGTCTTGTGCTATTTTTATTCTACTTCAGATCAGTTTCACTTTATTAATAGTATCCTGAATCAATTTTAGGCCTTCGACAATCCTTAGAGCCTCTTTTTCCCAATATAAAGGCAAACGACACTTCCTGCTGTACAACACCTCATATGGAGCATGTTGATACTACTGTGATACTGATTGTTATAAGCAAATTCAATCAGAGCTATATACAAATCCCATGCTCCTTGAAACTTCAAAACACAAGCTCTAAGCATATCCTCAATAATCTTAATCGTCCTCTCACTCTAATCTCACTACTTCATTCATATATCTCTGAGCTAAGTGATCTAGTGAGTTATTCTCTCTCAATGGCAAGAAATGAACCGAATTGGTTAATCTATCAACAATAACCCAAATGGCATCATGTTATCTCAGAGTCCTCAACAAAACCATTATAAAATCCATCGTAATTGTCTCTCATTTCCACTTCAGAATAGGCAATGACTGTAACTTACCAACTGGAGTTTGATGCTTTGCCTTGATCTGTTGGCAAGTCAAACACTTAGCCACATAGTCAGCCACTTGTCTCTTCATCCCCGGCCACCAGAAATGTTGTTTCAGCATGTTATACATCTTAGTAGTACCAGGATGCATAGCATAAGCTGCTACATATGCCTCCTCTAAAATTTCCTTTCTCAAATTATCTTCATTTGGTACACACAATCTTTGCTTCAACCACAGATTATCACTCTCATCTCAAACTCAGAATCCAGATTTACTTTCAACTTATGAATTAACTTCACTAACTCAGGATCTTTATCTTGAGCTTTTCTAATTCTGTCATATAACACAGGTCTTAGTTTCAATGTAACTATCAATGCTTCATTTTGCCCTAAATTTAACTTAACATTCAATGCTCTTAACTGAACTAGGTTAGGCAACCTCAATAACTATACTTGAGCCATACTGCTATTAGATTTTCTAGTCATTGCATCAGCTACCACATTAGCTTTACTATGATGGTATTCAATTGTACAATCATAATCTTTCAATAATTCTATCCATCTACTCTGTCTCATATTAAATTATTTCTAGCTCAGTAAATATTTCAAACTCTTATGATTAGTGAATACCTGAAAAGTTTCTACATACAGATAGTGTCTCCAAATCTTTAGAGCAAATATGACTGTAGCCAGCTCTAAATCATGTACTAGATAATTAAATTACCCTGTTATATTGCATCAGTACACATCCTAACCCCTGGTGTGAGGCATCACTATATACCACATACCCTCCAGTTCCAAATGGAATGGCTAACACCGATGCCGTAGGTAATCGATGTTTTAGCTCTACAAAACTCCTTTGACAATCATCATTCCATCTAAAAGGCACATTTTTCCTCAAAAGTTTTGTCAAAGGGGTTGAGATCAGTGAAAACCCCTCAAAAAACCTTTTGTAATAGCTAGCTAATCCAAGAAAACTCTGAATCTCAGTCACATTTCTTGAAGCTTTCCACTTCATCACTACTTCTATTTTCTTCGGATCTACCTGTATGCTTTGTCCAGACACAATATGACCCAAGAATAATACTTAATTAATCCAAAATTCACAATTAACATGGCATACAACTGTTTATCTCTCATTATTTGTAGAACCAATCTCAGATGTTCTACATGTTCCTCTCTACACTTCGAATAAACCAAAATATCATTAATAAATACAATCACAAAGCGATCTAAATAAGGTTGAAATACCTTATTCATCAAGGCCATAAAAGCTGCTGAGGCATTAGTCAATCCAAACGGCATCACTAAAAACTCAAAGTGCCTATATTTTGTTCTAAATGCACTCTTTAGTACATCAGCCTCAGCTATTTTCAACTGATAATATCCCGATCTCAAGTCTAACATTGTGAACACCTGAGATCCCTGTAACTGATCAAGCAAATCATCAATCCTCGGCAATGGGTACTTATTCTTAACTGTTACCTAATTCAACTACCGATAATTAACACACATCCTCAGAGTTTCATCCTTCTTCTTTACCAACAATAGTAGAGCTCCTTAAGGTGACACATTGATTTTATTTTCCAATAACTCCTGTAACTGGGTCTTCAGTCCTTTAGAATCTACAGGTGTCATCCTATATGGAGGAATTGATATAGGAGCAGTACCAGGAATAGGGTCAGTGGTAAACTCTATCTCCCTTTCTGGGATAAACTTGGTAATTTAGCAAGAAACACATTTAGGAAATCCATAACAACAGGAATATCCTAAATGGTTAGTTCATTCCGGGTATCAACTATGTGGGCCAGATAAGCCTCACATCCACCTCAGATCAATCTCAAAGCATTCATGAATGAAATTAGTCAGGCTGACACTGCCTGACTAACTCCTCGAAATACCACTCTCGGCTGATTAGGGGATTTAAGAACTACTTTCTTAGTATAACAATTCGTCACCGCCTTATGAGTAGTGAGCCAATCCAGCCTAAGATGAGGTTTATCTCTCTCAACTGCAATACAATCAAATCGGCTTCTAACTTTGCCTAATCAATCCGAACTATGTACCTTTTACATACCTCACCAATCACTGTCGTGCTACCCACTAAAGTGCCCACCTATAATCCACATTTCAATATCTCTCTTACACAATGCAATATAGATGCCAGATGCAGTGTGATGAATGAATGTTTAGATCCTAGATCTACCAATGCAAATGCTTTAAAATTAAAAAAATTCAACATAACTGCTACCACATTTGGGGAGTTCTATGCCTTTTATCTGGTAATGACATAAACTTGGCCTGAGAATGCGGCTGGTTACTTCGCACCTTAGTCTTGACACTAGGCCCTGCTGACTGAGTTCTGCCTCTACATCTACCTCTCTGTATAAATTCGACAGTTCTACTCTACTGTATAGTTGCTCTGTCACTGTTCCTTCTCTCATTCCAGACTATGATCCCAAAGTCTCGGGATAATTTGTGATATGATGCTCTATAGAGCCCCAATGGAAACAAGCTCCTGATAACCTCCAACACTCACCACCATGCTTCTTACCACAATGTTCATAATCAAACATCTGTTGTGACTACCCTCTTGACACTAATCCTCCACCTCGACTAGTATAATCAAATCCACCTCTTGGTCTAAACCCTGATTATCTCGATCCAGTCTAGAATCGAGATGATATGTTCTAGCATTTACTAAAACTTCTACCAAAATTAGCCTGAGATTCAACCTGCCTCTTCCCTTTAGACTCCTGTTTGTACTCTCCCTGACCATCTTTTAAAAGCTGCTCAATTCTAATCGAGACCACTCATAGTTTTGTAAAACTACCCAAATTAGAAATGGCTAGCCTTGTTCTGATTTCCATGTTTAACCCGCCCTCAAATCTTCTACATTTGTCTTCCTCAGTTAGGATCAATGCAGTTGCATAACTCATCAACTCATTGAATCTTATCTTATACTCTGCTACTGTGAGCCTACCTTGCTTCAAATCCAGAAATTCTTTCATCTTTCTGTCTATATAAATCTTAGGCATATAATTCTCTCGAAATACTCCAAAAAATCTTCCCAAGTCAATCTACAAGGTCTGGTAGTACTGCCTGGAATAGTCTTCCACCACTGGTATGCTGGACTTTGCAGTAGTGAGATTGCATAATCAAATCTTTCATCTACCTCACAGTCCATCTGATCGGACACTCTTTCAATTCTCTCTATCCACCCTTCTACCTCAGCAGGGTCTGTACTTCCGTAGAAGTCCACAGCCCCCTACTTTTGTAGCTTATCGTATCTCCTTTCTCATCTCTCCAAAATTCTCGAAGGCATTTGAGCAAACTCAGGTGCAGGAGACTCCTTATTAGCTCCTACATGCTCTATGTCAGCTGACTCTCCAACTTGATCTCATATAACAGATGACCTATAACAAAAATAGTTGTGATTACTATCTGAATCTCTCGCTCAATATCATGTATAATTGTCCTTATATATCTCTATTGATGCCAAACCATGTCTGATACCAAAATTATAACAGTCCACTATCATAAAGTATATACTCAAACATCTAGAGGACATTCAAGTACATATCCTATGACAGTGGTATGTTAGAGCAAACATAATCTCTTAAATGGCATAATAAAAAATACACAATACTTAAAACCTCAACTCTTCATTTCATTCATTCACAAAAGTTTACATTATAGTCATTAAAACAAATATTTACATTACCAAACATGAGAAAGTTTACAATCCTTTATACAAAAGTTCTATTTAGTCTATCTGTGCATTATAAGTGCATACTATTCATGAAATATTATGTGATTTAAGGCATTACATTATATGCATGTTTAGATAAAGGCTTATAAGTGCATGCTATTCATGAAATATTCTGTGATTTAAGGCATTACATTATATGCATGTTTAGATAAAGGCATTATGACCGGAGTAGCCAGTCTGAAAGAGTTATAAGCTCAGAATTATGTTATCTACATGTAAAGCTTTGCTCCATGATTTCTATATCTAACTGAGCCCATAATGGGATAATATCTGTATCTGTATATGTATCTGTATCTCTATCTATATATGTATCTATATCTGTATCTGTATCTGAAAGGCACTCAGTCATAACAAATAATAAAGAATATGAAGTTTCATATGCATCTACATTTGTATATTTATAATTATGAAATATATGATTATGAAACCTTTTCTGAAATTGTGATGATAAATGATATGCCATGATAATGTGATTGTTTGGGTTATACATGTTCTAAAAGAATGTATGTGAAATGTGTGACATTCATTATATCTTATTGAGATGGAAAATGTTGTAAAATTGGTTGGTTGTGTGATATTTGTGTATTTGACTAGAGTGAGATCATCAGTGATTTTTTACTCATTGAGTTCGTAAAACTCATTAAAAATTACAATGTGACTTTTCATATACGAGTTAGGAGACCTAATTCCTCAGACTTTGTAGAGGAACATTTTGGATTAAGATATGGCTCAAAGGTCTGTCAGCTGACATCAGAGCAATTGTAGATTGTAAACTTTACAATCTACAACTTTTGTATAAAGGATTGTAAACTTTCTCATGTTTGGTAATGTAAATATTTGTTTTAATGACTACAATGTAAAATTTTGTGAATGAATGAAATGGAGAGTTGATGTGTTAAGTATTGTGTTATTTTATTTGATTCCATATAAGTGTATGAGATTACTCTAACATGTCGTTGTCATAGGATATATACTTGAATGTCTTTTAGAAGTTCTAGTATATACTCTATGGTAGTGGGATGTTACAATGGAGGTTGCAATCTCTCAATTCACAACCTATCTAAAAACCTAATTATCTTTGAAGTTCTCTAATAAACTATTGAAAACCTAAGCAAGATCTATCTATACACAACTTCTCAGTCTGATTCAATTCTGGTTCTATTAAATCACTTAACTTTTGTTAATCCGATTTAATCGTTTTTCATTTGATTCACCTTCTTAATTTATTATCGAATTATGCAATCACAGAACCAAACCACAATAATATCCAATAAACACATAAACAATTAGATTCTCATTAATTCAAGAATAAAATTTCAAAGATGAGTTTAGAACATCCTCAATGTTCTAAATCCTACCATTGATTGTTTAATCCAATTATATACAATTATAAAATTGAAAATAAAAGGAAATACAATCTAAAATAGATGACAGGAGCTAGTAACATCGAAAAACCTCCCGATCCAGGAAGTACATTGAGTCAGTTTCTTCTCCTTTTCTCTCTTCTTCTCTTTCTCTATCTCTCAATGATCTCTCTCTAGGATTTTTCAAGGTGGCTGATGCCAAAAGCTCCATTTCTGCCTCTTTCATTGTTCTTTAAATATTCTCTTGTGTTTTCGGTAACTGTTTGCAAGGTTACACCAGCTAAGTTTTAATATTTATTAACCTTGGTAAATTCCGCAAGCGCACAGGTCGTTTACGTAGTACCTAAGGTATCGATCCCACGAGTAGGAAATTCTAGCCCTAAAATCTAAAGTCGTACTAAACTACAATAATTTAAAAGAAATAAAATAGTGCAGAAAATAAATCAATCAAAAAATTAATTTCAAGAACTGAGATGAAGAAATCTAAATATGAAAATAAACCACATAACCAATCCCAAAACTAACCTAGAAAATATTAAGTGAGAGCAAGGAGAATTCAACTCGAATTATGCAATTCTAGACTTAATGGGTCTAGATGGTTTTAGGGTGAATTACTCTCTCTTGAGTTATAATTCTTAACCCTAATTGATGATTCCTAATTTAAATTATGGAATCGCGATCTCTCAATTCGCGATTGACCTAAAACCTAAATTAGTTCTAAGTTGTTTATTAACCTATTGGGAATCTATGCTCGATCTCTCGTTGCACGACTCTATCGATTCGATCCAATTCTTTACCTATCAATTCACCAAACTCTTGTTAGCCCAAATTGATTATTTTCACTTGACTCACTCTCTCATTTTATTACTGAATTATTACAAGTAGAAATTGAATCACAATTAAATCAAAAGAAGCATAACCAATTAATCCTTATTAATCTCAAGAATTGAAAACCTGAAGGTGAGTATAGACAATAATTAACACTCAACAACAACAATTTCAATAAATACCTCAATTTCATACATAAATAAAATTGAAATAAACAAAGAAACTACAGTCAGAATGGATCATGGAGGTAACGACAGCGAGAAATCACCTGTTTCGAGAAATATGTCACGTCAAGTTTTGTCTCCTTGTCTCTCTTCCTTCGTCTTCTTCCTTAATCTCTCAATTTCTCTCTAGGTTTTCTCTCAGAATTGGCTGGCATGAAAGCTCTCTATTCATATTTTCCAAGCTGTTGCATCTATCCCATCATGTTCTATTTATACTTTGGTCACTTAAGTTCAAATTTGGGGTCGAAACTATCTGAAAAATCTTGCAAAATTTGAGTTTTTGCTTCAGCCGATGCAGGGCCAAGATCGTGGCCAGCGCTTAAACCTTTCTGTCACAATTGTGGCATGATGTGCATGATCGTGGCCTGAATGGAAACTTTCTATCACGACCGTGCACCCCTATACAGGACCGTGGCCTGGCTGCTCTGTCTAATCCTTGTCTGTCACAATCATGGCCTATTGTGCACGATTGTAGCCTACTGTGCACAATCGTGGGTTATGCCTTTGGCCCAAAAACTCCTCAAATCTTCTCTGTTCTTCACAGTTTGCCCTGAAATACTAACAAACCCATCAAGGTACCTAAAAAATATAACAATTAAGCTTAAAGACTCATACCAACTCATAAAAACACTTAAACACATAAACTAACACAATTATCTCATAAACACACACACTCAAAACTCAATTTAACACTAAATACTTAAGAAATTAAACTCGAAAACACAATGCAATTGACAACTATCAACATCCCCACACTTAAATATTTGCGTGTCCTCAAGCAAACAAAACAACAAACATAATAAACACGAAGCACACAATGCAAAAAAAAGAGACAATGGCTTCAACTTTATGAAATAAATTTAATCTTAAGCACAATATGATAAGTTTTAACTAATCATTAATCGGTAAAACCTATATCTAAGGGCTTTGAACTAAATATACAAGTTAATCGGGATCTAAGTGCTAATTCAATTACCCTTTTCAATTGTAAACACACATTAATAATTCTTTGGTCCTTCAGACTCTGTAACTGTTCCTAAGTACATTTCCATAAAAATTCAAGCTTATTACAAGTCCGGTAGGTTTTTATTAAGAGCACATTTTTTATTTTTTATTTTTTAACCATGGACTTAGTCTTTTACTTAGAGGAAAACATTGGTGATGAATGTCGATCTGGTTACTCGACTAAATCATTTATTAATAGTTTGGTTGAAATGTCATTATAGCCTTTTGAAGCGAAAGCACACATTTGTGATGCGTGTCGATTCGGTTACTCAGCTATTATTACATTTTCAACTGACTACTAGCTCTACTTCTAACTCGAAGGTCAGCAAAATAGTGATTTATTAACAAAACATTTTTTTTCTTTTGTTTTTCTTGCACATCTTATTGTTTTTAGCTATTTGTTTCCATGAAAAATATAGTTAAGCTACTTAAGTGAAAGGGCCTCAAATTGTGAATGAATGTGACAACTTAGAGGGTGCTAAATTTACACTAAGTCCTAATTAAGCTGTATATTTATCCAAAAATCCTAATTCACTAATTTGCTAGCTAATGATCAATTAAAACCTACTAAACTATGTTCAAAATTAAACAAATTTCACTTATTTAAGCCAAAGAAACATTTAAACAATTCGCATAATGCAACCTAATAACTATCATACGGTATGCAAAATCACATTCAAAAGCAAAAACACAGAATCCCTCCCTACACTTAAACAACACATTGTCCTCAATGTGAGAAGGAGGCACACATCACATAAAATAAGTAACGACAAAATAGAAATTAAAGTGAAAGTACGCGAATGAAAATAAACAATAACATAAAAACAACATAGAATTGAAGACAAATTTGGAAAATAAAAATTGGGTTAGGTATAAATTCTAAGGAGATGAAGGTGGTGATAGTGTTGGAGGTGGCAAATGAACGCCTTGAGACTCAAAATACCGATGGATTCGTTGAATATCTCGGCTCTGGCTTTGTTGTGTGCGCACCATCTCCGCGAGTGTCTTGTTGGTCTTTGTGATGGCATCCAAAACCTTCTACCAACCTTGTTCTTCTTCCTCTTTGTCCTTGGATTCTTCATTGGTGGATTCCTCTTGTGCATGCCGAGGTGGTGCCAAGCTCGAGCTCACCTGACCTGCCCTGATTTGAACATGAATCTTTTGGTTGATGTCCCTCAATGTCATGTTTATGGAATGAATGATCTCATCCCTGAATAAATGGTGGTGATTGAGGAAGTCAGAGAGGTGAACTATTAATCCCCTTTGTTCCATACCAAAATGTTTTGCAATGGTAGACACTATGTAGCCCATTCCGAGATGGTTGCTTCGCTTGCGCAAATAAGGAGCAAGGGCATTCAGGACATGGGTAGACGTGCATACTGGAATACTATAGTCCATGCACCAAGTATAAAGAGTTCTTTGGTAAAACATTTATTGGTTTTGGTCTTGTTAAAGACCAGCTGACACATAAATTTGTGCAACAATAAGTGTTAATGGGACTGTGTGGTGTTGCTGTGAGCATTCTTTACATAGAATCGCTTAATTCTAGTAAGCTCATACCAGTATAAAGATGGATGGAAGTCATAATGTTGATCGATGATGGTGGATTTGGGGAATCCACACATCTCGCATATGATTTCAACTTTTAATTCATATACCCATCCCCCCAATCTAAACCACAATTCTTTTATATTCTTAGGGTCAAAGGTCAGCGTTGTGAAAACTTCCAATATAAGCTCCTCATAAATAAGGAATTAAAATCAAATAAATTGAGCCCAATGGATCCTTTCGGCTAGATTTTCTACTTACTCACGCAATTCTAGCCTATCTAGTGTGTCAAAGTCAAAATACTTGGGAACTACAAAGGGAACAAAAATGAGTACCTTCCTTCTTAGTGTAAAATGGAAAAGGTGTTCTGAAATTCGCTACTCGGTTTTTGTGTCCTCGACCTGTAACTTGTTGTCATCCATATGGTTCTTGACGGGCTGATTGCTTAATACATGGCATGATTTTAATAGAAACTGGGAAAAATTTAGAGGTTGAAAATTCTAGAGAGATGTAAGAGTGTTTGAATGCTTGAATTAAAGAGAGATAAAATGAAATTGAAAGTGAAGTTAGAACTGAATATATAGGTGGTAAAAAAGGTCAAATGGTAAAATTGTTTTAAAACTTTTTGCAACCTTCCCTTTTCTGAATAGTCGCAGGCCACGATCGTGTCCTGCTATGCCACGATCGTGGCATGCAGCTTGCCACCTAGCGCATGCTTAATCGCAGGCCACGATTGTGACCTGCTAGGCCACGATAGTGGCCAATGGTTATACGCTCACTCCAAATTTTTTATTTTGTTCTTTTTCCAATTTGTTTCAAATTCACTTCCTCCCTTGTTCGCCTCCCTTTTCATGCTGGAACATCTTTTACATAATTTTCAAAGTTTGATTCTTTTTTTGATTTTATTTAACAAAAATGAACTTAACTATAAAATTTCAAATGTTCGAAAAAAATTAACAAAAACTACTTTTTCCATGGGTTGCCTCCCATACAACGCTTCTTTTAACATTAGTAGCTCGAGGCTTTGTTAAGCTCATGGTGGTTGGAATGAATGGTTTGGTGGTAGCGTCTTCAATAGTCTCAAAGTCTGCACTTTAGTTACCATATTGCAGTTACCACTGTCCTTAAAATTTTCCTTTCCTCACCTTCTCCTTTATGAGTGCTTCTTTCTAAAAGCAATCCCAGGATCTTCTAAAAACTTCTTTCGGGTTCTTTGAGATCCACTGGAAGTGAAGGAGATTCGCACTCTCTTGTAGTTACCTTAAATGTCAATTTCTCCTTCCCCATTGGTAGAGTTAATTCGCCCCCCTCAACATCAATAATTGAATGAGCAGTGGCCAAGAATGATCGGCCAAGAATGATCGGCCAAGAATTATCGAGGTGTCCTCATCTTCGCTGATGTCCAAAATATAGAAGTCCGTAGGAAAGATAAATTTGCCAACTTTCACTTGCACATCCTATATAATTCTCAACGGTCTATATGATGTTCTATCAGCTGTCTTGACCAAAAACTTGGTGGGCACTAACTCTCTTAACCCCAATTTTAGATTGAAAGTATAAGGCATTATGTTTATACTCACGCCCAAATCTGTGAATGCCTTATCTGTAATGATCCTGTTGATACTATAAGGGATGAAAAAATCCCCTGGGTCATCTTTCTTCTTTGCTACGTTGGGGTCGTCTTCCAATGGTCGCTCCGTACGTTTCTTTGTGACAGACTCCCATAATTTTAGCTTCGTTTGTATTTGTTCCGTCACTTTCTCGACTTTGTTTGGCTCAATCTCCCATATTTTTTTTGCTTCCCTATTTGCATATAATTCTCGTAGTTGCGCAATAGAGAATGGAAATACACGTCGAGTTGCATTGGGAGATTCGATCAGGGCTCAGTCAAAAGGTCTTTTTTAACTACTTGACCTTCTTCTTTATCTTCTATCTTTTCCAATTTCTCATCCTAGGTCTGACTGATCACCATGAAATGTTCCTTTGGATTTGACTCAGTGTTGTTTGGAAGAGTTCCAACATTTCGAGTTGACATAGCCTCCACTAACTGGCCTACTTGGACTTTTAAATTGTGTATAGAGGAGGCATGATTATTTGTTACTTTCTCAAATTTGCTCTCGAGCCTCTTATGTGCCTCATCCATGCCTCCTATCTTGTCTAAAATTCTGTCCAAGTTTGACCCCATCGAGCTTGTTTTATCTTGCTGAAAGCTCGATTGCCCCTGAGGCATGAACTGCCTTCCATTGTTACTCGATTAGGAGAAGTTTGGGTGATTCTTTTACTCGGGGTTGTAAGTGTTAGACCCCATCCTCATCCAAACTATGCTCCTATATAGTTTACTTGCTCTTGGTTGTCCTCTCTCATCAAGTAGCATTCCACAGTGTCATGGTCTAGTTGATCACAGAGTTCACACTTCACTTACACGGTTTTGACTTAGGCTGAAGATGACGCCTTCATATTACTGAGATGTCGGGTCAAATTGTCGATCTTAGCTTGCATCTTTGTCATTTGATCAACCACAGCAATTCCCTTTTGCTCTCTAAAAGTCGTAGGCTGCCTACCTCGCTCACTTGTCTTTATGTAAGGAAACAGCCTAATCCTAACCGCATCCTACGACATCTGATGATAACAGAAAGTATCATAGATCTCGAGGAAATTCACGATATGCGCATTTAGGTCCTAATTCGCCAATCTAAAATTGGATGTTTTGCTCTTTAGGAGGGCTAGCTTAATTTCGAATGAGGCCACTTGAATTGGTGGCCTAGCCACTCCTTGGTTTGATGGGTTGAACCCTGGCCTTATAAAGTCCATAAGGGTCCTCTGCTACCGTCCTTGATTAGTTTCTTGATCCATATTTCTCTGAAATTCCCTGTCCATTTGTGATTTTCCTAACTCTTCGTCTTCCTCTTGTCGAGCTTTCCTAAGGGTTTGTTCTAATCGTGTGATATCTAAATCTATTGTATCCATTGCACGACTCTCACCTCTCGTGACTCTTATGTTCAAGCAAAAGCACGCATCCTAAAATAAACTAAAGAAATGAAACAAAAATTAAAACTAGTCTAACGCTTTAAACTATAGAACTAAATTTCACCTCCCTAATAACGACGCCAAAAACTTGTTCGCAAGGTTACACGCGCTAAGTTTTAATATTTATTAACCTTGGTAAATTTTGCGAGCGTACGGGTCGTTCGTGTAGTACCTAAGGTATCGATCCCATGAGGAAGGAATTCTACCCCTAAAATCTAAGGATGTACTAAACTACAATAATTCAAAAGAAATAAATTAGTGCAGAAAATAAATCAATCAAACAATTAATTTCAAGAATTGAGTTGAAGAAATCTAAATACGAAAACAAACCACACAACCAATCCCAAAACTAACCTAGAAACTATCAGATGAGAGAAAGGAGAATTCAATTCGAAATTAACGAAAACCTAATCAATTATGCAATTCTTGACTTAATGGGTCTAGACGGTCCTAGGATGAATTACTCTCTCTCGAGTTATAATTCTTAACCCTAATTGATGATCCTTAATTTAAATTATGGAATCAAGATCTCTCAATTAGTGATTGACCTAAAATCTAAATTAATTCTAAGCTATCTATTAACCTACTGGGAATCTATGCTCGATCTGCTGGAACCCCGCCCCGAGCGGGTCATGGGCCCGACGTCTTACGTGACATCTGGATGCGCTTGCCACGAGGGAGGGATTCCCCACTAGTGATACTTAAACGAACAAAATCATTTAATTTACCTCCGAGCAAAAATTGAGATAAATCACAATAAATATTCAATAAGTGTTGACCCCAAAAATATATGCGTGGCGGGATCGTAAAATAAGCATAGACATTAATATGAATCAATCACGAACAAAAATTTCAGAAAAATATTTAATACACAATTTAATAGATAACAATGATTTAATTAAAATAGCTAATAAAGACTTTCATAAGATTTAAATTTTTTTGAAGGCTAAACATAAATTCCCCCTATTTATAAAAATAAATCCAAGTCCAAAAGTAACCTAAACATATTTAATTTGTTAGTAAAATCAAAAGTGAGTTTTTTGAAAAATCAGAAAAATAAAAAAAAAGAAACAGAAAATCTGAATTGGGGCAGGTCACGATCGTTCAAGAGAACGATCGCGACTTTGCACCTTCAGGTGCAGGTCGCGAGTGCGACGACTTCGCGTTCGCGAGGCGCTCGCGTCGTGAGCGGCCCCTAGTCCAGACTGGCTCGCCCTCGCGAGCTCCTTGCACTCGCGAGGGGCCGCGAGGCCAGTCACCAGGCAGCAAAATTTTAAAAAATTCCTATCTTTCAATTCAGAACTCCAAAAATTATAAATTGGGTATCAATAGAAAGCTGAAAAGAAATTATACAACTTTCCTGAAGGATTCAAAAACCAATTTGGTCTCTAATACCCTTACAAATCACTGCAAAATATCTGCCAAAATAAAAAAATGAAGAACACTTATATTGCTGTAGAAGTTCTAAACACTCTATGTTTCCACCCTAAGGTCCAAAAATTTCATACTTCATATCAACAGAAAGATAACAAGAAAATGCACATCTTCCTTGAAGACTCCAAGAACAATTTCAAACTCTACGAGGGTCAAAAAGTC
>JANQBM010000006.1:17124493-17143052 GCA_025594535.1 Erythroxylum domingense
ATGGCACACAGGTCGGTCAGCTGGGATTTTTGGGATGACCTAGCTAGGTTTTGATGTATTTCTTCCTCTTTCATATAACATCTATACTAGGGTTCTTATATGTATGTACAGATTGTACAGTCTGATGGTGTATAAACTGTTGATTTAGAGTAATGAAAAGAGGAAGAGTTTGGTTTTAAAAATCTTGTGTTTTACAATTAATGTTTTAATTATTCAAATTAATATGATGCCATGTGGAGTATTGCAGTCATCGCACGTAACGCTCCCATATCATAGGATATGTACCGGAATGACCTACGGGCTTCCCGGTGCGTACCCTACGGTAAGGGGGTGTTACAGTATGATACTAGATATTATTTAGCTAATAGTATTTATCCAAAATGGTTTACTTTGGTACAAACCATTCATGATCTCCGAGGCCCAAAAAAGAAGTTATTCGCGAAGATGTAAGAAGCATGTAGGAAGGATGTCGAGCGTGCATTTGGAGTTCTCCAGTCAAGATTTGCAATTATCAAGGGACCTGCACATTTTTAGGAAAAATCCGGATTACATGATATTATGTCAGCATGCATTATAATGCACAATATGATCATTGAGGATGAACGTGATACTCAAGCAATCATACAAGATTGAAACGAAACACTAACCCCTGAAATTAATATCAATAGAGATGATACAGTCATATTTCAAGATTTCCTTGCTAGACATAGGTAAATTAGAGATAAAGAAGCTCATTATGAATTTCGTAATGTTTTGATTGAACATTTGTGGGAACAATATGGAAATTCAAATGATTAGAGGTTAAATGAGATGTGTATGTTATTAATTTGTTGTCACAATAATATTAAATATATTTTGTAAAAAATATTAATTTAATATAAATCATATATTAATTAATTAAGAATAATGATTTTATTTTAATTTTTAATAAATAAATAAATAAATAAAAATTATTGTACAAATATAAATTAATTTAGTTAATAACTAAATTATTATGGTATATTCTTTGAAAAATTTTGGTGTAGAATGGTTGAAGTAACACCAAATTTGGTGTAATGGTTGGAGATAGTCTTAGGAGTGCAGCACACCATTTGAGAGGGACAGAAGGACTAATAGAGCATATGACACGATTGGGCGCATAAGGTTAATATATGGAGGAGATACTTGTCAAGATCATAGAACACCTCGGAGTAACAATACCATCTCCACTTATGGGAGATGCCACAACATCATCGACCCTTTAATAACCAGATGCTCAAGCTACTGCGGAGGAAGTATCTTAGGATGCCGGGGACACGGGTAGCTCGATTGCATTGACTTAAGATGCTTGACAAGGCTTTTTTATTTTAACTTTTAAATTTACTTTTATTTTTATTTTTCATGTGTTTTGTTTATTTTTTTCTTAGTAGTTACCAAAGGATTAGTGCTATTAAGCTCTCATTATGCTAATTATTTTTTTTATTCTTTTTATTGTAAATATATTAAACCACACTTTTTGTTCATAAGAATAATTGATTTGTGTTTCAACACCCATTTGGTTGAGTTTTTGGAGGGTGAAAAAGTACTTTTTTTCAGCGCAAAAGCCATTTTTAAGAAAAATGAGTGTTTGGTCATAAAATCCAAAAGCACTTTTTTTTAATAGAAATGAATTTTTTAGAAGCTAAAATATAGCTTTTTAAGAAACTCAAATTTGGAGCTTTTCAAAAAAGCCCCTCATTTTAGCTTTTTCCGGTAGACTTTAGCTTTATAATTTCCGATGTTTACGGTTATAACATCCCAAGCTTTAAAACTCTTTGGAAACCAAAATTCAGTCTCTCTCTTCTTTCTACCTCTGCTCTACAATCTGCGCTCGTGTGTTTTAGAAAAGGAGTTTTTAGAGGCTTGTGGTCTTTGTGCATTTTAGAAAAGCAGTTTTCAGAGGCTTCTCTGTGTTAGCTCTCGTGTTTTCACTCTTCTGTTATTCGATTAGGTACTAGAATTTATTTTATTTTGTTCGAAGAAAACCCAGTTTTGCTATCTGTGTCATCCTCCAGGACCCGAGACAAAATACCTAGATCAAAACTTGCGAAGAGCAAATGCCTGAGAAGGCGAATAACCAGATCTTGACGCCTTGTGTCGCAGAGAGGCTGGCCAGGAAGAGATCAGAGAGATTCACATACTTGGTCGTTGCAGTTATGTCCAGTTTTGGGTTTACTTCAATGATTATGACTGTTTACTACAGGTTTCATTGGCAAATTGAGGTAACTTTAAACTTTTTTGCCTTCTCAGGATTGCTAACCACACATTTTAAAATTAGGATTTGTCGTGACAATACAGGGAGGAGAGGTGCCTTTGTTCGAAATGTTTGGTTCATTTACTCTCGCAGTTGGTACTGTTGTGGGTTACATTACATTTATTTCCTTCTTCTCTTCTCAAAACTTTCTTGGGATTTAAGATGTAATCTAATAGCGTTTGGTTCCTTCTGGTTTCAGGTGGGCATGGAGTTCTAGGCTAGATGGACTCATCGAGCTCTCTAGCATGCTTCTCTGTGGCTTATGCACGAGGTTTGACTACACATACAAATCCATGAAAATGCAAGATTCATAGCTAAGGCTTAGCACTTGCACTTCCTGACTGCTCAATCTCGATTTATATTTTTTCTTGCAGTCTCATCACTGACCCAGAGAAGGTCCGTTCAAGCTAAACGACATGTTCGCCATATGTCAACCCATTTTTCCTTTTCCAAAAACAAGTTAAAATTGTAATTGTAAATTTATTTAGTCAACTTGAATATTTATTTTGAGATTATAATATTATTTAACTTTTTATATGTTTTAATATTTATTTTAGATATTATTTTTATTTTCTACTAAAAAATGAGACATCTCTTTAAATAATTTCCTACAAGATAGAAGTGAATTTGTTAATCAATTGTAAAGTAAATGTAAACCCATTCCATTTATAAAAGACCTAATAGTAGTTGAATTATTTCAAATCAAATGTAAACCTAATATATATCGTGTTTTGCGTATTGTTTAATGCATAAATCATTTTTATTACAAAAGAAGTATAGTTAAAATTAATAAAAGTGCTTTTTATTTTTATGTTGCCAAATAGTCTACTGTATGAAGCTCTTTCAAAAAAGTTGTTTTTTTAATTGATAGCCAAACAGTCAACTGACTTCTTAGAAAAGCTCTACTAACAAAAGCTCTACTGAAATAATCCCATCTAAACAGGCATTCAATTATTCTTTTTCCATTATTTAATGTTCAGTTTGCTTTATTTTATCTTTGTAAGGATGATAATGAATGTGAATCATACATCAAGTGTAAACTTCTAGATAACAAATTGGGGAAGTACAAGTTTTCTTTACTTTTTCTTTCTACATTTATTCTCTTCTATGATTTGTTGTGTACATTGGAGACAATGTACATCCTTAAGTGTGGAGAAGGGGCATAGTAATTTTATAGATTTAATGTTAACTCAAGCTATGCTAATTTTTCTTCATTGAATTTTCTTTATAGAGATCTTAGATTGTTATCTTTAAGTATTTTGAGTTAATATGAATTAAAGAACTAAGTAAGAATATGAAAGGAAAAACAAACATGATTGTATGAAAGAATGTTTTCATTAGATGCATTCAAAAATCCTCATGGAATATATAAAAGTTACCCAAACATTTCTTGTAAAATAAATATGGTGTTGAGAGTGGTATAGGGTGGTTGAAAAAAAGTGTTCCAATCGACTGCATAACTCCCATACATTAGGGCACTTTTCTTCCTCTTTGATCGTGTCGTTCAAGCTTTAAAATTTATAAGCCTTTAAATACTGCAAGCCCACGGGTTGTAATTGTAGTATAAGAGGAGGGGGACTAATCTAATCCTAAAATCTAAGGCCAACAATATATATAAAACTCAAAATAAACAATGCATGGAAAGTAATCATGATAATTGAATTTAGTAACGTAAGTTCGAAATTAAACAAAAACGAATCAATAATTAAACAATATTTAATGACAATAGAAATCAACCTAAGGGATTTACCAATTTATGAGAAAGGGGATTTTACTTATAATTAATGCTAACCTAGTCGATTGTGTGTCAATGGAGTGTCGATTTTAAAATGTCATAGGGCTGATTACTCTCTCGAGTTTAATCATTAAACCCTAATCAAATTATAAAATTTGTAATCTCAATTCACAAAGTATCCAAAACCTTATTAGATTTGAAGCACTCTAATAAACTATTGGAACATCATACGAGATCTCTCTCCTTACAATTACCAATATGATTTATTACGGTTTCTATTAAATCACCTAACTCTCATTAATCCGATTTAATCATTTTTCATTCAGCTCACCCTTTTAGTTTATTACCGAATTATGCAAGAACATAATTAAATCACGACATTCATCCAAATAACAGAATTAACTAAATTATCATTAAATCAAAATAAAATCCCGAAGGAGAGTTTAGAACATCATTAATTTTCCAAATCCTATTATCATACTTTCCAACTCAATTCTATACATAAATAAAATTAAAATGAAAATCAAATACAACTTAAAATAGATGATGGAAGGCAGTGATGTTAGAAATCTCCTGATCCAGGAAGTACGTCCAGTTAGCTTCGTCTTTCTCTTGTTCCTCTTCCTTTTTCTCTTTCTCTCTCTTGGTATTCTCACTTAGGGGAAGTATGTCTAGTCAACTTCATCTTTCCCTTCTTGCTCTTCCTTCTTTTCTTTCTCTCTCTCGGTATTCTCACTTAGGGTTTCAATAGTGGTTATACAGAAGCTCCTCTTTCTCTCTCTTTATCTGTTCTTTTTATATCCTCTTGTGTTTTCAATAACCTTAAGGTTTTTCAGGGTACGAAAGGTCCAAAAAATCC
Source organism: Erythroxylum domingense (assembly GCA_025594535.1). NCBI lineage: Eukaryota > Viridiplantae > Streptophyta > Magnoliopsida > Malpighiales > Erythroxylaceae > Erythroxylum > Erythroxylum domingense. The sequence goes on from JANQBM010000006.1 coordinate 17,129,360, forward strand.
CTCAAAACTTGACGTTTATGAATGTCTGTGCATTTGCCCTACATTAGCCGAGCATTCTGTCACGATCTTGGTAGGCCACGATTGTGGGCCAAATATGGAGCTTCTGTCACAATCATGGCTGGCCTGCCACGATCGTGGGCCATTGTTTTAGCCCGAATGTCTCCAAAATTCCTCCGTTCTTCGATGTTGACTCTGAAACACTACCAAACACATCAAGGTAGCTCAAAAATGTAATATTTAAGCTCAATGACTTGTATTAACCCATAAAACACTTAAAACGTAAATAATTAACAAACTAACACAATTCTAACCTAAACGTATATTAAATGGTTGAATTAACAGTTAAACACATATCAAACTTTGCCCTAAAATACGGTGCAATTTACACTTATCAACATCCTCACACTTAAACATTTGCTTGTCCTCATATAAACAAAATAACAAACAACACAAAATCACGAAACACATAATGCAATAATGAGGCAATGACTTCAGCTTCATGAAACAAATTTAATTCTAAACACAATCATTCAAGTTATTATAAATCATTAATATGCAAAATCCATGTCTAGGAGCTCTGGACTAAATATACATATTAATCAAGATCCAAATGTCAAGTTAATTCACCCTTTCAATTGTATACACACATTAATAATTATTTGATCAATCAAACTTTGTAACTAAACCTAGTACATTTATATGAAAAGTTAAGCTACTTCCAAGTTCGGTAGGTGTGCTACTTACAAGTTTGATATGTTTTTATTATAAAACATTCTTTTTCTTTACTTTTTTATGGACATGGACCTAGTTTTTTACTTGGAGGCAAACATTGGTGATGAATGTCGATCCAGTTACTTGACTAAGTCATGTTTGTATTAAGTTGCTTGGTTGGAACATCATTACAGCCTTTTGATGCGAAGGCACACATTTGTGATGCGTGTTGATCCGATTACCCGGGTACATCAAGTTCTTAACTAACTACTAGCTCTATTCATAATCCGAAGGCCAGTAGAATAATTATTTATTTAAAATTTACAAACTTTTTTTTACTACCTACCTTATTGCTTTAGCTACTTATTTTATGAACAAATACTGGCAAAGTTACTTAGTCAAAAGACCTAAAATTATGAATGAATGTGACAAATTATAGGGTGATAAAATAACGTTTAATCCTAATTAAATTGCATATTATAGCCAAAGAACGCAAGCTAATGACTCTTCACAACCTAATAGATTATGTTCAAAATTAAATAGATTGCATTCCATCTAAGCCATCAATACATTCACACAATTTACAATATGCAACCTAAACATACTAACATAACAATATGCAAAATTAACACTCAAAGTAAAAACACATAATCCTCCCCACACTTGAACAACATATTGTCCTCAATGTGAGAAGGGTACACAAACACACCCAATGGGAAATAAAACATAATATACTAAAACATAAGAAGAAAATACTTTTAAAATGAAAAGATAATGGTTAGAACACAAAATTGTTTATGGTGATGGAGGTGGTGATGACAATAGTGTTGAGACCAAATCTGCTTGACATCATGAGTGTTCCCTATCTTATAAGTGATTCAAGAAAGTAAGAGAATTAGCAATCCAAATCATTCCAAATCATTCAAAACTTATTTTAGAATTTAAAACAAACCTAACTAAACAACAATTTAAATCTAAATACTAAACGAGTTAATTTAGGGTCATTAGCTTGACCTTGCATCCTTAGAAGCTCAACCTGGATCAATTATGAGTGGCTTGCTTTCACCCTTCTCGCAACATCAATTTTGTAACTTGTGAGTAAGCTACAAATTACAAAATGATCAGAAGGCTACAAATTACAAAATGATCAGAAGGATAATATTGACAAAGTTGAGAAAACTAATTAATGTCAGTAATGTCCATTTCACTAACAAACTATTAATAAAATAGAGAATAACCAAACTCCTTGATTCTTCTATTAAGTCTACCAGTTTGTTTGGTAAAAGGTTGAGCTACTCTTATTCTTCCTTCGTCGCTCCCTTTTCTTTTTTTTCTTTTTCTTCACGAATAGAGACTTTCATAGCTTCTTCAAATTCGATGTCTGTTATCATCTATTATGTTTCCTTTTTCTCTTTTAAAGATTCAAACACATCAATTTGCCTAAATGAGTCACCCTCCTTCAGATTTTTTAATACATCATTTATGTTGAATGTCAGTTGGTTATTACTGATTTGAAGGATAACGTTTTCTTTATACACTTCTACTAAAGTTTTTTCGATGTTTAAGCACAGTATACCAAGATTGGCGGATAATATGGGGGTTTGATCCTTTTCTTCATCGTCTTTCTTGATTTCTTAGTCTTCTATAAGGTGGGATTCAACTTGATTTCTCTGGTTCTTCTAGCTTTAACCCATTCCTAAGTTTGATAGCCTAATATGGTTCTATTGAATTTACTTTCATGCTATGCAGAAAGTTGATAGTTGTGTAATTGCATGTGTTTTAGGGTTGAATTTATTATTTACTTAGTGTGAATTTGACTGGCGTATGCGCATTTATGGTGTAATTATGTTAGGTTGTGTGATTTAGTGCTTTTATAGGTTAGATTAAGTCTCTGAACTTAAATGTTATATTTTTTAGGTTTAGTGATGCATTTTTTAGTGTTTCAGGTTAAACGGGGAAGAATGGAGAAGAATGGAGGAGTTTCAGCCCAAAGCCATAGGCCACGATCGTGCATGTCAGGCCACGATCGTGATAGAGAGTATCAAGTCAGGTCACAATCGTGCACATTAGGCCACGATCATGACAGAAAGGTTAAACAGTAGGCCATGATCATGGTAGGCAGGGCCAAGATCATGCCCTTCGTCGGATTGACCAAAAAACTCAAATTTTGTGAGATTTTATGGACCGTTTCGACCCCGAATTTGACCTAGGGCTTCTACAAAATAAATAGCACATAATGTGACAGTCACTAGGAGTTTTTGGAGAGCTGAGAGAGTTATGCAAAAGAGAGAGATTATGTTAAATCCGAGAGAGACCTAGAGAGAGATCAAGAGATTGAGGAAGGAGATGAAGGAAGAGAGACACGGAGACATGCTAAATGTGAAGTACTTCCCAAAATAGGTGGTTTCTCGCTGTTTTTGCTTTCGAGATTCCATTCCCGACAGTATTTCCATTTATTTCAGTCTTGTTTATATATAGAATTGAAATAGGTGTTGAGATTCGTTGTGTTGAATGTTGAGTTTATGCTTATACTCAACTTCGAATTTTGACACTTGAGATTAATAAAATTTATTCGATTGTGTTTTTTTGTTGAGTTGATTGTGATTTCAATTCTGTTCTTAATAATTCGGCAATATATAGCTCGGAGGCATAGAACAAAAATTCGTTCATCTGCCTCAAGCTTTCGCGGGGCTCATTCCAAACTTACTCGAACTAGTATTCAACAAAAAATAAGAGCTTTGGTTTCAGCTCATCGGGAACAAACTAAGAGGGTGAGTCGGGTAAAAACCATCAATTTGGGATAACTAGAGTTAGGTGAATCGATAGGTATAGAATTAAGTCGAATTGGTAGAGTCGTGTAATGAGAGATCGGGCATAAATTCTTGATAGGTTAATAGGCAATTTTAGAACTAATTTAAGTTTTGAACCAATTACGGATTGAGATATCAAAATTCCCATAATTTGAATTAGGGATTACTAATTAGGGTTAAGAATTATAACTCAAGAAAGAGTAATTCACCTTAGGATCGCCTAGACCCTTTAATTCAATAATTGCATAATTGGCTAGGTTTTCTTAATTTCAATTTCAAATCCCCTTTCTCTCCCTTGGTAATTTCTAGGTCAATTTTGGGTTGGGTTGTGATCTTGCTATTTTGTTTACTCTTTGGCACTTTAATTTCTCATATTTGATTATTGATTGATTTAATTCATGCATTATTTGTTTAATTAGGTTTATTACTAACTTAGCCATCTTTAGATTTTAGGACTAGTTCTCTTCCTCATGGAATCGATACCTTAGGTAGTATGCGAACAACCTGTGCGCTTACGGTAATTACCAAGGTTATAAATAGTAAAACTTAGCGCGTGTAACCATGAGTGAACAAGTTTTTGGTGTCGTTGCTGGGGAAGGTGACATTTAGTCTATAGTTTAAGGCGTTATCTTAGATTTAAGTTTCTAGTTTTTATTTTCTTTTTGTTCATTTTATTTTAGAATCGAGCTCTTGCATGAACACAAAAGTCACGAGAGGTTTGAGTCGTGCAGCTGAAACGATAGATTTAGATATAATGTGATTATAACGAACCTTAAGGTAAGCTCGACAAGAGGAAGAAGAAGGGATCGAGAAAACATAAATGGTCGAGGAATTTCAAAGAAATATGGATCAGGAAGTTAACCCTAGGAGGCAACAACAGAGGACCCTCATGGATTTTATGAGACTAGGGTTTAACCCAGCGAGTCAAGGAGTGGCTAGACTGCCTATTCAAGCGGTCTCATACAAAATCAAGCTAGCCCTCCTGAATATGCTTCAGTAGAATGTCCAATTTTATAGACTGGTGAATGAAGATCCGAACGCACACATTATTAGTTTCCTCGAGATCTGTGATACTTTTCGGTATCACCAGATGTCAGAGAATGCTGTTAAGATTAGGTTGTTCCCTTTTACACTTAGGGACAGAGCGAAGGCTTGGTACCACTCACTAAGCCCCGCTAACATAAGGACGTGGGAGCAGCTTGTGCGTGCTTTTCTGGATAAGTACTTCCTAGCACTTCAAGAACAAAATTAAGGGAGCAATTAAAGGCTATCACACTTTAAAGTGGGAAGGAAATTGAACCACATATAAGAACAATAGAGGAGCCAGTCAAGCTGGTCGAGAAAGATCACGAAAAGGAGAAGGAAGTGGATATGAGTGAGTATCCACCTTATATTGCACCTCCACCGTACTGACCTAAGATCCCTTTCCCTCAACGATTCTAAAAGAAGAAGTTGGATGATCAATTTGCAAAGTTCTTTGAGAAGCTTAGGACACTATAGATAAATCTCTCGTTGAGAAGCTAAGGACATTACAGATAAATCCCTCATATGCATTAGAACATATGCCTAAATATGCAAAAAATTTTAAAGGACATTTTATCAAAGAAGCGTACTTGGGAAGACAATCAGACGATATCCCTAATTGGTACCTGTAGCTCTATAGTTACCAGCCAAATTCCTTCAAAATTAAAAGATTCAGGAAGTTTCACAATACCTTGTGTTGTTGGTGAACTAGAATTTACAAGGTGTTTGTGTGATCTGGGAGCTAGCATCAATCTTATGCCTTTATCGATATTCAGGAAGTTAGGACTTGGGGAGTTTAATTAAGCCTTCATCAATGTTAATTCAATTGTCTGATCAATCCATTAAAAGGTCATTGGGAATAGTGGAAGATGTTTTGATGCAAGTAGATAAATTCATTATTCATGTGGATTTTATGGTTCTGGATTTTGAAGAGGATAAAAAATTATCCACTGATCTTAGGTCAACCATTTATGGACACCGGAAAGGCAATAATTGATGTTCACGAAGGTAAATTGACACTTTGAATAGACAAAGATCATGTTAAATTCAATATGAATAAGGCCTTAAAGAATCCAACAACGAGTAGTGAATGCATGAGAGTTGAAATCATGGATCAAAGTTTGCGAGAAAAAGTTGAGAGCTGCATAGCAGAAGTGTAGTCATTACAAATAGAAGCTGACAATGAACACCAAATTTCTTAATCTAAAAAAGATGATGAGATGGAGGAGGCAGATGTTCCAGTACATTAAGACAAATTAGTTCGAACTGAAGCACCCCTGCCACCATCCTCAGAGAAACCTTTGACATTAGAGCTTAAGCCTTTACCCGCACACCTCAGGTACACCGTTCTTGGTGAAGGTCAAACTCTACCTATAATAATTTCCAACCAATTAAGCGAAAAACAAGAAAGTAAGGTGGTGGAAGTTGTGAGGAACTGAATGAAAGCCATTGGATGATAGATTGCTGACATTCAAGGAATAAGCCCGAATGTCTGCATGCATCGAATAAACTTAAAGGAAGGATGAAGAACGGTGCAAGAGCGTCAACGGAGACTAAACCTTAACATGAAGAAGGTAATCAAGAAGGAGATCATAAAACTCCTAGATGCAGGGATAATTTATCCCATCTCTGACGGTAAATGGGTCAGCCCAATGCAATGCATACCCAAGAAAGGAGGAATGACGTGGATTAAGAGTGAAAGTGGAGAAGTAATTTCAACCAGAACAGTCACGGGGTGGAAAGTAAGTATAGATTATGGTAAACTCAACTCAATGACTAAGAAAGATCACTTTCCTCTCCCATTTATAGACTAAATGATAGAAAGGGTAACTGGCCATTCATTTTATTACTTTTTAGATGGATACATGGGCTATAATCAAAATTTCATCTACCTTGATGATCAAGAGAAAACTATATTTACCTATCCCTATGGAACCTTTGCATACAGATGAATGCCTTTCGAACTTTACAATGCTCCAGCAACATTTTAGAGGTGGATGATATTAATTGATAGTGTAATTGCATGTGTTTTAGGGTTGAAACTATTATTTATTTAGTGTGAACTTGAGTGGTGTCTGTGCATTTAGGGTGTAATTATGTTAGTTTGTGTGTTTTAGTGTTTTTATGGATTAGATTAAGTCTTTGAGCTTAAATGTTATATTTTTGAGGTGTAGTGATATGTTTATTAGTGTTCAGGGTAAACGAGGAAGAACAACGAAGATTCGAGGAGTTTCGGCCAAAGTCATGGGCCACGATCATAATAACAAGCCATAGTCGTGATAGGGAGCGTCAAGTTAGGTCACGATCATGCACATTGGGCCACGATCGTAACAGAAAGGTAAAACAACAGGCTATGATCGTGGTAGGCAGGGCCATGATCGTGCCCTGTGTCGGGTTGACAGAAAAACTCAATTTTTGGGCCGACTTTAACTTAGAGCTTCCTCAAAATAAATCGAACAGAATGTGATAGCCACTAGGGGGTCTGAAGAAAGCTTAAAGAGTCGTGTAAAAGAGTGAGATTTCGTCAAATCTGAGAGAGACCTAGAGAGAGATCAAGAGATTGAGAAAGGAGACGAAGGAAGAGACACACAGAGACCTACTAGACGTGAAGTACTTCCTGAAATAGATAGTTTCCCGCCGTTGTCGCTTCTGAGATTCCATTCCCAATAGTATTTTCATTTATTTCCGTTTTATTTATGTATAGAATTTAAATAGGTGTTGAGATTCATTATGTTGAATGTTAAGTTTACATTTATACTCAACTTTGAATTTTGACTCTTGAGATTAATAAAATTTATTCGATTGTGTTTTTCATTGGTTTGATTGTGATTTCAATTATGTTCTTAATAATCTGGCAACAAAATGAGAGGGTGAGCCGGGTAAAAATCATCGATTTGGGTTAATGAGAGTTAGGTGAATCGATAGGTAGAGAATTGAATCAAATTGATAGAGTCGTATAACGAGGGATCAAGCATAGATTCCCAGTAAGTTAACAGGCAATTTTAGAACTAATCTAGGTTTTAGACCAACTGCGGATCGAGAGATTGCAATTCCTATAATTTGAATTAGGGATTACTAATTATCGTTAAGAATATAACTCGAGAGAGAGTAATTCACCTTAAGACTGCCTAGACCCGTTAATTCAATAATTGCATAATTGGTTAGGTTTTCTTAGTTTCAAATTAAAATCCCCTATCTCTCCTTTGGTAATTTCTAGTTCAATTTTGGGTTAGGCTGTGATATTGCTATTTTGTCTACTATTTGGCAATTTCATTTCTCATATTTGATTATTGATTGATTTAATTTATGTAGTAGTTGGTTAATTAAGTTTATTGCAAACTTAGCTGCCTTAGATTTTTGGACTAGTTTCCTTCCTCGTGAGATCGACACCTTAGGTATTACGTGAACGAATCGTGCGTTTGCGGTAATTACCAAGGTTATAAATAGTAAAACTTAGCGTGTGTGACCTTGAGCGAACAAGTTTTTGGTGCCATTTTCAGGGAAGGCAATTTAGTTCTACAGTTTAAGGCATTAGAGTAGTTTTTAATTTTTTTTTGTTTCGTTCATTTTATTTCAGAATTGTCCTTTTACATGAACACAAGAGTTATAAGAGGTTCAATTCGTGCAGTTGAAATGATAGATTTAGATATAATTTAATGCAATTAGAACGAACCTTGAGGAAAGCTCGGCGAGAGGAAGAAGAAGAGATTGAGAAATCACAAATGGCTGAGGAATTTCAAAGAAATATGGATCAGGAAGTTAACCCTGGGGGGCAACAACAGAGGACCCTCATAGATTTTATGAGACCAGGGTTTAACCCAGCGAACCAAGGAGTGGCTAGACCGCCTGTTTAAGCGGTCTCATTCGAAATTAAGCCAATCTTCCTAATAGCAGAATATCCAATTTTATGGACTAACGAATGAAGATCCGAATACACACATCATCAGTTTCCTCGAGATCTATGATACTTTTTGGTATCAGTAAATGTAGGAGGATGCTATTAGGATTAGGTTATTCCCTTTTACACTTAGGGATATAATGAAGGCTTGGTACCACTCACTAAGTCCTGCTAACATAAGGACGTGGGAGCAGCTTGTGCGTGCTTTTCTAGATAATTACTTCCCTTTAACAAAGACCACAAAGATCATAAACGAAATTGCCAATTTCCAACAAGGTGATGGGGGGTCGATTTATGAAGCGTGAGAGCGTTATAACGACTTGTAGAGGAGATTCCCACAACACAATCTGCCAAAGGAATTCCTCTTGCAGACATTCTACAATGGAGTAAACCCACCCACCAGAGGCACGATCGATGCAACGTCAGGAGGATCTTTGATGCGAAAGTCAGTTGATGAAGCAGAGGAGTTAATTGAAGAGATGACGAGTAATAATTGTTTATGGGCAAGTGAGAGAAGTAGGCAACCTACTACCTTTAGAGAGCAGAAGGGACTTGTCGCAATCAATCAGATGACAGAGATGCAAGCTAAGATCGACAATCTGACGTGACAACTTAGCAATATGAAGGCATAATCTTCCGCTCCTGTTAAGGCCATGCAAGCAAAGTGTGAGTTATGTGGTCAAGTAGATTATGACACTGTGGACTTTTACCTAATAAGAGAGGATAACCAGGAGCTAGTGAATTACATAGAGGCACAATTTGGATGAGGAGGGCATAATAACCCTTACTCCAACACATATAACCCCAGATAGAAGAATTACCCCAAATTTTCCTGGTCAAACAATAATAATGGAGGGCAGTTTAGGACTTAAGGGCGATCAGGTTTCCAACAAGATAAAGCAAGCTTACTGGAGGCCAAGTTGGACAAAATTCTAGATAAGCTTGGAACTTTAGATAGTGAGCAAAAGAAGTTGGAAGATAAATTTGAGTAAGTCACTAAGAGTCACGCGTCTTCCATTCACAATTTAGAGGCCCAAGTGAGTCAACTAACAAATGCCTTTTCTATAAAGAATTTTGGAAATGTTCCTAGCACTTTAGGAATAAAATCAAAGGAGCAATTAAAAGCTATCACACTTCGAAGTGGGAAGAAGATTGAACCACCCACAAGAACAATAGAGGAGCCTATCAAGCTGGTCTAGAAAGATCACGAAAAGGAGAAGGATGTGGACATGAGTGAGTATTCGCCTTATGTTGCAACTCCACCATACCAACCTAAGATCGCTTTCCCTCAACGATTTCAAAAGAAGAAGTTAGATGATCAATTTGCAAAGTTCGTTGAGAAGCTAAGGACACTATAGATAAATCTCTCATTTTGTGAGGCATTTGAACATATGCCTAAATATGCAAAATTTTTAAAGGACATTTTATTAAAGAAGAGTACCTAGGAAAACAATCAGACGGTAGCCCTAACTGGTACTTACAACTCTATAATCACCAGCCAAATGCCTTCAAAATTAAAAGATCCAGGAAGTTTCACAATACCTTGTGTCGTTGGTGAAATAGAATTTACGAAGTGTTTATGTGATCTGGGAGCTAGCATCAATCTTATGCCTTTATCAATATTCAGGAAGTTGGAACTTGGAGGTTAAGCCTACATCAATGTTAATCCAGTTGGCTGATCAATCCATTAAAAGGACGTTGGGAATAGTGGAAAATGTTTTGATGCGAGTAGATAAATTCATTATTCTCGTGGAATTTATGGTTCTGGATTTTGAAGGGGATAAAAATTGTCCACTGATCTTAGGTTGACCATTTATGAACATCGGAAAGGCCATAATTGATGTTCACGAAGGCAAATTGACACTTTGAATAGGCGAAGATCAGGTTGAATTCAATATGAATAAGGCCTTAAATAATCCAACAACAAGTAGCGCATACATGAACGTTTATACTCACCTTCGAATTTTGACTCTTGAGATTAATAAAATTTATTTAATTTTGTTTTTTATTGAGTTGATTGTGATTTCAATTCTATTCTTAATAATTCGGCAACAAACTGAGAGAGTGAGCCGGTTAAAAATCATCGATTTGGGCTAACGAGAGTTAGGTGAATCTATAGGTAGAGAATTGAATCAAACCGGTAGAGTTGTGTAACGATAGATTGAGCATAGATTCCTGGTAGGTTAATAGGTAATTTTAGAACTAATTTAGGTTTTGAACCAATTGCGGATCGAAAGATCGTAATTCCCATAATTTGAATTAGGGATTAGTAATTAGGGTTAAGAATTATAACTCGAGAGAGAGAGTAATTCACCCTATGACTGCCTAGACCCGTTAATTTAATAATTGCATAATTGGATAGGTTTTCTTAGTTTCGAATTAAAATCCCCTTTCTCTCTCTTAGTAACTTATAGGTCGATTTTGGGTTGGGTTGTGATATTGTTATTTTGTTTACTCTTTAGCACTTTCATTGCTCATATTTGATTATTGATTGATTTAATTTCTACATTAGTTGGTTAATTAGGTTTATTGCGAACTTAGCTGCCTTAAATTTTAGGACTACTTCCCTTCCTAATAGGATCGACACCTCAGGTACTACGTGGACGACCCGTGTGCTTGCGGTAATTACCAAGGTTATAAATAATAAAACTTAGTGCATGTAACCTTGAGCGAACATCAATATTTGCTGACATGATAGAGGACATAATAGAGGTGTTTATGGATGACTTTTTCAGTCTTTGGAGATTCCTTTGATTTAAGTCTAACTAATTTGGATAAAGTTCTTCAAAGATGTGAAGAATCACACTTAGCACTGAATTGGGAGAAATGTCACTTCATGGTGCAAAAAGGGATCGTTCTTGGACATAAGATCTCACATCAAGGATTCGAACATGACAGAGCAAAAACGGAGGTAACAGAAAAACTTTCACCCCCAAGCAATGTCAAAGGAATGTGAGGATTTTTAGGCCATGTAGGATTCTACCGACAGTTCATCAAGGTCTTTTTGCAAATTGCATGACCTTTAACCAACCTCTTAATTAAGGTATGCCCCTCGTGTTTGATGATAAGTGTATGTCTACATTCAACACTTTAAAAGAGGCATTAATATCCGCGCCAATTCTATCACCACCAGACTAGACACTTCCATTCAAAGTTATGTGCGATGCGAGTGACCAAGCCATAGGTTGCGTGTTGGGCCAAAGGAAAGATAAAAAATTACATGCAGTCTATTATGCCAGTAAAACTCTTGCAGGACCCCAACTTAACTAAACCACTACAGAAAAGGAATTACTCGCAGTAGTGTATGCATGTGATAAGTTCTGACAGTACTTGTTGGGTTCAAAGGAAATTGAATTCACTGACCATACAGCACTATAATACCTTTTCAACAAGAAGGATGAAAAAACAAGGCTCAGTAGATGGGTGTTCCTTTCGCAAGAATTTGATTTGGAGGTGAGAGATAAAAAGGGAGCAGAAAATGTGATTGTAGACTACTTATCCAGACTTGAGGGAGGGGAATGCAAGCCAAGTAAGGAAATTAACGAATATTTCTCGGATAAAACTCTTATGTTACTTAAGAGCTTAACTACTCTATGCTGTACAGATATTGCTAATTATGTTGCCAGTGGTAAATTCCCATCAGATCTCTCGTACCAACAGAGGAAGAAATTTTTGTATGATTATAATTGATACATATGGGATGAGCCAACCTTATACAGAGTTTATGCAGGTGGATTAAAGTGACGTTGTATTCCAGACGAGGAAATGTTAGACATCCTTAATCAATGTCATGAAGGGCAGTATGTTGGGCATTATGGGGCTAACAAAATGACAGCTCGAATACTAGAGAGTGGATTTTACTGGCCACAGTTGTTTAAGGACGAATAGATCTATGTGGCACAATGTGATCGACGTTAGAGGATAGGTAACATCTCCAAGAGGGACGAAATGTCGTTATCTAATATTCAAGAGGTAGAGGTCTTCGATATCTGGGGCATTGATTTTATGGGTCCATTCCCATCGTCAATGGGGAACATGTACATTTTGGTGAGAGTCGATAATGTTTAATATTGGGTTGAAGCGATAACATCTCCAACTAATGATGAGAACGTTGTGTAAAAGTCCATTAAACGATTATTTAACCAGTTTGGAGTGCCACGTACAATAATAAGTGATGGAGGCACACATTTTTGTAACAGATCTTTTGAGCTCTTCTAAAATGATACGGAGTGCACCACCGAGTTGCTACACCTTACCATCCGCAGACTAGTGGCCAAGTGAAAGTTGTTAACTGAGAGCTAAAACGAATTCTGGAGAAGACAGTGAACAATTCTCGTAAAGATTGGGCAGTTAAATTAAATGATGCTTTATGGGCCTATAGGACAACATTTAAAACACCAATTGGAATAACTCCTTACAGACTCGTGTACAGTAAAGCTTATCATTTGCTTGTCGAATTAGAACATAAAGCATACTAGGTGATTAAAGCATTAAATTTCAACTGGAAGCAAGCCGGAGAAAAGAGATTTTCTATAACTGGATGAGCTTGTAGAATTTCATTTCAATGCTTAAGAGAATGCCAAACTTTACATGGAAAAAGTTAAGAAATGATATGATACTCATCTCAAGCAAAAGGAATTCAAAGTAGGAGACACTGTTCTACTATATAATTCCCTGTTGAGGCTATTTCTAGGAAAGTTGAAGTCTAGATGGCGTGGACCATTTACGGTTATTCAAGTCTTTGATCATGGCGCTCTCAAATTGGAAAATGTTAACAAGGAGACTTTTAAGGTTAATAGGCATAAGTGTAAGCTGTATCTTGGAGGAACAATTCCCAAAGATAAGGAAGTGACTTCCTTGTCTCCGAACAATTGAAAATGCCTTCCTAGATGAAAGGTCAAGCTAAGGACCCTAAAGCAGCAAATTTAGATTTTGTTTGAAAAAGTTAGGGATAGTTAGATTAGTTTCGATAAACTACATGCGAGGCATGTGAATTGCCACCTCCGACACCGTCACCACCTCCATCCCCTTGAGATTTTTGCTTAACCCAAATTAATTTTTCTTTCCCACGTTAGCCTTCACTTATATTTTATCTTTATGTTTATGTTTATTTTTAATTATTTTATTTTTATTATTCATTTTATCAGTTCTTTGTTACTTTAATTTTTGTCTTTCCTGTAACATCCCGTTTCCAGAGAACGGGTCGGACCAAAGAAACGGGTCCAGATGTGGTAAATTACCACATCACATG
>JANQBM010000006.1:17143152-17158241 GCA_025594535.1 Erythroxylum domingense
ACAAAAACCCTAAAATTAATAGAAAATTCGGAATTGTAAACCTAAGAAAATAAAAACATGAATTTAATCTTAGAACAAGCATACCCATGCTTTTCCCTAAGGCATTTAACCTAAACCCTCAAGAAAATCCGAAAATTTCTCACCTTTAAGTTCACCCACGAATTTTTGCTTCTTGCCCTAAATGGAAGATGAAACCTTCTTTCTTCCCTTTCCTTCTTGCTAAGTTCTCAAAATCACCTTTCTATAACAAAGAAAGGTGAAACCCTAACTTTCCTTCTTCACTACCGAAAACTCACCCTTCTTTGTTTGTAAAAACTTATTCTTCCAACACTCATTCACGACAAACACTTGTCTTCTTTCACTCTTCCATTAACAAGGAGTCAAAAGACCAAAATGCCCCTCCTTGCAAGACTTAAGTTCTAACCTCTTTAGTGTTCTTCCTAAAATACCCCTACAAAAACATGTTCTTTCAATTCTAATTAACTCCATATGCTTTCTAATTTAATCTTAATCTCTCCTTTTTATAACATTAATCTTAAAAAAAATTCTACCCCCAAAAACATTATAATTAATACCTAATCACAATCAAATTAATTAAAATAATCCCCAACATAAACTAAACACATGCATTACTAGTATGAAGAGGTTTGGGGTCCAACACATTCTCTCGTTACACGACTTTATCGGTTCGATCTAATTTTTTACCTATCAATTCACCTAACTCTCGTTAGCCTAAATTGATTATTTTCATTCGGCTCACTCTCTCAATTTATTGCTGAATAATTATGAGTAGAAATTGAATCACAATTAAATCAAAAGAAGCAAAACCAATTAATCTTTATTAATCTCAAGAATTAAAAACCTGAAGGTGAGTATAGACAATAATCAACACTCAATAACAGTAATTTTAATAAATATCCCAATTTCATACATAAATAAAATTGAAATAAACAAAGAAACTATTGTCGAAACGGATCGTGGAGGTAGCAATAACGAGAAACCACCTGTTCTGGGAAGTACGTCAAGTCAAGCTTCGTCTCCTTATCTCTCTTCCTTCATCTCCTTCCTTAATCTCTCGATTTCTCTCTAGGTTTTCTCTCAGAATTGGCTTTTGTGAAAGCTCTCTATTCAGATTCTCCAAGCTGCTGCATCTATCCCATCATGTTTTATTTATACTTTGAGTGCTCTAGGTCAAAGTTGGGGTCGAAATGGTCGTGGCCAGTGCCTAAACCTTTCTGTCATGATCGTGGCCTGATATGCACGATCGTGACCTGGCTGCTTTAGCTCGTCCTTGTCTATCACAATCATGGCCTGCTATGCACGATCGTGGGCTATGCCTTTAACCCAAAAACTCCTCGAATCTTCTCTGTTCTTCACTGTTTACCCTGAAACACTAACAAACCCATCAAGGTATCTCAAAAATATAACAATTAAGCTCAAAGACTCATACTAACCCATAAAAAAACTTAAACACATAAACTAATACAATTATCTCGTAAACACACACTCAACACTCAATTTAACACTAAATACTTAACAAATTAAACCCTAAAACATAATGCAGTTGACAAATATTAGTAACCCTAGGGTTTTCGGGGTCCTAAAGGTCAAAAAAATCCCTCAAAACTTGACGTTCTTGAGTGTCTGCGCGTCTGATCGATGAAGGCCACGATTTTGACTCACATCTAAGCGTTTTGTCACAATCCTGGCTTGTAGGCCTTGATTGTGGTACATTCCCTGGGCTTCTGTTATGATCGTGGCCTGACATGTCACAATTGTAGGCCGTTGTTTTAGCCGAATGTCTCCAAAACTCCTCCGTTCTTCGATATTGACGTAAAATACTAGCAGATACATCAAGGTGCCTAAAAAACATAACATTTAAGCTCAAAAGATTATGCTAACGTTTAAAACACTTAAAACAGATAATTAACAAACTAACACAATTATAACCTAAACACATAGTAAATGATCTAATTAATGACTAAACACATATCAAACTATGCCCTAAAACACGATTTAATTTACACTTATCAACATCTCCACACTTAAATGTTTGCTTGTCCTCAAGCAAACAAAATAACAAACAAATCAAGAAAAAATAAAACACGCATATGCAATAATGGAACAATGGCTTCATCTTAGCGAAACAAATTTAACTATAAACACATTCCTTCAAGTCGTTCTAACTTATCAACAAGCAAAATATGTGTCTAAGCATGTTGGATTAAATATATAAACTAATCAAAATTTTAAAGTTGAGTCTATTCACCTTTATCACTTGCACACACACATTGATAATCATTCAGTCAAAACAAAAGTGTAGCTATTCCTTAGTAGGTTTTCATGAAAAATCAAGCTACTAACAAGTTTGGTAGTTTTTTTTTAATTTGAAAACATTCTTTTTGTTGATTTATCTTTAAGGATATGAATATAGTCATTTTACGTGGAGGCAAACATTTTTGATGAATTTTGATCCAGTTACTAAACTAAGTCATGTTGTTATTAAGTTGCTTGGTTGGAATGTCATTATAGTCTTTTTATACGAAGGCACACATTTGTGATGCGAGTTGATCCGGTTACTCAGTTACACCACATTCTCAACTAGCTACTAGCTCTATTCATAACTTGAAGGCCAGCGGAATAGTTATTTTAGTTAAAATTATACAACCTTTTTTTTAACACAAAATTTTGCCCACCTTATTATTTTAGCTAATCATTCTCATGAAAATGTACTCATAATGCCACTTATTTAATTGGCCTAAAATTATAAAAGAGTATGGTAAATTAATAGGGTGAATGGAATAACATCATATCCTAATTAACCAACATATTTTGCCCTAAGTAACTTAGGTCACTAATTTCACGAGCTAATAAATCTTCGCAACCTAAAAGACTATATTTAAGGTAAAATCTATCCTGTTAAGTCATAGCCATTGACATATTCACCCAATTCACATTATGCAACCTAAACAAACTATCATACAATATGCAAAATTCACACTCAAGGTAAAAACACACAACCCTCCTCACACTTGAACAATACATTATCCTCAATGTGAGAAAATTACACAAACACACCAGGAGAAAATAAAATAAAATATACAAAAAATGTATGAAGAAAATAATAACAAAAATGTTAAAACACGAAACCATTTATGGTGATGGACACGAAACCATTTATGGTGATGGAGGTGGTAATGGTGATAGTGTTGAGACCAAATCCACTTGACATTGAAAGTGTTTCCTTATCTTATAAGTGATTCAAGAGAGTAAAAGAATTAGTAATCCAAAGCATTCCAAATTATTCAAAACTTATTTTATAATTAAAAAAAACTAACTACACAACAAATTTAAATCTAACGATTAAACGTGCTAATTTAGGGTCATTAGCTTGACTTTGCATCCTTGGAAGCTTAACCAAAATCAATTATGAGTGGCTTGCTTCCACCCCTCTAGTTCAACATCAATTTTGTGCCTGTGAGTAAGCTACAAATTGCAAAATGATCAGGAGGACAATATTGATAAAGTTGACAAAACTAATTAATTTTAGTAATGTCCTTTTCATTAACGAACTATCAATTAAATAAGGAATAACGAAACTCCTAGAATCTTCCATTAAGTCTAGTAGTTTGTTTGGTAAAAGGGTGTGTTGCTTTTATTCTTTCTTAGTCACTCCCTTTTCTTTTTCTTCTTTTGCTTCACGAACATAGACTTTTATTACTTCTTCAAACTTGATGTTCGTTGTCATATGTTCTTTTTCCTTTTGCTTTTTTAAAGATTCGAACATAATAATTTACTTAAATGAGTTACCCTCCTTTGGATTCTTTAATACGTCATTCATGTTGAATGTCACTTGGTCATTACTCATATGAAAGATAATGTTCTCTTTATATACATCTACTAATGTTTTTTCGATGTTCAAGCATGATATACCAAGATTTGGCTGATAGTATGAGAGGTTTTCATCCTTTTCTTCATCCTCTTTCTTGATTTCTTGGTCTTCTAAAAGGTGGGGTTCGGCTTGATTTCTCACTAGTTCTTCTAGCTCTACCCCATTCCTAAGTATTTTAGCTTGACATAGCTCTATTGAATTTACTTTCATGCTATACAGACAATTTTCCACACTTTGCTTACAAAATTCCCTAGAAAGTTGGCATATTCGAACCTCTAAGTTGTGAATAGAAGAGGCATGATCTTTCGCTACTTGCTCAAACTTCTCTTCCAATCTCTTTTGGGTCTCTTCCATATTCGTGAGCTTATCCATGATTTTATCCAACTTGGAATCCCTTGAACTGGATTCATCTTGCTGAAATCCTAATAAGTCTTGATATCCGATGGGAATCCTTTCATTGTTAGACTAATAGAAATCTAGGTAATTCTGCCACCCCGAAGTATACGTGTTCAAATAAGGATGATTATTTCCCCAACTCAATTGGAGCTCACTGAAATCCGCAAGAGTCCTTTGCTTCTTAGAATATATATCCTCCATAATTGTTCTTTCTTTCTCTTTTTGGCATTTAACTCTTGAGATTCCCCATTGTTGTCTGGTGATATCCAGTTTGATGTGTCGTCTACTTTATGCCCAGCTTCTCTCTCTTTTTTTCCGATTAAAAGATGGTGAAAAAACCTTAGACTATAAGAATTAAACTAATCGGCTCGCCCGAAAATGATGTCAAAAACTTGATCGTGGTTTGGTTATGAGAAAATTTTAATTATTAACCCTCGATAATTCGCAAGCACACGGTTCGCTAGTGTAGTACTAAAGGTGTCAATCCCATGAGGAGGGAACTAATCCTCAAATCTAAGGCCAGAACAAATAACAGAAATGTAAGATTCAATGAAACTAATACGAGAATTTAATTTAATCAATCAAGTTAAGAATCAAACAATCAAACATGAAAATACTAATTATTAAGTAAATTGCAACACATCCAAGAATCAACCGAAGGAAATTATCAATTGAGAGAAAGGGAATTTTACCTATCCTTAATGCTAACCTAATTGATTATGAATTATTGGTTGGTTCTATTTTAGCCCGAATGTCTCTGAAACTCCTCCATTCTTCGATATTGACCCTGAAATGCTAGCAAACACATCAAGGTACCTTAAAAACATAATATTTAAGCTCAAAAGCTTATACTAACCCTTAAAATACTTAAAACACAAATAATTAACAAACTAACAAAGTTCTAACCTAAACATATATTAAATGATCGAATTAATGGCTAAACACGTATCAAACTATGTCCTAAAACATAATGTAATTTACATTTATCAGGAATCACTCCAAGTTAAAGACACTGAAGGGAAGGACAAGAATAAGGTTGATAAGTAGGCTTTTAGTAGTGATCCAAAATTACAAATAACCTAGAACCATCAACATAAAAATCCCACCCTATTTTAGAACAACGAAAGTCAAATCCATTCAAGAATAAGGGGAAGGCAGAGGTGTAAGAGAATAAGGAAGGCTTTTTATTAGCAAAGTACAATTTGCCTGAGATAAAAAAGTACCAACCCCAATTCCATTCCTAATCAAAGCCATGAGGAAATATAAGGAAGCTGAGCTGAATGAAGCTGTAAACATGATCGAGCAACTGGAAGCACGACTTACACTAATGGAATCAATAAGGGGAAAGATGGATAAAGAGTTGGAGGAAGAAAAGAAATTGACGACACCACTAAAGAAGGAGGATCTAAGGGATTTTTATATCCCTCTACATTATTAAGGGTGTCAAAATAGAAAAAGCCTTCACTGATTTGGGAGCTAGTATAAACATGATGTCATATTCCTTAAATCAGAAACTAGAGCTCGGAGAGATAGTTCCTACTAAGATACTAGTAAAAACGACAGATAAAAATCAATTCATCATTCGAATGGTATCATACAAGATGTGTATGTTCGAGTGGAAAAGTTTACCTTTCCCACGAATTTTTTCATACTGGACATAGAAGAAGACACGAAAACCCGAATTATCCTCAAAATGCCATTTTTAACCACTGCCTGATCAATTCTTGATGTAGATAGGGGTGAGTTGATTCTAAGGGTAGGAGAGGAACATATGTCTTTCATCTTAACCAAGAATGACAAAATTCCTCTCTAACTCATGGCCATCATGAAGGGAATAGACTTTGGTAGAGAAAAAGAGAAGAATGATGATCAAAGTGTTCCCTGGAAAAGAATAAATCTAGTAGGAGAAGGAGAAGAAATAATCGAAAAATGGTAGGTGGTGGCATAAGCAAGCATATACATTTTACAAGATTGACAACTGAGTCACCATCGAAGAATTTTCTTAAACCCCCTTGAGTAAAGAAGAGCACCAAGCCAATGACGTTAAAAGAAGCATTGTATGGGAGGCAACCCATGGTTTTTAAATTATCTATTATTTCTTTGATTTAGATAGTTTGAATTCCGTAGTTAGGTTGTTTCGGACCAAGTAAATATCATGGAAGAGTTGGGCATTAATTTTGATAAAGATGATCTGGAAGGAAAGTATAATCAGGTGATTGTGCTAAAAAGAAGTTAGAAAAGGATCTTGGGGGTGTGTATAAAGAGGAAAGATGACAAAAATAAAAAATTGGTGAAATTATTGAAGTCCACGATTGTGGCCTGTGACAGGGCATTATAAGAACGCATTTTATAGTCTTTTTTCTTACAAAATTGCCCTCCCTTCACCTATATATTCAATTCTAACCTCATTTCTTCCATCATTTTCATTTAAACTCTCTCTCTCTACACATAAGACATTCAAAGGCTCTCACTTCCCTCTACCTACACTTAACTCCCTTACTAGTGCAACTTTTGCACACTCTCATTCCTAATGGGGCCACGGATAAAACAGATTATTGAGCTCACCCAATCCATGGGGAAAACCCAAGTATCAGGTCGTGGCAAAAGAGATAGGGTAGCGGATTACAGAACGCCTTTCCTGTTCTTCTCAGATTAGGTAGGTAATTGCTTTCACTCCCTTCGCAATAAGCAAATTATGATTCCTAAGTACTTCCATTTTGAGACTTTAGATAGACTAGAATTGAGAGACAAGGTTGAGAATCTAGCAGAGAGAATTTACTAGGGACAATTTATTCATTTTCAATATCTAGTTTACGAAGAACTAACCCTATAATTCTTTTCATCCCCTCAGTTCAAATCCAATAACTTTAAAGAATTGTGGTTTAGGTTGCGAAGACAACATTATGAGCTTAATTATGATATTTTGTATGAAATTTGTGGGTTCCCTAAATCTTCCGTAGTGGATCAGCACGATGATTTTTGTGTCCCCCATATTGGATTAAATTAACCAGGTTAGAGCGCTTCAATGTTAATAATGCACATAACAACATCATCTCAAGCCACAAAAATTTATTGCTACACAAATACATGTGTCAAACTGTTTTTGATAGACGAAAACTAATAATTGTTTGATGAAGAAATTTTTCCTGTTATGATGCATGGACCACAGCATCCCAGTTTGCACAACCACTCACGTCTTCAACATAATTATTGGTACTTGACGTAAGAGGAGAAATAACTTAGGAATGAGTTACTTAATTTCGTCCATAGCTGATTATTACAGAATTGAGTGCAACAGATTCGCGGTCTACTGTCCTGAATTTATAAACCATCATCATCTGTAGCAAGCTGAAATCTTGAAGTCTCATAATATGGAACTTTAGGATATTAGTGTCAAAACACACATCAAGATTAGGACTAGTCAAGTGAGTTTTAGTGTTCAACAATAATAAGAAGGGGATTTGACTAGCAAGGAGTCCGAGGAGGAGGACAAAGAAGAAGAATCGGGATGAAAGAAAGTACTGATAGTAATATCTAATCAAACCAAAACTTTGACAAATACTTTGGATGAAAACTCCAAGGTAATGAGGAACATGAAAAAGGAACAAAGATGCCAGAGCTGGGACATAAAACATATTTATAAGTATTTTGAGGCTCAAGGTGTGCAACTACCACCTCCTTCACCATCATCACCTTTGTCACCATAAGCTTTTGTTTCTAAACCTTTTCTTTTAAATTTAATATTTATTTCTATTTTATTTTATTTTATGTCATTCCCTTCCATGTGTGTTTATTTCTCTCCTTCTCACGTTGAGGACAATGTCTTGTTTAAGTGTGGGGAGGGCTGTGTGTTTTGCTTTGAGTGTGAATTTTGCATATTGTTATGTTAGTGTGTTTAGGTTGCATATTGTGAATTGTTTGAATGTATCGATGGCTTAGATGGAACGAAATCGATTTAATTTTGAACACAATCTACTAAGTTATGAAGAGTCATTAGCTCATAAAATTAGTGATCTGGGTTCTTTGGCTAAAATATGCAAGTTAATTAGGATTCATTGTTAGTTTATCACCCTATAAATTGTCACATTCATTCATAATTTTAGGTCTTTCAACTAAGTAGCTTTACTAGTTTTTTTAATGAAAACGAGTAACTAAAGCAGCACGGTAGGCATTAAAAAAAGTGTTTGTAAATTTTAAATAAATAACTATTCCGGTGGCCTTCAGGTTATGAATAGAGCTAGTAGCCAGTTGAGAACCTGATGTAGTTAAGTAACCAAATTGACATGCATCACAAATGTGTGCCTTCATGTCAAAAGGCTATAATGATGTTCCTGCTAGTAGTGTGCCCTAGGATAATGGTCATATGTGACTTTTATGCTGACATTCTGACTTATTATTTATATATTATAAGGTATTATTTTATATATGCATGTATATTGTTTATGTAATGTGATTTACATTCCATGAATAGTATTAGGCTTATGTCATCAAGTATGTGACTTGATAGTAAAACCATAAGCATTATAATACTATTCTAAACTATCCCTGGTCGATCGTTATTGGTGGAACGATAATGAATTAAGGCTAGTATGTGTTTTGATTGATGATCACGTTTTACTGATCATAGATATGAGTTATCAAATCAGATACATAGATATATGTTAGAGAACATATATTGGACCAACCCACAAAGAGAACACTATATGGTTTCATGTCATTAGTGACTCTCAGTATGGTTTGACTTTAGTCCTTTTGACCTGAAGTCATCATGGTTCCCTACATGAGGAATTTCGTGTTTTGACATTAGATTAAGTTATCTTTAACCAAATAACAAGTAGTTTTATGTTAGACATTAAATAAATGATGCAGAAGGATGTGAATGACATAGATGAGATTTATACCTCTCTTAAATAAGAGAGATATCATTTAGGCTTCTTAATAAGTTTAACTGAGGAAATGTATGGCTGTGCTCAAATGAATTGATGAGGAGTCATCAATGTTATTTGTTATAGTTAGTCAACTTGGGAATCAAGAAACTATAATTAATCAAAGGTTGACATGTACTATGCCTTATGATTAATCTTGATATCGTGTTACGAAGGGACTGAGTTTGTAACCATGGTTATAGGTTAAATCGGATTACTGACCCTCATTTGATTTCGGTAGTCATAATGTCTTGCTTGAGGCCACTTATGACTTATGGGCCTTAAAGTGTGATCAAGCCCATTTCCAACATCAAATGAGCCTATAGAGTTGCACACAAAGAGTGATGTGATTTGGGCTTATTCTCTTGGGCCTAATTTATTAGGCACTGAATAAATATATGTGGATATATTTATTGAGTTAGATTTAATTAAGTTGTCGGGCTTTTATTATATAAGATATAATATGGGCCAAAACTTATTAGGCTTCCATAATCCTAATGGGTTTAGGATTATGATATTCTTATTCCTAATAGGTTTATGATTAGGATATTTCTATTCCTATTAAAATAGGATTGTCCTATTCTCAATAGGAATAGGGATAAGGGCTTCTCTATAAATAGAGAGCTTATGTCTCATTAGAAGATATACGAAAAGCCCTTGTTACCTAGTCACTTGTTGCTTTTCCCGAGGTAAAAATTGGGCAGCGTTCTAAAGTGTTTTAGAACGTGCTAGCACACATTAGCCACTACCCAGATCGTTCATCCTCGTGTGGATATTGTTAGAGGACATTTGCGAGCTGCAGCGTTAAGATATCTAAAAAGAATTCCAATCTGCACACTTCAAAAGGTAATTCCATACACTTCTTGTTGTGAAATTTCGGCTAACCAAGGCATAAGACTTGAAATCCTATGGTCTATTATGCTGCGTATTGTGCATTCGCAGGCCATAAGCGATCCAATAGTTCCAACTAAGCACTTACTAAAAACATGACTTAGTTAAGTAACCAGATTGACTTTCATCATTAATATTTGCCTCCGTGTAAAAATACTAGGTCCATATCCACAAAAAGTAACAAAAAAGAATATTTTCTAATAAAAACCTACCGAACTTGTAAGTAGCTTATCTTTTCATGAAAACATGCTTAGGCTTAGTTACAAATTTTGAGTGACCAAATAATTATTAATGCGTGTGTACAATTGAAAAGGATGAATAAACTTGACAATTAAGTTTTGATTAATATGTATATTTAGTCCAAAGTTCCTAGACACGGATTTTACATGTTAACAATTTGGAACAACTTGAATGATTGTGTTTAGAGTTAAATTTTTTTCTTGAAGTTGAAGCCATTACCTCATTATTACATTGTGTATTTTGTTCTTTTGTGTTGTCTGTTGTTTTGTTTGCTTGAGAAAAAGCAAACGTTTTAGTGTGGGGATGTTAATAAGTGTAAATTGCATCATATTTTAAGGCATAGTTTGATATGCGTTTAGCCATTAATTTGATCATTTAATATGTGATTAGGTTAGAATTGTGTTAGTTTGTTAATTATTCGTGTTTTAAGTGTTTTATAGGTTAGTACAAGCTTTTGAGCTTAAATATTATATTTTAAAGGTATCTTGATGTGTTTGCTGGTGTTTTAGGGTCAATATCGAAGAATGGAGGAGTTTTAGGCCATGATCGTGACAAAAGTACTAGGATTGGCCCACTATTGTGGCCTGTTTACCATGATCATGAAAAAGAGCTTACTCAAGGGCCACAATCGTGGCCTATACGTCGGGACAAACGTGGGGATGCTTTCATACTCAAGTTTTTGAGGGACTTTTCGATCTTTTCAGACCCCAAAAAAGACCCTAGGTTATCTTAAATAGAAAACCTTATAAGAAGAACATGATATGAGTATAAAAGGGAGTCTTCATTCAGCCACTTTTGGAAACCCTAAAGAGAGAAAGAGGAAGAGAAAGAGAGGAGGAAGAGGAAGAAGGAGGAAGAAGAAGCGGTCTTAACGTGCTTCCTAGATCAGGAGGTTTTTCGACTCTGCTGCCTTCCTAGATTGTCCATTCTAAGTTTCTATTTCCTTTTCATTTCAATTTTATTCATGTATAAAGTTGGGATGGATTGTATGATGATAGATGGTAGAATGATGATGATGTTCTAACTCTCCTTCAGGATTTTATTTTGATTTAATGTTATTCTAGTTGATTTTATGTTATTTGAATTGGGTATTGTGATTTGTTTCTTTTCTTGCATAATTCAATAATAAACTAAGAGGGTGAACTAGATAAAAATGATTGGATCAGATTAATGAGAGTTAGGTGATTCAATAAAACCTGTAATTAATCATATTGGTAATATACGAAGAGAGATCCCGTGTGAGAATCGATAGTTTATTAGAGTACTTTAGATCTTATTAAGGTTATGAGTCTTTTGTTAATTAAGAGATTACAAATTTCATAATCCAATTAGGGTTTAATGGTTATAACTTGAGAGACAGTAATCAGCCCTAGGATCGTCTCAAACTGACACCACATTAATACATAATCGGCTAGGTTAGCATTAATAACAGGTAAAATCCCCTTTCTCATAACTTGGTAAATTCATTGGTTGATTTCCATTATGCTTGCTTGTTGCTCGATTGTTAATTCCTTCGTGTTTAACTTCTGACTTAGTTGGTTGAATTTAATTCTCGTATTTACTTTCCGTTGCATTGTTTATTTTCATTTTCATATCTTTTTAGCTTTAGATTTTTAGGATTAGATTACTCTCCTTCCTTGTCGGATCGACACTTTTAATACTATGCTACAAACTGTGCGCTTGCGGAATATTGATGGTTTACAAGATTAAAACTTACCCCGATCATTAAGTATTGTTATAATGAGAAATGTTTGACATTTAGGAGATGATAAAGGTGATTGTAGAGTATAAGCAACTAACTTTCTAGTTATTCTATAAATTATAACTAATTTAACATTTGTCATCTAATTTGAAACTTGCACACGTTCATAGAGAGTACATGTACTTCAGATATATTGGTGTAGTTTTACACATTTTGATACATAATCGTGTATCAAACGATGTAAAAGTTGTGATTTAGTGACATACACGGTTTGATACATTGTCGTGTATCAGACTGTGTGAATCCATGACTTACACAATTGTGTATCAAACCATGTAAAAGTTGTGATTTAGTGACATACATGGTTTGATACATTGTCGTGTATCAGATCATGTAAATCCATGACTTTCTTAAAAAGCCTAGCACTTTCATTTTCTTATATTTTCTCTCTTCTCACTCACTCCCATCGTCACCCTCTCCTTCTCCAGTCCTAATTTTTGCATTTTCTACCAAATTAGCTACACCCAAGTTTTCTTATTGCTTTCACTTGTTTATACATGATTCATTAGGTGTTTTGCATGATATACGAATTTTTTAATAAAAAATGTCGAGTTTACAATTTAGAGATTTTTGGAGAATTTATGTGATTTTATGCTCAATCGTGATTTAATAGTAAAATTTAAGTCCTACTCTATTGATTTTATGATTCAATTTGTGTAATTGCATGTGAATTGGGTTAGAATTCAACTGAATCTATGTGATTTTGGCTTGCTAAGTATTTAATTGTGATATTTTTGTGTAAAATTAGGTTAATTAATTATTTTTATGTTAATTAACATTAGGTTTGTGTTTAATTGCTTGGCATTTTGCCATTTGAATAAATTTAATGTTAATTGGTCAAATTTGTGTAATTGTGAAATTAAGGTTTTGATTTCAAATTTAGGGTTAAAAGTTTCTAATTTAACAATTAGGTTTGCTTAATTTGTTAATTACAATGTTTTTAATTTTAATTTTGAGATTAATTAGACTGTTAGTTAATTTTGTAATTGTTTCTTTTTTTATTCACTAGTATTAAGTTATTAATTATTTTTATATATGTTTTAGTTTTCATTATCATTTTGTTTTCATAATTAATTATCTAGCAAGCACAATATAACATGATGAGTTATAACATTAATCGACAGGTTTTAAGATTAATGAAGGATAAATGTTGTAAAATTTGTAATTTGTAATTTTGATTATGATTTGTTTGAGGACAAGAAAAAGTTTAAGTGTAAGGATGTTTAATAGGTGCATATTTGACCATATTTATACACCAATATTTGATATATTTTTATTAATATTTTATACTTTTATTGTATATTTGGTACTTAATTTGCTCTGAGTGCATTTATAGGTTGTAATTGCCTTTAGGGACTAAAATGAAAAGAATTCGGATCACAATGCGGCATAAATGAAAATTTGAAGTAAAGAAAGGATATAAGGATGTGTCTATGGCCGTGTATGTCATTCAACCCATATAGAATATCAAATTCTGAATATTTTAAGATATGCATGATCTAGTACATGATCAAATATTAAACCGTGTATCTCCCAGAAACCCTAAAAATTACTATAAAAGATGTGAACATAGGCAAACGAGGAAATAAAATTTACAAAGGTGGTTCCGGACTCGAAGATCATTCAAAAGGGATAATATTTATTCTAAGAAGTGAAAAACATGAAGAAATCATCAACGTATCCAATAGATTATAACATTAAACCTCCACCTTACAAGAGCATCCGATAGAAAATAAGGGAGATTTATAATTATGAATTCTTTGTTTTCTATTCGTTTTTCTTCTTGTTTATGTTTGATTTCATTTTCTATCACGTGTAACTAAACATCTTTAATTTCTAGGTGTGATGATAGTTGGGATAATAATATGTTTTAATTCTTTTATTTAGTGCAATTGTTTTGATTGATCTATTGTGATACAATTATGTGTTTAATATATGTTCTAATAGATTCGAAATATTAGTACATAGTATGATTTCATAACATAAAGATTTAGGAATCATGTGCATGAATAAATCTATCGTGATTGAAAGTAGTTAACTGCAAACCTAAAGATAGATTGACAAAATACTCTGAATTAGAGTTAAACCTAATAGCAAAATTCACAAATTAGTAAAGCAATCTTATAAACTTTAACCTGAATAATTTAGTTGATAAACCAAAGATTAGTTGTTAGTAGTTCTAATTGAGCTATTAGCACACAATAGGAATTTTTATGGTCCAATAGTCAATAAAACAATTGCATAATAAAAGGTTAATTATCTAATAGTTTTAGGGGGATTCATCAGTTAGGTACTAATTCTTGATATTGATTATTTTATAAGTTATTTTCTTTGCTTTTTGCTCATTATTGTTTCCTACTTTATTTTAATTATTTTAACATTAATTTTAATTAAAAACATCATTCAATTCGTATACTAGAGAATAGGATAACGATAATTACTAGTAATCATTGTCTTTGTGAGATTCGACTCTTACTTGTCTGTTCTAGTTATAGCTATGATGTGTACTTGCGGTAAAATTAATATTGGTATAAAAACAACCAACCAGTGCATATATTCACTATACGCTCTTCCATAACATGGGGCATGTGTATTTTCATATAATTATGGTTTCTGCTTTTGTGTCGCTGCTGTTGAGTGATTTTACAAAACAGTCTACTAGTTTTACGTTAAAAAACCACAAGTAGGTCATGACTTGTAGTTAGAAAGCAGATATCGATCCCACAGGGATTGATGCCTAGACACCACTTAATTCAGATTACACTTTTTTTAAGAAATGAAATTGTTTAATGGAAATAATCTAAAAAATTAAATCAAAATTAAATGACTGACAATGAACAAATGATAACACCAAAATGCAAAAAATTGGAATTCAAAGTTTTAATGACTAGAGATGTAACATCCCATTTCCATAGAACGGGTCGGACCAGAGAAACAGGTCCAAGTGAGGTAAATCAGAGAAATTAGGAAAACACATCTCATG
>JANQBM010000006.1:17197504-17213067 GCA_025594535.1 Erythroxylum domingense
ATTAATTTTGAGAAATTGGAAATGTTTGTATTGTATAATTTGAAATGGGCCCAAGTGGCTAATAAAAGTTCTGTTGAGTTCATTGTTTGTACCAAATGATTATAAAATAAAGTGCACCATTTTGGTTATTGATTTTCTGTAATTTATGTATGTGGTTTTAAAAAAAAATTATACCGACTTTTAATTGTTTAGTAATGTGGCACACCACCCACGCAGGGCACGGACTCGGATATCACCGTCGATATCTGGTTTGGGTCAAGCGGGAGTGGGGTGTTACATTATCTTCGTTTAATATTGGATCTCTCTTAGAATTGTTTAGGTTATCCTTTGCTTAATCGATTTGGGTATTCATGTATGCATAATCATACTCTCGTTATCGATAGATTATTTATATTGTGAACTCATATCGTTAATACAATCCGTAATCATTGTATTTGGATTCATTGCTAGAATACTCAATATAATTCGCAAGTCTTATATTGAGATTCATTTGTGTAAACTAATGGTTGCGAATCATTAGGGATAACTTAACCTAGGTTAAATGACCCGAGCTTATGTGGTTGTTGCTTATATTGGTCTATTTTCATATCATAATGTGACTGCCCAATTAAATCTAGAGAGCCTATTTTAGGTTATTCGGTAGTTAGGTTTAATTAATGATTGTATCTTAATTAAACATAACCTATGGAAAAACTGGGATTAACAGAGCTTGTTGTTAGTCTACGACCAATAGTTCTAGGAAAGATATGAAAGCATTATAACAATGAAAGATGTTTAATTGTGTGTAGGCTATGAATGATTCAAGAACTGAGCTTCACGCATATTCATCACTTTTATCGTTTTCGATTGTTTTCTATAATTTGTTCTTGTTAGTTTAAGTTTACTTTATTTTCTCAATTGCATTAGACCCAAAACCCCCATTTATATTTCCATTGCATCAATTATTTTCATTACAAGAATTAACTGAGCATTCCTTGTAGATATGATCTTGACTCACCACATCTACACGTCTTTAGTGTGTAGAGTTAGGTAAATTTTGCAGCGCACTCAACAAATGCTGTAAAATTTTGGCTTCACTATTAAGGAGTGTGGTAATTTAATTTTCATTCTTGATTTTAGTTGGTGTTTTATGTATATATTTGTTTATAATCGTTTCTTTTCGTTATTTGTTAATTTTTAAACGTTTGTTAGTGTTGGTGTATGGTAGTGAAGAGATCTCCTGTTGGAGAACTTAAGCAACTTGATCGGAGATCGAAAGGAAATTGCAGAAGTTATAAACGGAAGCAAGAACAACTCTGGGAGTAGAAAAAGTTTTGACTTCGAAGAAAAAATGACAAATCCAAGAATACTACAGGAGTTGGTTGCACCAGACTTAACCCAAAGGCCTTGAAAATTATTTAGGAAGCTCTAGATTTGATTAGAGGAAATGATGAAGATGATAGAGAAAAATTAACAGGACAAGTTGGGTTAAAATTGAGATACATTAAGTTATAAACAAATTTCAAGTATTTCAAAACCCGATCAAGTTGTATGAACTAAGTCCAATTAGGATTTGAACTAAACTCTTCATACCTTATAAGGATAGGACCGAGCTACCTCAATAGAGTCGATCTAGCACGACTCATTGCCACACCTCAACCTAAATAGCATATATGTGAATGTTAGCTTAAAAATTATGTATCATCATCACGTCCAGTCCGAAATCCTGCAACAAAGCAAGGTCTGGAGAAGTCTGATAGTACGCAGCCTTACCCTTATATAGTAAAGAGGTTATTTTCGATAAACTCACATGCAAATATGACAATAAAAGAGTGATAGAGGTTAAAGAGTAAATAATTGAAACTAACTTGCTAAAAGATTATGTATATAAAATAAAAAATAAATGAATAAAAAATAAAATATAACTAGAGAATATACCTGATATGGTGTCCAGATCCGTTAGTACCTGATAAACTATAAAGCCTGGCTCTTCTTGTCTCTAATCGGGCTAGGAGTCCTTGTTTAGAAACCTTGTGAGTATGGCAATCTTATAGTTTTAAACGGTCTAGCAAGATCCTTCTCCATACACCTGTCCTGAAAAGCCAAGTTGTAGGACAGATAGACTGTTCACGACTTGCAGCTAGAAGAGATATATAGAACATTGGGTTGGACTTCCTACGCGTTAAATACGTTGAGCGCGCATTAACATAAACATCTTCTAATAACTTGCTCAACTGTTTTGGTGAACTTTAAAGAGTATCTTTTACCCTTATCTGGTTACGCCAGACTTTTCTATTTCTAATCACTTCCTTAGTAAAGGTCAGCTCTGTCATAGCTTAAAAATTATGTATATGTTGATTAATCCTACAATTCTAACACATTGCTGAATTAGGGCAGACTTGGATGTTTGAAGGATGAATTTGGAAGTTTTGAGTAAGCATGGCAATCTAACCCGTGACCCAAAACGTCATTCTTTAAAATATTTTTTTCAAAAAATTAAATCAACATCTGGCCAAGCATATTTGAGAGTTTTAAAATTCCAAAGCCCTAACGGCAACTTTGGGAAGTTTTGAGACGGTTGAATTTCTACCATTGGTCTCTTTCAATCTATTTCAAAAACTAGATATGTTTGAACAAAATGTTTCTTATTGTATCCATAATGTATGCTATAAACACTCTTTTTTATTTGTCCATATTAATCAAACACATGAAAATATTATCATATTATAAAACATTGTAACTTACATTAATTTATAAAAATGTAAACATTGAAAACCCTTTATGTACCCTATGATTCTTTCTCAAACTTTGGTTTAATATTTTTTTTAAAATTAAATTCTGGAAAAAGGGCATATGCAAATTTCGTAGCAAAATATGGAAAAACAATTAAAATGAATCGCAAGAGTGATTGATGTCTCCTCAACATGCGAGAACAAAATATGCCAAAGATTTATATTTATCAAACACCAGCAAATATCAAGGGTCAATTTATCAGTAAATAAAAAGCATTGAAAATGTATAAGCTGTCCAATAACAAGCTTCATCAGTTAGCCATAGAATCACTGGGAGTAAATTGAAAAATCTCAAAAGCTGATTTTAGGATCTACTACTTACCAAAACCCCAACCCCTTACCCCTATATGCACCTCTTCCTGCTCTTCCCCTTCCTCTGCTGCCTAGGCGCTTAAAAAATGATTTACCATGCTTCACCTCCACAAGTGAATGAAGCAAATGGTCACAAAGAATGCAACCAGTATAGAAAGTAGCTCCATCAGGCAATGGTGTATGGTTCTTATTGAAGTCCACTTCTATGATTTTTGAGTCACATTCAGGACACTGATCCCGTGTTGTTGCAATTCGATGAGCACCTTGAGGCAGTAGGACAAGGCAATTGCACATGTTACAATATAACCTCCATTTCGGAGCACTTACTGGATCCAAAACAAGCGTCCCACTGCATTCGGGGCAAGCACAAACCCCTTGGGCAATCATCGAATGTCGACATGTTGGATGCGGACAGAGAAAGCAAGGCATGCCTGCCCCTTTACCCAATTTACCAGAACCACTGGCCCTTTTAGCACCAAAAACCATCTCTATACCTTCAAAGGGAGGGCTATTATAGCAAAACGGACAGAGAGGAAATGACTTGCCTTCTGGACCAGCCATTGAGAAAATCAACAACTCAAAATTATCCAAAGGACAGGTTAATTCCTTGTAAAGCTGCACATGGTCAACAGATGAATAGGACTAATGATCTGAGAAACTAGTCCAAGAAAAAGTTTTGGTCTTTGAGCGCTTTGTTCAGATGGAGAAACATTACCTTGATTGCACCTCTTTGAGGAAGATAATAAACCTCCTCACATGTTCCACAGTACAGTCGTGATGGTTGCGAAGAAATGTACTTCATGTACCTCAAGCATTTACCACATTTGCTCAGATAACGTCCCGCGTCAGCAAGTGGAGAGAACTGTGCTTCAAACAGGGCATCCATGCTGTCAATCTGTATTTACATTTTACATATAGAGTGATTTGAGTAGCAAATTATAAGAAATTGTCAATCTCATTTACAGTTAATCGGATGCCCAGCATAGCAGTCTTAACAAATGTGCACAAGCCTGCAAAACTTCAGAGCACCTAAACTAATGTAATAAGATTATATAAGATTTATCAAAGTTAAAATTAATTGTGAAATTATTAACATTAGAATATTGTTTAACAAAATAAAAGAAACTGTTACAGAATAGGTATATTTTCTCTTTCTATAAAGAGGGACTTTATATAGCATAGTCTCTAATAAGATCAGTCATGGTCTTTATATTTACAAATATAGGTCTTGCGACAGACCAAATACCTGTGTACACTGTTGCAGAGAAATGAACGGTAGAAGACACCAGGAAATCACAATGGTAACAAGAATAAATAAAGCAGACGACGTCACACATGAAACTTACAAGAAGCAAAAACCGACAGTTTCAAGTAACCTTTGTAACAAACTCAAACACGTGGCTATAGTTTCTTTTTCTTGATTTAGTTTATTACTCTATAGCTGTTGTATAACGGATAGGGAAGGATATGCCATAAAAGAATTGTTTTCTCTTCCTCTTCTTTTTCCTATTTTGGAATACCCTAATGTCTCTCTTTCTTCTCTGTGTTCTTTCTTCTTTATTGTTTTCGAAATGTTGCTAGTTAATTCTAAGCAAGTTGAACTAGTACTAATATTTGGTGTCAGAGACATCGAACCTCAGCAGTTGGCATCTGATGGCAGAAGGAACTAGAGGATTGGAGTCGCACAAGTTGGAGAAAAAGTTGGAAATTTCATCGTATCACAAACTCAAAACGAAAAATTATTGCTGGAGAATCAAAATCAAACAGATAAACAAGAGAAATGAGTCAACAGAGATTTGTAAAGAACAGTGGCTTGACAGCAGGGACAAGGAAAATTTGGGTACTATAACTAAAGCTCATCTTGAGAATGATGGATACAAGGTACACACTAGATTTAGCCGAATTGACTTTCCGGTGTTCGAAGGTGTGAGTGTGAGGGGATGGTTATACAAATGTGAACAATCTTTTGTGCTAAATCATAGCCCCAATAATCTGAAAGTGAGAATGGAAGCTGTGCATTTAGAGGGGAGAGTGTAGGAATAGTACCGGTTGGATTTGAAAAACAAAGGCATGATCCAGTAGACTGAGGGGAATTTATAACTATTCTTAACCAGAGGTTTGATAAAGAAATATTTTAGGACCCGGTTGGGGACTCAAAAGAGTTTAAACAAGAGGGTACAGTGCAAGATTAGTCTGTAAAATTTGGTCGTTAATCTAACAACTATCTTCAACTGAGAATTATCTAATGGGTTTCTTCTTAAAGGACTTGAAATCAAAGTTTGAACTAACAATGAAGCTTGACTCCCAAAATCTCCAACAAGCATACATGCTTGCAAGTAAGAGGCAGGAAACACCCAACATTAATCTGCATCAATTCAAAGGAGGAATCAAATCATCCCATATAATATGTGTAACTCAAGAAATGAATCAAATCATCCCATATAATATGTAACTCAAGAAGTGAATCAACTCTTAACCACCCCAAGGACCAATAACAAGGTGGATGGAATTTTACCTACACCTAGAGGCTAGGGGAACACTGCTAAATGAGTTATGTCCAAAACAAAAAAATACCAAGAGCTGTTAGCAGCAAAGATTTTGATGAGAAATGTTCGAAGGGATTATGTTTCTAATATAATGACAGATACATGTTGGGGCATAAATGTAAGAAAAAGCAATTTTATTTATAAATGGTAGATGGAGAAGAGGGCTTCATACAGGACAATGGTTGATGAAAATGCAGAGAAAACAATTCCAAATGTGTCACAGGTAATGAAGACGAATCTGAGAAGATGAGCCATGGGGGTCCATCATAAGAAGCCAATACATATCTTAATTGATAACGGAATTACTCAAGATTTCATAGATGTCTTAGTAATTAAGTAATTTTGTGATCAAAGAAGTAGAATCATTTCAAATAACTATGGGTGGAGGCCTTGTAAAGGAATGTCACCAATGTTACCTGAATTTCAGAGAGTATGCAGGGGACAAAGTTCACCACAAATACCTTGGATCATCGCATTAGGAGGATGTGATATGGTTCTTGGAGATTTAACTTAAACGATATCTTATGCAACTTCAAAAATCAAACTATGACATTCAACTGAAAGAGATAATTAGTCACATTGACAAGAAATCTCTAAGGAGACTTCAATAAGGGGCATGAACGTTCTAAATGTGTTCGATAATATATGTTGCAATTGACGTATCCTATTGAATGTAAGCTTCGACAAGTAAACATGGAATCGGATCAACCAGTATCTTCGTTGAACTTAATGGAGTACTAGCTAAATTTGGAAACATCTTCAAGAAGTTTGATCAATTGCCACTGAACAAAAAGCAAGATCACAAAATTGATATGGAGGAGGGAGTAAAGGCAATTAAGATTAGACCTCATCTTTATCACGAGCGCAAAAAGATGCAATTGAACACTCAATGCAAGAATTAATGAAGCAAGGTTTCATCCGACATAACTTTAACCCTTTCGCATAGATTATAAAAAGTTAAACAAACACACCATCAAGGATAATTCCGATTCATCTTGTGGATGGAGTATTATGACTAATATTCTTGTCAAGATACTAAACAGCTGTAAATAGATTATATTGGGACATAGATACGCTGTAAATAGTTAAGATAGAATAAATTTGAAATTCCTTAAATTAACGGATTATATTAGATAGCTTTAGATAACTTTCCAGATTTAAATTCCTACTTGTAATGGCCTATATATGGCTGTATACTTTCTATTCAAAATATAATAATATTATTCCCCATTTTCGTTCATGGTATCAGAGCTTCGCAGAACACTCAAGGAATGATTTCGTTTGGGTTGATTAGAGCCATGCAGGTCGAGTCAGAGGAGATCTCTGCCACTGGCTCATCTGGTGTGACTCCACCAGCATCGAACCCATCCTCTCTCCAGAACAATGTCGATAACTCCCAAACCACCATAGTCAGTCACAAACTAAATGGGAATAATTATCTACCATGGTCCCACTCGGTGCTCATGTTTATAAGAGGGAGAGGGAAAGAAAATACCTAAGCACAGTGCCACGTACTGCGTCCAACCCGTCAGACCCAAAGTACCTGACTTGGATGGCTGAAAACAACCTTGTTATGAGCTGGTTGATCAACTCGATGACCCTAGAAGTCAGCGAGTAGTTCGTCTTGGCCACATTTGCGAAAGAAATATGGGAAAATGCCAAACAGACTTATGCTACTATCAAAAATACTGCTGCTTTGTTCTAAATTAAGAGTTTTTTGAGAGAAGACAGTAACTCAATATTACACAACATTGGTGAAACTATGCAACAATTAGATCTTTTTGATCCTCACCAATGGATGTGCAATGAAGATTTGACTTGCTACAGGAGGATTATGGAACGGGAACGAGTGTATGAGTTTCTGCTGGGCTTAAACTCAGTTTATGATGATGTTCGTGGCAGAATCATGGCTACTAGTCCTCCTCCAACAGTCATGGGAGCAGTCAATCTTGTTAAGTGTGAAGAAAACAGGAGACAACTTATTCATGGGACTCTAAACAACAATGGGGTTCCTGAATCCTCAGTTATGGCTACCAAGGGAACTACTGGACCAGAATCAAAGAAAAAATCAATTAAGGTTTGGTGTGAACACTGTTAGAAAAATGGCCATACTAGACATAATTGCTGGAAGATCCATGGCAAGCCGCCCAATATGAGAAACAGAACTAGAATAGAGAGCAAAAGCTATGCAGCTGCTAGTAATGACAAGGCAGAAGGTGAAAATGTGCGAGGTCGAGTTAGAAAATTTTGAGCAAGTATGAAGCTAAAAAGGTTGATCTACAAGTCATATGGTGAATACAGGCAACACACGCACTGCCTTGGGCATTAAAACCCCAAATCGTGGTATTTGGATTATTGCTTCAAGGGCAAATGACCATATGACCTGTGATAAATCTTTTTTTTTTGATATTCAGCCTTGTCAAGGTCATAGAACTGTCAAGGTAGCAAATGGACAAGTTCTTAAGGTTGAAGGAATAGGAACTGTTATAATAGCTGATAAACTTGTCTTAACTGGTGTTCTTTATGTACCTCGTCTGGATTGCAACTTGTTGTTTGTGAAGAGACTTACTAAAGAGCATAATTGCACAACTAATTTTAACTCTAATGGGTGTGTTTTCTAGGATTTGGAGTCAGGGAAGAGGATTGGCAGTGCTAGGGAGTTTGATGGATTATATTACATTGGCAACTCGAATGGGAGTAAAGCAAATGCTACTCTATCATCCAATAATGAAATTGCTCTTTGGCACTATAGGTTAGGCCACCCTAGTTTATCTTACATGAAACAATTATATCCAACTTTTTTCAATAATAAGGGTTCATCTTTTCACTGTGAATTTTACCAACTCTCTAAACACACGAAATTCCTACTTACCCAGTGCTTATGAACCCACTAAACCTTTTTCTATCATACATAGTGATATCTGGGAGCCATCAAGGATTAAAACTAAGAAAAATGCCAAATGGCTTGTAACTTTCATAGATGGTCATACGAGATTGACTTGGGTATATCTAACGAGAGATAAAGCAGAATTTTTTCAGATTTTTAAGGACTTTTACTCCTTTATACTGAATCAATTCCATGGAAAAATTCAGATTTTTAGAAGTGACAATGGGAAAGAATACCTTAGTCAAGCTTTTGATCAGTTTTTTATCACCAATGGTATTCCAAACTTCATGTGTCAATACACCACAACAAAATGGTGTATCTGAGAGGAAAAATAGGCATTTACTTGAGGTTGCAAGGTCTATTATGCTCACTACAAATGTTCCAAACTATTTTTGGGAGGAGGCTATTCTTACGTCTGCTGATCTAATAAATCGAATGCCTTCAAAAACATTTGGTTTCCTTACACCTTTACACAAATTACTTGAAACCTATCCCTCGGTTCCCTTTCTTAATCAACTACCTCATAAAGTGTTTGCTTGTGTTGCTTTTGTTCATAATTACCATGGTAGAAAACTTGAACCCCGAGCTCATAAGTGTATCTTTCTGGGCTATTCTTCTACTCAAAAAAGTTACGAGTGTTTTTCTCCTACTCGCAACCGGTTCTTTGTGACAATGGATGTACATATTTTGAAAATCAACCCTATTATCCAAAAACACCCATTCAAGGGGAGAGTTGTGAGCATGAATGGCTGCTTTCAGTAAATGACGGCACACTAGACACACTATCCCAGAAAAATATACTTCCTCTTTCACCTTCTACACCTAACTGCTATCAAATCAGACCTGAAAATCTTGAAATAGATGATCTCAGACATGATACTTTCACTTCAGAGGCCACTCAACCCTTTGGGCCCACTGTAACAGATGATCCCGGCCCCCAACCAGATAAGAATAGGACTGAAAATGGTGAATGTGATAAGGAGAAGAATACTGAAACTAGGGTGGACAAACCAGAAAACAATTCCAGAGTTTACACAAGAAAGAAGGGAAGAAACAAGGAAATGAGCAGCAAGCAGCAAGTGAAACTGAACAAGAGAAATCCATCATACTTTCCGAGCAAGTTCATGAATCAAAACCTGCTACAAATTCTAAGGAGTTGGGTTGGCCTATAGCACTGAGGAAGGGAGTAAGATCATGTACATGGCACCCAATCAGCAAGTTTGTCTCTTATAACAGGTTAACTTCACATTTTCAGACCTTTGTTGCTAAGTTATCTACTGAAAAATTACCTCATAATTTTCAAGAGGCTGTCAACGACCCCAAATGGAGGGAGACAATAAATGATAAACTAAGTGCACTCAAGAAGAATCAAACTTGGGTAGTAACAGACTTACCACAATGAAAAAATGTGGTGGAAGTATTAACAGGCATAAGGCAAGACTTGTGGCTAGGAGGTTTACACAGACATGTGGGATTGACTACTAGGAAACATTTGCACGGGTAGCCAAACTCAA
Source organism: Erythroxylum domingense (assembly GCA_025594535.1). Classification (NCBI taxonomy): domain Eukaryota; kingdom Viridiplantae; phylum Streptophyta; class Magnoliopsida; order Malpighiales; family Erythroxylaceae; genus Erythroxylum; species Erythroxylum domingense. The sequence continues at coordinate 17,207,535 of JANQBM010000006.1, forward strand.
TACAATTAAGGTTCTCTTGTCACTAGCTGCCAATCTGGACTGGCCCCTACATCAGCTTGATGTCAAAAATGCCTTCTTAAATGGTGATCTTAAAGAGGAGGTATATATGGAGTTGCCACCAAGATTAGGAGGAAACCACCACCCTCAAAGAGTATGTAAACTTAAAAAGTCTCTGTACAGCCTGAAGCAGTCACCTAGAGCATGGTTTGGGAGATTTGCAAAAGCAATGAAGAATCTTAATTACTATCAATGACAGAATGATCAGACCATGTTTATTCGACGTTTGACTAGTGGTAGGATAACTATCCTTATTGTCTATGTTGATGGTGATTGGGAAGGTATACAAGAGCTGAAGAATTCTTTGGCTCAAGAATTCGAAATCAAAGATATGGGTAACTTCAGATATTTCCTTGGAATAGAGATGGCCAGATCTAGTAAAGGTATCTCAATGTCTCAAAGGAAGTATACTTTTGATCTTTTAGAGGAAACTGGGATGCTAGGAGCGAAGCCAACAAAAGCTCCTATGGAATCAACATATAAGTTAAGTCTTAAAGAGGGTGGTACACCAGTGGACACAGGGAGATATCAGAGATTGGTGGGAAAACTGATCTATTTATCTCATAGTCGGCCAGATATCAGTTTTCTTGTTAGTGTGGTTAGTCAACTTATAAGCAATCCTCAAGAGGAACACATGGAGGCAATGTTTAGAATCCTAAAGTACTTAAAAATGAAGAAAGGGGGAGCAAGGAACATTGAAGTTTTCACAGGTGCTGACTGGGCCAGATCTGTAACTGATAAAAGGTCCACAACAAGCTATTGCACCTTTGTGTGGGGCAACTTAGTTACTTGGAGAAGCAAGAAGCAACCAGTGGCTGCAAGAAGCAGTGCCGAAGCAGAGCATAGAGCCTTGGCACTTGGAATATGTGAAGGAATACGGATCAAGAGGCTCCTAGCAGAACTACAAATCACAATACAGCCTCCAATGAAACTGTGGTGTGATAACATGGCCACAATAGGGATTCCAAAGAATCCTATATATCGTGATAGAACCAAGCATATAGAGATAGATCGTCATTTCATCAAAGAGAAAGTGGAATATGGATTAATTGATCTTGCCTATGTGCCCACCAGTAGTCAAGTCGCAAATGTTTTTACCAAGGCACTTGCAAGAGTCAAATTTGAAGAACTTAGTTACAAGCTGCGAATGATCAATATTTATTCACCAGCTTGAGGGGAAGTGTAAGTGGAATATTATGACTAATATTCAAGTCAAGATACTAAACAGCTGTAAATAGATTATATTAAGATATAGATAGGTTGTAAATAGTTAAGATAGAATAAGTTTGAAATCTCTTAAATTAAGGGATTACATTAGATGGCTTTAGATAACTTTCCAGATTTAAATTCCTACTTGTAATGGCCTATATATGGTTGTATACTTTCTATTCAAAATATCATAATATTATTCCCCATTTTCGTTCACTTCTCATTAAAAAATTACTCAATGACCCATGGGCAAAGCTAGTATTCCAAGTTGTATTTAAGGTCTATAACCAAATTAGAATGTGCAGCAAATACATCCTAACAGGCAGTTGGGACAATTGAGCCAAGGTACAATGGGAGTTATTTTTCATTATTGTTAGGAGTTGGGCCATAAAAACCGCATATGCCAAAAATTGCAAAACAAATTTGAGTAAGGCCCACTCAGCTTATTATTCAAATACTACTACTACAACTAGCTCAGCCTCTAAGTAGACAATTACAATTCCTACAAATAAATTTGCTAAATTCTCTTCCTAACAAGCAACACTAAAAAGTCCATTGTACCCTATCACTATAATTGTTGAATTAGGCAACACAGACGAATGTTTTCTTTCCTCTCTTACAGTGGGTCATTGATTTTGGTACCTCAGATTATATGATAGGGAATCATAGTCTCTTCTCTACTTTTCAAGAACAGATGTCTCCTTCCCATGTTACTTTAGCTGATGTTTCCACTTCTTTTGCTCTTGATTTTGGCATCGTTAATCATACTCTATTACTTTCCTTTCCTCTATCATAAGCCCACCTTAGGTTTGTTTTAAATTAATGTCATTGAGTCAAACTTCCTTGTACCCTAAATCACCCCCCTCACATCTTCCATAAGATTAAGAGAACACTTGTCGTTACTTATCAAATGTCACAATTTACACCCTTAAACCTAACTTCATATTTTTGCCATATCTCTGTCACTACTATTAACCTATGACACGTGGCATGTCAACTGTGCAATTCTGGTCACGTGAATGCTAAAGTTGTTTTTATTAAATTTATTTTTCAATTTTTAATATCTAATTGTTTAAATAATTGAAAGAACAACACAAAACACATTTTGTTATTGTATATGTAATAGAAATTTATGAATAAAACATATTACACTAGAATATGTTATAACTGTTAAAGTATAACATGCAAATATTTTTTATATGTACTTATGAAAAAGTTGTCATATTTGTTAAAAGATATGTACTAACAATAAGGCTATTATAATTATTCTTCACATATGTTTTCGTAAACAGGTGAATTTAATTCTAAAAATTATAAAATATTAAATTTTTATTAAATAATAATTAAAACATAACGTAAGTTTGACAATTGACATCCATTTATAAGGAGTACAATTGACTTTAAAAATTATCTTCACATATTTCAAAGATTGTTATAATTATTTTCTAATATGAAAATTGTATTAAATTTTGAAGTGGAACTTCTAAGTTTTAAAATTTTTCACACGTTAGTCAAAATTATACATCGTAATTAATAATTTTTTCAGCGATTCTTAAATTTCTTTCCTTACATTTATAGATACCATTTGCATCTCTACAACTGAAGAAAGTATGGGAAAAAAATTATTCTTCTATGTAAATTTAGATTATTATTACAATATGTTTTCTTTGTATCATATTTATTATTAGATAATTATTGACAAAAAATTATTGGTAAAGGACTTTAATCAGGAGACCTTAAACATTTTGTTACCTAGGTGCCCAAGTGAATTGCTTGTTTAGGTGTCTTAAGTCCTTTTGAAGCACATTGTCAATTTAGACATCTCTCCTCACCTTTATTGGAAAAGGTATGTCCTTAATTTATAATGCATCTTTTTTAGATTGCGAGTCATATTAGTTTGCAAAACACCATCGCCTTTCTTCAATCTCTCGTCACTAAAAGAGATAGTTTTCCTTTTAAGTCAGTTCATTCAGATGTTTAGGGTCTATGTTTTATTGTGTCCACAATTGGATTTAAGTATTTTATTACTTTGGTTGATCATATTTCTAATGTGACTTCGCTTTATTTAACGAACAATCATTTGCTATTTTAATGTGTTTTGTGCAAATATTAAAACATAGTTTAATATTTCAGTACACACATTGAGAAGTGATAGTGCCAAAACATATTTTTCACATCTTTTGTAGATAACGTTGTCCTTGGTCAGGATAAACTCTCTGCACGTTCCACCAAGTGCATTTTCCTTGATTACTCCCGTCTTCAAAAAGGTTACAAGTGTTATTCTCCAGCTAGTCAGCGTTACTTCATTTCTGCTGATGTTAGATTCTTTGAGACATCTCCATTCTTTTCTTCTTGTTCTTTTGAGAGTCACTCGATGTCTTAAATTCTTTCGGTTCCTCTTCTTGTGCCTATTCAGTCACATGAAACTATTCTACCTTCTGCACCGCTGCAAGTGTATCATCGTCCTCCTCTGTCTCAACCTCCTGTAGACATCGACTCCTCTCCTACTCTAGATGTACATACTTCTGAAACCGCTGCTCCTTCTACACCAGATGACATCTCTGACTCACACCCTGCCTCAGCATCTCAATCGGCCGAGGCCCTACCTATTGCTGATCAGTTTCCTATTGCTCTTCGAAAAGGTACACGGTCTATTCGTAACCCTTATCCCACTTACACTTTTCTTAGTTATCATCGCTTGTCTTCACCCTATTTTGCTTTTGTGTCTTCTTTATCTTTTGTTTCTATCCCTAAAACTGTTGGTGAGGCAATTTTAGATTCTAGGTGGCGACAAACTATGGTAGAAGAGATGACTGCTTTACATGATAATGGTACTTGGGATTTGGTTCCTTTGCCTCCTAGTCATCATACTATTGGGTGTCGTTGGGTTTATACTATTAAGGTTGGTATGGATGGTACAACTGATCATTACAAGGCCCGTCTGGTGGCAAAGGGATATACTCAAATTTATGGGCTGGATTATGGTGATACATTTTCTCCTATTGCCAAAATGTCTTTTGTTTGACTGTTTCTATCTATGGCTGTATGTGGCCCTGGCCCTTACATCAATTGGATATTAAGAATGCCTTTTTACATGGTGAGCGTGAGGAGAAAATTTATATGGAGCAACCACCTGGCTTTGTTGCTGAAGGGGAGTCTGGTTTGGTATGTAAACTCCATCGCTCACTATATGGTCTGAAACAATCTCTGCAGGCTTGTTTTGGTCGCTTCAGTGCCGTCTTGCAAGAGTTTGGTATGATTCGAACCAAGTCCGATCATTCTATTTTCTACAGACATTCGTCACAGTGGGAATACATTTATCTTGTTGTCTACGTTGATGATATTGTTATCACTGGTAGTGATCAGGATGGTATTGATCAACTGAAGCAACACCTGTTTAGTCATTTTCAAACTAAGGATTTGGGATTACTCAAGTACTTTCTTGGTGTAGAAGTTGCACAGTCTAGCTTCTCAACTTCTACACCAAGAAAGTATTCATTGGATATTCTGGAAGAAACTGGCATGTTAGACTACAGACCTGTAGACTCTACTATGGATCCTAATTTTAAACTTTTACCAAAACAGGGGGAGCCTCTTGCAAATCCAGGGAGGTATCGGAGACTAGTTGTTAAGCTCAATTATCTTACTATTACTCGACCTGATTTTTCCTTCGCAATTAGTGTCGTTAGTCAGTTCTTGCAGTCACCATGTGATAGTCAATGGGATGCAGATGTTCATATTCTGAGATATATCAAAGGGGCATCAAGCAAAGGACTATTGTACGAGAATAGCGGTAATACACAAGTGATTGGATATGCTGATTCTGATTGGGTAGGATCCCTACTTTAGGATATTGCATCTTTGTTGGAGGTAATCTTGTGTCTTGGAAGATCAAGAAACAAGCAGTTGTTGCTAGATCAAGTGCAAAAGCAGAATATCGTGCTATGGCTTTGGTAACCTGTGAACTCCTATGGTTGAAACAATCGATTCATGAGTTAAAATTTGCATAAGTGTCACAGATGAAGCTACTTTGCGATAATCAAGCTGCACTTCACATTGCTTCCAACCCAGTATTTCATGAGAGGACCAAACATATTGAAATTGATTGTCATTTTATACAACAGAAGGTCTTATCAGGTTGTATTGTTAATAGTTATGTCAGCTCGAATGACCAGCTAGCAGATATTTTCTGTTGTAAATGTCTGTTACATGTGAACATAAATCAGGAATAATGGTTAGAATCCCTAGAATTAGCTCCTTAGAATCA
>JANQBM010000006.1:17213167-17235105 GCA_025594535.1 Erythroxylum domingense
TTAGCTCCTTAGAATCAGCATTAGTTGTATATTTCCTAATATTAGTTAGTTGCCTTACTTAGAATATGTATAGAGTGCTATATAAGAGAGAACATAGAATGTAAAGAGTAAGATATTTTGTTTTAGAAATAAAAATCTTTCTTTCAACTTTTTCACTAAGTCTTTATGGGGTCCTCGTATTGGGTTTATTTGTAACAAGCTTAGTGCATATGACTTATATGCTCCAGCTTGAGGGGGAGTGTTGAATTGTATATATTGTATATATAGCTTATTTTGTGTTAGTTACGTTTAACACTAGGTTTTAGTTTGTCAGGCTCATGGCCCATATAGTTACTGTATATATATTGTAATATAAGCCTAGTAAAATAATATAGAACAATATTTTTCCTCTACGATTTTCTCTCTTTCTCTAACTTTTACAGTAAAGAATTCAACTCCTCAAATGCACATTTCACTTTCCCAAAGTATTCAATCAAACTTCCCTCCTATTTGGACTGAAATAACTCAACAAAAATATCATACATGCGAAGCATATTACTAGAGTAAAGAAGCTTAACATAGTCTCAATCGTGCTTCCAAGTGCTAACATGAGATAATAGGACTGAAATTTCAAGTTCCATAAGAGTCGAAAAGAATATATAGTAATTGCTAATCATCACCTTGCCAATTTTCAAGTATTTTCTGGTCAGTTTGGGGATCAGATGTAAGATGTGACAGCTTTCTCTAACCTCTAAAGAACAACTCTACATTCTTAGACCAAAAAAAGATAGTTATTATCGCTCAAACATTGCTTAGTGATTCACAAAGTTGAGGAACCCATTGTTGAAACATCTGTCACTAATTTGCTACTGAAATCTTACATTTCCCAGGTATGTTGGACGGATTTCCTGGCTAAATGGACACTAATACACTAATGTCGATGTTCCAAAATGTATAAAGGACGTTACTGTAATCAAAATACCCATGTTCTGGTTAGTTTTGACACAAAGCAAGACCAGAACTCCATTCAAGATGAAGAGGCGAGCTGACCCATCAAACTGTCCTCGTTGGTGATCGCCGAAAACGAAAAGGAAACAAAAATAACCAGATCTCATGATCATGCGATATCCTAATTAAATAGGGAAACAAAAAAAATAAAACCCTATGATTATAGGATATCCTAAGTAAAAAAGAAACTACCAGCCTTGTTAGCATTCCTCCTAATGATCAGCATGTTAGCATTTCCACTAATGTTCAGCCCATAGTTCAGCAGCCTAAGCCCATTCAAACCTATATCTGTAGGGGTAAAATGGGGAAAGGACAGATTGCCACATAGGTAGTTTGTCATGAGTTAGTTACAGGAGACTGTGGAGGAACATAGCTAGAATCTAGGAGAGAGAGAGGGATATGATTTGTATTGTAAGGAATTTTTTCTGGCCTGGGACTTGTCCAGGAGGAATCCTACTGCTGTATCTCTCTATTACATACGTAAATAATAGAATCTCTATAGTTATCCCCATCAATTGGTGCTTTCATTAAGAGACCAAGTGGGTAGAGATTGTATGCAAACTAAAATGGAGGCTAAAGTGTCTGTAGTGGAAGCGTCTCTTCGGAGGCAAGAATCATCCCTCTCAACCCAAGAGGGAATGGTTAAGTTGCATGATGCCACCTTGAAGGACCTAAAAACATAGCTTAGTTCCTTGATGGCTAGCGTAGAAACACTGGCAAAATCTCAGAATCTGTTGCAGTCAAAGTTGAGGGACGGATTTCAGACTCTGTTAACTAAAAACCCACAGAAACAGCACGAGTGGAGACCACCAAGGGTCGGGTTCTCGCCAACAAGGAGACCACGTCTCTTCTGTAGCTACCGAACGTGCATGGAAAGAATACCGAAATGCAGCACATCGGGTTGATCTTCCTGCATTCCACGAAGAAGACCCATTTGCGTGGATCATGAGAGCTGAATCGTATTTTATGATTCATGAAATTCCTTCTGAACTTTGTTTACCGATGATTCAGATTTGTATAGAGGGTACTACTCTGTATTGGTTTATTACTCTAAGTGAGTTCGACCAATGCATGACGTGGGAGCGATTCAAGCGGTCGTTGTTTGATCGATATGGGGGTAAGGACGAGGGTGACCCGAACGAGGATCAATGGACGTATATATTGATAAGTTTGAGAAGGTGGCGTCGCAAATAGCTCATTTTCCCAAAGATTGGTACATGAGTTGTTTCTTGGGTGGGCTACATGAGGAAATAAGAACAGAGTTCGCACTCATGAACCTCCAACTAGAACTCGGCTCATCTCTATCGCACGGAAGGTGGAGAGGGAATTAGTCGGGGAAGGGGTCATACGACCTAGAGAAGCGAAGGCTAAGCCCGGAATTTTTCACACTAGTTATAGGTCTCGAGTGGGAACTTATAATGCCCAACGTCCGGGTCAGCCTAACAATACAGCTGGAAGTTCGAAGAATGACGCAAGGGAGTCACCTAATAAAAACCGACATACCATGACAGATGGTAATCGTCCAGGAGGTTCAAAATGGAGGGGGACAAGAAATCTATCTTACGAGCAACTTATGGAAAGAAAGGCCAAGGGTTTGTGTTTTAAGTGTGGACAAACTTATGGTCCACTCCATCGATGTCCAGATAAGGAATACAAGTTAATTATGTGGGAGGGTGACGAAGAAGACAGTGGGGCGAGTATTAATGAAACAGCAGTGGCCGATGGCCAGCAAGAAGATTGGGAGTTCAGGGAAATAGAGAAGGACCAAACCTCATCCACGAAGTCCATGGTCTTGATAGGTAAGCTTAATGAAATGCCTATTGTTATTTTGGTTGATAGTGGAGCTAGCCATAACTTTGTGTCCAGTAGGTTGGTTCAAACTATGGGCATTTCCATTACTCCTACCAAGACATTTGGAGTAACGTTAGGAGATGGACATCGATCCTTCTCACAAGAAATTTGTAAGGAGAATAAGTTGGAGCTGAATGGAGAAAGGTTTAGTGTAAATGCATATGTCTTTGACATTGGGAGACCCAATTTAATCCTAGGGGTGGCTTGGCTTGAAACATTAGGTGAGGTAAGGGTTGATTAGAAGATGTACATGTCATTTACCCGGAGAGGTGCAGAGGTTACCTTGCAAGGAATTAACTTGCAAGCTTCCTCTCCTCATGCTTTGCAACAGATTTTAAAGAATCGGGATGTGGAAGTAGAGGAGCTGTTGTGGTCTATGGGAATCAGTGGATCTTTATTTGAAGAGATGGGAACCTTGGATGCAATAAAACAAGAAGAGTTGCGAGCTATTCTATTCAGGTTTGAATCAGTTTTTCAAGCGTCCAGAGGGCTGCCACCTAGAAGGGATCATGACCATGCAATTAACTTGAAAGAGGGGGCAGAACCTGTGAATATTCGTCCATATAGACATGCACATCATCACAAGGATGAGACTGAGAGACATATTAGGGAATTGCTGGACACCGGGGTCATTAGGCCTAGTATCAGCCCTTTCTCAAGTCCCGTCATCCTTGTCAAAAAGAAGGATGGGTCATGGCGGATCTATGTCGACTACCGAGCCTTAAATAAACTTACGGTGCCCGATAAATTTCCTATTCCAGGAGTGGATAAGCTGACGGAGGAGTTACATGGGGCTGGATATTTTTCCAAGGTTGATTTAAGGTAGGGTTTCCATCAAATTAGGGTTAGGGAAGGGGATGTCAATAAAACGGGGTTCTGGACTCATGAGCGGCATTATGAGTATTTAGTGATGCCCTTTGGAGTCATGAACGCACCCGCAACATTCCAATCTACCATGAACTCAATTTTTAAACCTTTATTACGCAAGTTCGTGTTAGTTTTCTTTAACGACATTTTGGTTTACAATTCAAATTGGAGTCAGCATATGGAGCATTTGATCGTGGTGTTGCAATTATGACTGTACAATCAGCTGCTAACAAGAAGAAGTGCACTTTTGGACAGCATTTGAAGAATTGAAGAAGAGGATGACTACATCTCCTGTCCTGGCCTTACCCGATTTTTCCAAGGAATTCTCTCTAGAGTGTGATGCTTCAGGAAGGGGCCTAGGTGTTGTCTTGATTTAAGGTCGCCCACGAGCTTATTTCAGTAAGGCCTTGGCTGAATCGACTTATTCTAAGTCAGTTTATGAGAAGGAAGTTATGGCAGTGGTGATGGCCATTCAGCATTGGAAGCACTTCCTAACGGGGAGACATTTCAAGGTTTATACCGACCATAAGAGCTTGAAGCACTTATTAGACTAGAGAATTCCCTCCATAGATCAACAATGTTGGCAAGTCAAGTTGTTGGGTCTAGATTTTGAAGTGATCTATAAACCCAGAAAGCTAAATGGAGCAGCAGATGCTTTATCAAGGGTTGAAGATGACAAGTTAATGTTCTCAGCAATTTCAGCTCCCTTTTGGCTTGATTTGGATGTAGTCCGGTGGAAGGTCAAGGAGGATACCAAGCTTCAATCACTCATGATAGCTCTTCCAACAAAACCATAATTCTAAGCCTGATTACCATCTAACGGACGATTTGTTGTTCTACAAAAATAGATTAGTACTTTCAGCCACTTCAGTATTAATACCTCAGTTTTTGCATGAGTATCATGCCTCACCTTCAAGGGGACATTCTAGTTTCCTAAAGACTTACAAGAGGCTAGCTGGTGGACTGTTTTGGCTAGGGATGAAGTCCACAATACAGAAATTTGTACGGGAATGTGTCATATGCCAGGGAATAAATACTTGGCAATGTCTCCAGCTGGACTTTTGCAACCATTGTCCATCCCTAAGCTGATTTGGGATGAAGTCTCAATGGACTTCATTACGGGGCTCCCTAAATCTCACGGCTATGAAGTCATATTGGTGGTAGTAGATCGCCTATCCAAGGACGCCCATTTCTTACTCCTCAAGCACCCTTTCACCACTTAAAGCATTCATCCGAGAGGTAGTGAAATTGCATGGCATTCCTAGTTCCATATTAAGTGATAGGGATCCACTCTTCAGCAGTAATTTTTGGAAGGAGATATTCAAAGTACAAGGGACAATATTGAAGATGAGTTCTTCCTACCATCCACAAACGGATGGACAAACGGAGGTAATTAATAGGTGCCTAGAAACCTACCTTCATTGCTTTACTACTGAACAACCTAAAAATTGGTCTTATTGGGTATCTTGGGCTGAATATTGGTATAACACCAATTACCATGTCTCAACTGGTAAGATTCCCTTTGAAGTCGTTTATGGCCGCCTTCCACCCACCTTGCTACAATTTTCTCAAGGAGAAACTCTAAGTAGAATCAGTGGCAATAGCCTTGGTTGATAGGGATGAAGCTTTACACCAACTCAAACACAACCTATTGAGAGCATAGTATATGATGAAGAAAGAGGTTACTTTTCAAGAGGGAGACATGGTTTTTGTTAAACTCAGGCCATATAGACAGCTCACTGTTGCAAGAAGAATCGGTCCTAAACTTTTAGCAAGATACTAGGCCCCTTTAAGGTCATTGGAAGGTTGGACAAGTTGCTTATAAACTACAGCTCCCACCTACGTCCAAAGTACATTCGGTCTTTCATGTTTCCCAGCTGAAGAAGGCCGTAGGTGACCATCCTATTGAGCATGATCTCCCTCACATATTAGAGATGGATTATACGGAATTGTCTACACCAGAAGTAGTACTAGCTTCCCACATGTCTAAGTCCAAGGGCAGAAGTATTCTCCAGTGGCTCGTCCATTGGAAAGACAAACCAGCAAAGGAGGCAACTTGGGAGGATACAGACCTAATTAAAGGGCAATTTCCTTCTATTCACCTTGAGGACAAGGTGCCTATTAAGGGGGAGGGAATTGTTAGCATTCCTCCTAATGATTAGCATGTTAGCATTTCCCCTAAGGTTCAGCCCACAATTCAGCAGCCTAAGCCCATTCAAACCTATATCTGTAGGGGTAAAATGGGGAAAGGGCAGATTGCCACATAGGTAGTTTGTTATGAGTTAGTTACATGAGATTGTAGAGGAAGGAATATAGCTGGAATCTAGGAGAGAGAGAGGGATATGATTTGTATTGTATGGAATTATTTCTGGCCTGGGACTTGTCCAGGAGGAATCCTACTGCTGTATCTCTCTATTACATACGTAAATAATACAATCTCCATAGTTATCCCCATCAAGCCTAGTTATAAGGATACAAAATATCCTAAAAGAAGCAAACGACCTAAAATAGCTAACTTGGCCATAAATCATGTTTTCCCATAAAAGCTTAGCATAAGATGAACTTACAAAATTATTCTTTACTACCATTACTACCACCGTTCATATAAATAGTAATACACCAATTCCCATGTTCATCTCACTAAATTAAAGTTTGAGCTTGAATGATCTACCCTCTTTTATTCACTTACGGACTTTTAATTTGTTTTCCATCATAAATTTTATAGATTTCTCGATATCAATTTTTATTGCTGCTGCACATTTTAGGCTTGTTATTCAGGAAGACTATTTATTGTTGGCTAGTGAAGTATAATGATGGTGGGGTATATTCAAAATGATTTTCACGAATGCACAATGGATAAGCATAAATTTTAAGAAAATAAAGTGTTGCCCGGATAGCAAGTAAAAATATTGGAATTTTAAGTTCCAACATGTATTATGGGTCCATTATTCCATTCTTGTGAAAAAGTTTTAGTTTGTACACATGCACCAACTAACAAGGTATCAAAAGATGGAATCTCTAACCTGCTTGACAAAGTAATCATACTTTTGCTTGAATTGCTGTAGAACATGCTCCACAACACGAGAATGATCTGCTTGGCCCTTCCCAACAAGTGTAATTTGCTGCTCAATGAAACTACGAATGTCCGGTAAACAAAGATCTGGATCAATGCATTGATAGCCTCTAATTAGAGTGACACCTAAAGAAGTTGGAGCAAGCTTCCTTCCAGCTTGTACCTATAATTTGCAATATAAAGTGGATTAGAACTTTGAAAAGATCAAGTTTTAAGAGGATGTCTGCTTTTTATCACTTTTCTTCTCTTTCTACAACAAATTAGTTCAGAGGACTTGTAATGACCTTTATCTGACTACGACTTTAAATTAATTGGAGGAAATCAATATACCTGCACATAATTGCGCTCACATATGTTGTTAATATGCACAGGTATTGATGCATCAGTCCCTATTCCATTCTTCTCCATTAGGGAAATTAGCTCACTCTCAGTTAGATAGTCTGGAGGGACAGTTTTTCCCTACAATTTTTAGTAATCATGAAATCATCACCACGACGTCAAAACATGACATATAATCTGAGTTGATTACTATTCATCATTCTGTTTACTTATATATTGACATTTTCCATCTATAAAGAACATGTGGCTATTAGAAATCAAGAAAATAGTAGTTGGCAACCCCTCCGCCCATCTCCAACCACTTCATCCTTTTGGCCAAGAAAATAAATTATATTGAAAGTGTTGGTGCTTGGAGAAAATATTTCTCGTGATTAAAATGGAAAACAAGGTTTAGACAACACCTCAGAGAGCTCAACTCTTGAAATTTCTATTTTCTCGCTTTTCACAAATTGAGGAAGACTTTTGGTATTTACTCCCAACCATGGCATAATGGATGTAAATCCTTTGACAGTAACATGCTGCCCTATGCAATGGAAGAACTCTCCCCTAGATGTAAAATCAACCTTGGTCCTGGAATCCAAATAGAAGTATATCACAAAAGGACAAATCAAAAGATCATTAATTAATGGTAAACACAAGCCACATTAGGTAGTTAGAAGTTCCCACAGTTTCCAAGAAAGTGATTTTATGACCACGTAGTCGACAGAAATGGCCCAACCTAGACCTAGACCTAGAGACTCGATGTCCCAGACCTCTTCCCTAAAACGATATAATTTTATTTTAACTTTCTAAAACAACTTATTTTAGTCTCTTGGTTTAAGAAACTCAAGACCAAAATATCATTTTCGTCAATTACAACAAAATGATATTATTCCCGCTCAGACAAATCTTGTAACAAGCTCAAGCTAGGCCCACATTGCGATCTTTAACTAATGAAAATATATATCCACCATAATAAATTCGTAGACACTGTCTTATAACTTAACACAAACTAGCTATGCATTGGTAATGTAGCAATGCACCAAACTTAATGAATCAAGCACCAAATATGCTCAATAAGATGCAAGACTATGGAAATGATCCTTTTCTTTTCCTATTACTATCCAACTTCAAGAATGAAAATTGTCCTTTGTAGTGTGTAATTTCAGCTTCAAGTTTAATGTAGGTATCTTTGTCTTTGTTTTACTTTGACCATATCATGAACAATAATCCTTATCAATTTAGCAATTGCAATATTAAGCTTTTAATTATATTTCCTTCCTAATATGTTTCATGGGAGAATTTCACAGAATTTAAATTATGTAGACTATGGTATAACCCAAAACCCATAGTTATACAAAGTTAAACTATGTTTACACAAGGTAATTTCAAACAACTCACTAGTGTATCACAATAAGCATCTCAGAACAATAAAGGATGAGAGGTAAATGAGACTAAGCCCAGTCTTGATGAAGTTAACATGAGCTTTTCTTCTCTCAACATTACTATTTGTGTAAAAGAAAATGAATTGTTAGGTAAAAGTCCATCCAACGAAGGGCATGATTTAGCCAACTTCATACATGGAAGTGTGGACAAGGAGAAACTGTTAATAGCAACTAGAAAAAAAAAAAGGGGAACTTTTCTATTTGAGAGAAAAGGCATGAAAAATATATATAATTTAGTCTTTATAGAATGAGCATCAACACTATGTTTAAGCACCCTACAACCGTATAAAGCCATGATCTAGGACAATAAAAGAAAAAATAAATGGGATGATAAAACATTGAAACATCTACCTTGTGTATTTGCAGTCAGGAGATAAAGTAGCTATAAAATGTTGGCAAATATACTGATACAATCTCCAAGCATCTTTTCCTAGCATAGATTCAGTTGCTAAATGCATTGGAGTGATGGGTGGATGGTCACCTGCATCTGTTCCTGACCGTGGCTTCTGATAACCATCTACAAGTAATTCCTTCACATGATCACCCCATGTAGAACTATTTGCTAAAGCACGAAGTGTGCCAATGAAGTCAAATGAGGAAGGATATGCTGTGCTTTCTGTACGAGGATAACTAGAATACAAGTAAATTATCAGAAGTCATTATCGACAAATAGAAAAGATATATACTCATAAGATAATCACAAAAATTAAAACATCCCCACATTTAGTATAAGTCCTGGAATGCTTCAAGTCCAAACTAGATATTGTATGGCACATATAGAGTAAAACATGTATTTTAAAACATATGTCAATAATGTGAGAGAGAACAATATGATCTAAAAGATTTGGTGTAATTCCATAATTTCAGGATTCTAATGAGCTGTATATGTGGTTGACTATCTTAAAAGAGATTGTTAGAGCGTATTTTTAGTTGTTTTAGCTATATATATATTCTCATGAATGTAGATTATTAGTAAGCATGAAAAACCACTTTTGGAAATCATAATTTGTACCATGATATTAGAGTTGCAGGCTCTTTCATGAAATTCTAATTTTCTTTATCCATGTTTGGCCGAATTCTTTATTGTCTTATTCATCTTATCGCTCTTGATTATTATATTCTCTCCTTGTTCCTTTTCTAGCTTTCCAAACAATCATGTCATAGTCCAATGAAACTAGCCTTATCTTTGGATGCTCCTGCAATTGAGAATATTGTTGCTTCTACAAACAAGGATTTACATAATATTCAATTGGTATATCAATTGAATGTAAATAATTATTTGAAGTGATCATGGCTAGTCCACACATTCTTGAGGGTTAGAAGAAAATTGAACCATTTGTGGAATTTGATGTTTCCACAAATAAGTGCACACATTTATGTTCCTTGGTACTGCCAAGAAGATTTGGGATGATATTTGGACACACTTATGCTAAATTTCATGACACTGCTTAAATCTATGAAATCAAAACAAAGATTTCAATAGACAAACAAGGGAATTGATTTGTAATAGAATATTTGAGTCTCAAATGGTAATTATGAATCATTTAAACAAGTTGCAATCAAAATGATGCCATTCCAAAACAATTCGCAGAAAAGGATCATGTCTATTATTTTTTAGTTAGTCTTAATGTTGAGTTTGAAGCTCTTAGAGTGCAATTTTTGGGACAAGAGGACCACCTCATATCATTGATGTAGAGACCATTTAAATATAGCTTCCATAGAAATGAATAGACAGAAAGTTGTTGGTTTAGCAACACGCGAGAAAGTATTAGAATAATTCACACCATAGGTTTGAGAATAGCCTTTAGCAACAAGTCGTGCTTTAAGATGAGCCAATGATCCATCAGTGTTGACTTTGCTTGCAAAAACCTATTTGCATCAAAGGGATTTCTTTCTAATAGGTAAGTTTACCAAATTCCACATACCATTAGCCTCTAAAGCATGCATCTCAATTGTAACTTGGTCCTTCATATATTTCAATGCATATATACAGGTTAAAGACCTATATATATGGAAGGTCAACTACAACTGTATACAATTGTCTAATATTCCTAAAAAAGGAAGAATACTATACACAAAATACCTAAGTAGCATAGAATAGGCACTATACAGCTCATTTACGCTAATTCTCCGCCTCAAGTTAGAGCATAGATATCACACATGCCCAATCAGCCAACTAATCTGAACTTCTAGTATAAGGAATTTCTATTGTACCAGAATCAAGATTATCTTTAATATAGTTTCTGTCAAGGTTGACATGCTTAATTCGATCATGTTGTACTGGAGTATTCAACAGCTGCCATATTATCACAAAACAACACCATAGGTTTTGTTTGACCAAACCCAAGTTCCTTCAAGAGAATATTCAACCAAGAAAACTCTGTGATTGCATGATGCATTGCACGATATTTGGTTTCTGCACTAGACAATGAAACCACATTTATTTCTTACTTCTCCAAGTCACTAAGTGGCCTCCAACAAACGACAAATATCCTGAAGTAGATTTTCTATCCAATTCGTTACCAGTGAAGTCAGAATTAATGTGACCCACAAAATCTAGATTTCCATGTATGGAGAACAAGACACCTTGACCAAGAGCTGACTTTAGATAAGCCAAAATGTGATTCACAACATTCATGTGTTGATCACTTGGATTTTGCATAAACTGACTTACAACACCAATTGCATACGTTAAATCTAGTCTAGTGTGAGTTAAGTAAATCAACTTCCCCACTAATTTTTGATATCTCTCCTTATTTGCGGAAACTTGATCAGGATAGATAGATAGGCCATGATTCACCTCAATAGGAGGATCTATAGGCTCACAAACAGAATTACCAGTTTTGGCCAAGAGATCCAAAGTATGCTTCCTTTGGGAAAGAAACATCCCTTGCTTAGACCGAGAGACTTCCATGCCTAGGAAGTATTTGAGAGTTCTCAAATCCTTTATCTCAAATTCCTTGGCCAAATAGCTCCGAATTTTCTCAATTTGATCTATGTTATTACATGTTACAATCATATCATCAACATAGACAACAAGCAAGGTGATATCATCATGCACTTTGTTATAGAACAAGGTATGATCTGCCAAAGCTTGCTTGAAGCCATAATCTTTCATTGCATGACTCAACCTACCAAACCATGCCCTTGGTGATTGCTTTAATCCATATAATGCCTTTTTTCAGTTTGCGTACTTACCTTCTTCTAGTGTAAACCCTGGAGGTGCATCCATAAACACTTCCTCTCCTACATCACCCTGAAGAAAGGCATTCTATACATCAAACTGTCATAAAGGCCAGTCCAAATCAACTGCAAGTGTCAGTATGACTCGAATAGTATCAATCTTGGCAACGGGTGCAAAAGTCTCTTGATAGTCAATACCATAGGTTTGAATACAACCTTTGCAACCAGCCTAGCCTTGCATCTTTCAACTATCCCATCTGACTTGTACTTGACTGTGAAAACCCATTTACACCCACAATCTTCTTTCCCATTGGTAACTCAACCATTTCCCAAATAGACTTGAAGAGCCATCATTTCATCTACCATTGCATCCTTCCACTTAGGATCTTCAAGGGCTTCCTAAAAATGACTAGGAATAGATGCAGAAGACAGTTGAAGAGCAAATGCTAAGTGAGCCTTAGACAGACGATGGTAAGATATAAAATTAGATATTGGATAAATAACATTAGACGATTTGGAAAAACCAAATCTATTAGGTTCTTTTTGTTCACGAAGAGGGTATCTCCTACTTTGATCAACATTTGAATCTAAAATTTCAGGAGAATAAGTACATTCCTCAATTCTAGAAGATTCATTCGATGGCATGGTAGTATCATCGAGAGAGGAACTAGAATTAGGAGGTATAGTAATATCTTTTCTTCTTAAACAGCCTTTCTCAAAAAACCGGGCTGGTATCTAAGGTCGCTCACCATTAAATTCAATTCGATTTTCAGCGGGGTTAGGAACATCTAAATTAGCAAGATTAGGTTCATTAGATTCATCTAAAACTAAGGATTCCCCATTTTCCTCAACATTGACAATTGATTCTCTATTTGTACCTAAAATCCATATCTTCTTCTCTCCCAACCACAATTGTTCCTGTTCTTTACTACCAATCTCCCCCTTAAGAGGAACCATAGAAAGCTCTCTAGAAAACTAGGACTCAAGTTCACATAACTGAACATCCATTGACATATAATATTTTCCTGTAGGAGGATGAAAAAATTATGTATCCTTTTTGGGAATTAGAATAACCAAGAAAAACACATTTGATAGCACGGGGATTAAGTTTGGAACATAGCATACATAGCCGAAAACCTTAGGACAAATATTTAAAGTAGAAGGAATAGAATGAAATTTGGATAACATTCGTAAAGGAGTTTGCAAATCAAGAGTCCGAATAGGTATTCAATTAATAAGAAAAACAGCAATCATGGTAGCTTCAGCCCAAACATGCATAGTAAAACGTAAGGCCCGAGTCATTTCAAGGAAGTGACAGTTCTTACGTTCTACTATCCATTTTGTTGTGGTGTGTAAACACAAGTTGTTTGGTGAAGAATGCCATGTTGTGTCATGAACTCGATAAGAGATTGATTTACAAACTCACGACCATTGTCAAAATGAAAATCTTTAATTTTAGTGTTGAATTGAGTGAGAATCATTTTGTAAAATTGAGGAATAATATGTATAACATCACTCTTCCATTTCATCAAGTATACCCGACTGACTCTAGTACAGTTATTAATAAAAGATATGAAATACTTGTGATCGGAAGCTGAACAAATAGAAAAAGGACCCCACACATCAATATGAACACATGAAAAAGGAACAATACTTTTATTAAAACTAATTTAAAAGCAACACGATGGTTTTTAGCATAATTCATTGTCCACATCTTAAACAAGAAATAAAAAAATTGAAAAATAATCTAGGAAACAAATGTTCTAAATAATAAAAGGATGGATGACCCAACCGACAAGGCCATAGGTAAATTTTCTCTTTATCGGATGTCTTTCTTTTTGTTTGGTAGCCATGGGTAGGTGCTATTTCTCAATTATCCTCCAAATAATACAGACCGTCTCTCTCCTTACCAAAGCCAATCGTCATCTTCATGAGACTGTCCTGAAAAACACAGAGTGGAGTAAAAAATGACAAAAAAACTGAGATTCTTTGCAATCTTGCTAATAGAAAGGAGGTTATTTGAAAGTTGGGGCGCAAGTAAAATAGAGGACATAAAGAATGTGGCATTTCCAGCCCCTGTGATTGGTACAGAGTTCCATGAGCAACCTAAACAAACTTAACAGGAGGAGATGATAGGGAGTCAATAATGGAAGAATTACTAGTCATATGATCGGTGGCCCCTGAATCAGCAACCCAAGTGTTGGGGGCAGTTGAAATAACAGATAAACCAAATTTACCTTTTTGGGAAGATAGTTGAGATACATGAGAAGCATAAGATGGAGTGATACTGGTGGTAACAGCATGCTGAACAGATTTTTTGCTTTTGCTTTCAGCCTACTTGAGCTTATACCATTCCGGATAGTCATGCTTCTTCCAACAAACATCAATTGTGTGTGTATGCTTGTGACAATGGGTGCAAAAACGAGATTGAGGAGTTGTGGAATACCCAAGATCCAAAGTAGGAGTGTTGTTTCGGACAGCAAGAGCTGAAGCCTCAGAATGAGTTTTTCCCCCCATGGTAACCTGACGTTGTACTTCTCGACAAACTAATGAATAGGCTTCTTCTAGACTTGGTATAGAAGTAGCTAGAACACGACTACTAACGTGATCTAAATTATGATCAAGGACAGCAAGAAAGATACACACCTTATCTTGTGCAATACGCTCCTGTACTTTTCAAGATCAGCAACACAGATCATATCATTTGGCCTCCGATAATCAAGATCCATAAAAATTGAATTCAACTCATTATCATATTCTGCTAAAGGTCGACCACCTTGACGTAATTGGAAGGACTTCTTCATCAATTCATAAACTTGAGAAGAGTCAAAAACATCAAGATGGTGCAACCCACTCATCATAGCTAGGATCATCTTCCGTTGGTGCAACCTTTTTCCTAGTAATAAAGCCCATGTTTTTCTTCTAGCAATTTACATCTCCAAAATTTTAGACCAGGCACGATAGTTGGTACCATCCAATTTAATATGAATGGATGAAGGAGTGTCTTGAACAATCATGGTGGAAATTTTCTCGCTGTCAGAAAATTCATAGTCAGTTTTCGTAGACATGATGGTTGAGTTTGTAGGAAAAAAAAGGGCTATGGTTAGAAATTGCAACCCAAAGCTCTGATACCGAATTGTAACTTGGCGAAATAATTCCTTCATATATTTCAATGTATATATACAGCTTAAAGACCTATATATATGGAAGGTCTACAGTTGTACACAATTGTCTATATTCCTAAAAAAGGAAGAATCCTACACAGGAAATATCTAAGTAGAACAGAATAGGAAACTATACAGCTCATTCACGCTAATTATCTCCTCTATTATAGCATTACACCAACCAAGATGAATTAAAGCTTCTCGAATAGTTCGGGAGAAACACGAAATCAAGTGAGGCAACAAAAGAACATAAAAGAAAGGATAAATGATCATAAGACACAAAAGAGGAAATAGGAAAGGTGATATGTAGTGCTAAAACGGGGTGGAAAAGTAGTCTTTTGTGTTATCACTTCTTAGAGTATGAATAGAAAGATTAAACTGTGTTTTCGCACAAAAGGTAGTAAAATGGGAGCATACTTCAAAACAATTTTTCATTAAAAAAAACCAAGTAACAGGAGAAAAATCATCAACAAATATACTTAGTTTCGGAAACTACAAGACAAGAACCTTAAACATCAGAGTGTACTAATTCAAAAGAAAAACTAGATCGTTTATTAACCCGTCGAACGGAAGACACACGATGGTGTTTAGCTAATTGGCAAGACTCATACTCTAAGTTAGAAACATTTTGAAATTGAGGACATAACTTTTTCAATAAAGGTAAAGAAGGGTGTCCTAACTAACAGTGGGCTTCAAAGGGTGTTGACACACTGGAACAAGCGATAGGTTGAGAAACCTCGTTATCCAAAATGAAGAAACCTACCAATGCTTGTCCCTTACCGATAATCTTTTTCGTCATAAAATCCAGAAAAAGACAATCATCAGGAAAGAATGAGATACAACAGTTTAAGTTATGAGTAAGTTTACTCACAAATAGTAAATTAAAAGAGAATTCTAGGTGTAAGACAAAGGATAGTGACAATAATGGAGTAGGGTTAATAGTGCTAAACCAATAATAGAGGAAGGAGATCCATCTACTACAGTAACATAGGAAAGAGATTAGTGTTTCTAGAAAGTAGAAAAGAGATTGGGATTACCTGTCATATGATACCAAGGCACCAGAATCAATGACCCATTGGGAGGAAGAGGAAAGAAGACATACAGTTGGGTTACTGAATCAGCAATAGCAAAGACAGAGTGATGAATCTTTCAATGCTTCTTGATACTAGGTCAATTTGGCAAATTCATCTGCAAAAACTATAATGATCTTCTCAAAAAATGAGTAGGATGATGTAGTAGCTGCTACATGAACGGCGCAAGTTTTCTCAGACTAAGTTTTCCAAGAGGTATCGTAACTTTACAAGTTGCCAGCAGATTAAAAGGGACGAAATTACAAAAGCATTGAAGGAGATGAAGAGTGGAAGGGCAGTAGGGCCTGATGAGATACGAGATACCCATACTATAGAAGACATCGCTTATGTTGTAAGATTGATGGGTCAATACATGCATGATCCTCATGATTGTCACTTAAAGGCATTTTACTCCAATAAAGAACTTCTCTTCTTTAAACATGGCCACCTAAAGATAGAAGTTTCTACAAATGTAGACTATGTTGGATCTCTTGATAACTAAAGATCACCAACTAGTTAGGTGCTCATTTGTAGATGGAAATCCAATAACTTTGAGCAGTAAAAATAGTTTGTTATAGCAAGATCCAATGCAAAAGCAAATATAGAGTTATACCACAAGCGTTTGTGAGTTGTTATGGTTGAAAAAGGTTATGGAAGAATTTTAATTGTCAAGAGGAGACCATCTATCCTTGGTTTGTGATAAAAACGTTGTCATTAGTATAGCTATGGCTCCAGTCAATATGATTGAACGAAACATGTGAAGATCGATTGAAATTTCATTAAAGAGAAGATAACCAATGGTCTTTTAAATGTTTCATGTGTGAATCTAGAAAAATTGACGATGTATTTACTAATGGACTTAGTAGTAAGTTATTACATAGTTTAGTTTGCAAGTTGGGTATGTATCACATCCACACATCAACTCGAGGGAGAGGATTGACTAGTACCTAAGAAATTATAAGAGAGATTATTATATTTTTTATTAATGCTTGATTAAATGATTTTGTTATTTAGAGCAAGATATAGATATCTAAATAGAGTTTGTAAATGGATATGTACAAGAGAACAAAATATTTTAGCCTTCTATATTTCTCTTCTATTCATAGATAGAAATACTTCAATTAAATGCTCAAATCTTCATGAACTCTTCTAGAAACAAACAAAAAGGAAAAACTCAACTACTAACAATAAATATCATGATATATAGAAACTATAATGATTGTCCTTCTTTTCTACTTGAAAATCAAATTATAAAAGAATAATCACTACACTCTTGCGCTAAATTATAACATGGAAAAAATTATTTTTCATCATTCTCTTATGTTTCAAGTATAAGTTATTCAACTTATGCATATGGTTTTCATCATATTGCTCAAGACATTAAAATGGTAAAGTTGGCACCTATAGGACAACACACCATAAGAGAACTACAAAACCTAACTGCTTTGAAATTTAATTGTGCTGAATTATTAGCCGAATAAACCATAAAGGAAATAATTATATGACCTAATAACAAGTCAATCTCGATCATAACAATAAAAAAGGACTGAGAATTAGTTATGCTTGATTTCCAACAAATACAACTATTACATCAATTGCAATAATGATCAAATACAAAATATGGGCCAAGAAATATTCAAAGCTTCTTAAGGATTAGATGCAACACCTATTTAGGACTTCTTATGTTCGACAACAATAATATTTCTTTATTATAATTTCCTTTCTTATTGTAGGCTTCATAGATTTTGGAATATTCTCCACTTCCATAAGCATTCGGACAAAGCAAAATGAGTTATAACTTTTTATATGCTGGTTACATTGAAATTTCTAATCAGTTGCTCCTTATAAGATCTCCGTTAAAACTAAGTTGCTAGCTTCTTTCTACTTTTTCCGCCTGCTCTTATTCTATTCATTTAATGTCATACATTATTTTTGAAGTTGCAAAGCCTGGACTACTTGTTTGTATGCTTTTATCAGCTCTAACTGAATAGAATCTAATAATGATGAATCCCCAAATGCAAATAATTGATGAAACAAATGAGATTTTTATTCTACACGCTATGAACCAGCAAAATAGTGATTAACATGCTATGGGTAAGTTCATTGAATGAAAGAATGGAAAAAAAAACCTGATAAAACCTCGAGTGTATAACTGTTCAGAAAGTTGCATAGCCATTTGAGGCCCAAAGCCCAATGCACTTGAAGCAATCTGAAGAAATCAGAATATGTAATTAGGACTGCAGATCCAAAGAAATTCCAATTCTTTCTTGAGATTAAATAACATTTGCAAGGATACATGAAGAGGGAGACAGAGAGAGAGAGAGAGAGGAACGGATAGTGATGGCAATAATCCTTCATCACCATTGTCCCCATTAAATTCAAATAAAACATTTGATAATGTAGTTGTTTACCAGTAAAATTACATAGAAACGTGATAAACAATCCATATTGGAACATTATTTTTTTCAGTTAATCATGTACAGACTCATTCAGTAAGTAAGCCAAGTGACATAGGGAAAAGCCTACAATCAAAAGTTTAGGTGAAAGATCAAGAAGTAGAACTAAGAAGAAAGAAACAAGAAGAATAGAAAGTAAAAAATATGCAGATATTTTAATCAACAATAATCTTATGTTGCAACAAAGATAGCCATTCTATTCATAATAGTTTAAACTAATTCCTAAACTCAATATTAGTAATTAATTATAGAGTATAACTACGAAGCACATAAAATATAGTACACACCAATCATAAAACATAGCAGAACGCCTACAATCAAAACTTTAAGGGAAGGATAGAAAGAAATCAGGAAGTAGAAACAAGGAGAAAGAAAGAATAAGAATAGGAAGTAAACTGTCAGAAAATTTATTAATCAACAAGAATATTATGCTAACAACAAAGAAAGCCTCCTATTCATAATAGTTTAAACTAATTCCTAAACACAGTAGAAGTATATAGACTATAACCACTAGGTACTTAAGATTATAGTAGAAAACAACCACAAAAACCACTATAATCTCAAAAGGGAACAACTAAAATCTAGAGTTATGCCTATCATGTTTGAACAAAATCTCAGATTAGATATTCCCCTTAGTGGGAATGCACTTGCCTCAAGAGTGAGAATGTAGACAACAGTCAAAAATTCAGGATCTAAGGCTCAAAAAGTCTTATTTGGGCATCCAGTCAACTAATGTTCATGACAAATGCATATAATGATTAATTACTTGTATTAAGTTCTTAGCTCTATTATGCACATCAATAATAGGTTCAGATAAACACTATTTGTTGCAAGTTTACAGCTAATCTTAGAATGCTGATCACGGACATATTATGCAAAATATTTTGTAGGCTTAGGAATCTAGGCATCAAGGGGTAAAGAAAAAGGGACCTTTTGCACCAGACTTGTGCGTAACAACTTTTTAAACAAATTGAATAACAGACGCAAGATACCAAACTCCATCTTTCTTTCCCAAAATTTTCTAGCAAACCTATGCATAACATTGTTTTAATCAAACTCCCCCTTAGATAACCACCCTAACTAGGATTAACAACTTCCCTTTGGTCATCAGTTTCAAAAAAGCAATAAAGTCTGGAGTTAACAACTTAACTTTTGCCATCAGTTTTTGAAATAAAATTAAGTGTAGAGTGATTGGGTTCTCATAACTCTTAACTCACTAGAAATTGTATTAATATATAGTAACCGTACAACCTTATTTAATTACATGGTAAAAGACTAAATTACCCTTATATTCAACAATCCTCAAGCTGGTGCATATATATTATCAATGCCTAACTTGATACAAAAAGAGGAGATTCTCAAACCTCTTAGGACGTAGTAAAGAGATTAGTTAACTGATATGCTAAGATCATAAATTCCATAACCAACTATTTAATTATCTTCTCTCGAATAAACTAACAATCTACACCTTTGTGCTTTGCCATGTGTCATTTAAGTATCACATATTAACTTTAAAGGTTTGGGTAGAGCAAGTCCCCATAGATAAATTATGGTTTCCTAAAGGTGTTGAAGTGAATTGTGAAGAAAAAAATTTTATTTCCCTCTTACTTCTTTTGGTTACAATGCATCAGAATATACACAATAAATCTTAGATACAAAATCGGAAACTACCTAATCTAGAAATCGAGAAAATCTTAACTAAAATCCCACAAATTAAGGGATATCACCAACACCCCCAATATCTATTAAACAATAATAATATTTACAGCTAATATACATCTCGACACTCTCCCTCAAGCTGAGGAATAGATATCTTCCATCCCAGCTTGGAAATATTATCATGAAAATTGGCACTGTTAGAAGATAAGATAGGCATCCTAGTCCCTCCTCCAACTTCTCTTTGATAAAATGCCTGTCAATCTCGATATTGCTTAGTCCTATCATGTTGTATAGGATTATGAGCAACGTCGATAGCATAGTTGTTATCACAGTAGAGTTTCATAGGACCATTCCACTTGACTCTTGTTACAGAATATAGCAGCTGATATGGTTGTTACAAACTATGACGTAATCATAGGGATTATACAAATAATGTAAATAACATATTCATAGGGATTTTAGCATAATCATAGGAATTCCCTTCGTAGTTTAGCCTATGTATTCATGTAGAAATACCTATATTATTCTAATAGAAAATACCGAAAACTCTTCTTCTTCATTCTTCTTATTTTTCATGGTATCAGAGCCAACGAAGATCTTGACTTTGCCCTAGAAAGGGGCCCATCATTTAAGCAACTGGAGAAGGATTTGAAGTCTGCATGAACCACGTGGCCCAGTAACATTGTTTGCCCCAAGAGGGGGCCTATTTGACCCCAATCAGAAGTCCAGCCTTGATGAGGATTGATTACGTACCTCTCCAAATTTTCCAAGTAAAAAAGGACTCACATGTAAGGTAAAGTGTTGAGAATACCCACATGTGAGTGTCCCACATCGAAGAAAGAGGGGAATAAAGACTAACATATAAGCCTAGTGGGCTACTCCACCTACTACCAATTGATTTTAGGATGAAACCTCACTTGAGCTTGTATGTGATCTAACACAAACCTTGAGCAATTGCTCCAAATTCTGATTTGGTAGATGATCTAGCTACAACATTCTACTTTTTACTCCTCCATGTTATACGATTACCTTTGAGGAACGTATAGTATCCGGTAATTGATCGTCTATCCACGATAGATCCGTCATAATATGCATCAGTTTAGACTTCAAGGGTAAGATCCTTTCGCCTTTTGAACAGGATTCCTATTCCTGGATTTCCTTTCAAATACTGTAACACTCTATAAGCGGCTTTTAGATGTGACTCCCTCGAATCATGCATGAACTGATTGATTACAATTACAGATTATGCTATGTTTGGTCGAGTATGCGCAAGGTAGATGAGTCTCCCAGCTAGCCTCTGGTACATTTTTCTATCCACAAGAGGTTCTTCTTTGGCTTCTCCAAGTTTTTTATTAGCTTCTATTGGTGTAGATATTGGCTTACATCTAGTTTTCCCTGTCTCCTTCAATAAATCAACCACATATTTTTGTTGGGATATGAAAATCCCCTTTCTGGAGTATGTCACCTCAATACCAAGAAAGTACTTCAGTCTCCAGAAACTCCTACAAGAAACTTTGCAAAATATTTTGTCTTCAATTAATATTTCCATGTTAAGAAAACTAACTCTCAGTCATGGACTATAGACTCTGGAGCATCAGATCACGTGACAGGAGATCCCACAATCTTCGAAACCTACTCTCCACGTAATGGTAATAATACAATGAGAATTGTAGATGGCACCCCAACCAAAATTGTTGGTATCGAATCTATTTCTTTGGCCAAAGATATAGTTGAAAGAAAGATTTTTATTTCTAAAACAAAATATCTTACTCTTTACATTGTATGTTCTCTCTTATATAACACTCTATACATATTCTAAGAAAGGCAACTAACTAATATTAGGAAATATACAACTAATGCTGATT
>JANQBM010000006.1:17235205-17265644 GCA_025594535.1 Erythroxylum domingense
ATTCTAAGGAGCTAATTCTAGGGATTCTAACCATTATTGCTGATTTATGTTCACATGTAACAGACATTTACAACAGATATCATCCTGAAAAATGTCTTATTTGTGTCAAAGATTGATTGTAATCTAGTTTCCATCAGCCAAATCACAAAGGATCTCAATTGTGTTGCTAAATTCTTTCCTAATCTATATGTTTTTTAGCTTTTAGGATCGGAGAAGATGATTGACAGTGTTGAATTGTGTGCAGGCCTCTATCTCCTACAAGTTGACACCTCTAAGGAAGTGAGTAAGAAAAGTTCATTTGTTGCGTCTATCCTTGATAAAAATAAGTGTAGTGTCGAAATATTGTGGCATTACTGCCTAGGTCATCCAAATTTCTTGTACTTGAGGAAACATTTCCCTAATCTTATCAATAAAAATAAAAAATTTCCAAACTACGAGATTTCTAAATTCCTCTTGTTTTAGAAACCACTAAACCAAGAGTTGGGAAACAAAGGAAACCAGAAGAAGACTTTCAGTTCAACCCACATAGCTTAAAATAATCAAGAAAAGTTGCATAATTGAGGAAATTCAATAGTGAAGCTATTTTCTAGTTTAAAAAACTAATGGGTCAACTATCAACTAAGTAAAAAATCACATTCGAGTTCATTAGCCCTATCAGGTAACATCTCTCAAAGTTTGGCAAGCTCGATAAATATTGTGTTTTATTCATTTCTATTTTCAGTTAATCCTTCTTGTTCTCACAAATTTCCTTTTGTCATTTATTGGTAACAAATTCAGGCACCACAAACCATATGACCCACTCATCCAATCAATTTAGAACATAAATTCCTTATCCAAGTAATAGAAAAGTTATTGTTGTCAGGGGTCCCTTATCATTGTTGCTAGCATAAGAGACATGCAATTTACCCCATCAATCTTATTAAAAAGTATCCATGTTCCTAAGTTATTCACTAATCTTGTTTCTATACATAAACTTATTAAAAAGTATCCATGTTCCTAAGTTATTCACTAATCTTGTTTCTATATATAAACCGACCGCAGACGTGAACTACACAGCCACTTTTTACCCTTCCTTTTGTGAATTTCAAGACCAATTTTTGGAGAAGAGGATTGGACTTGATAAGGAAAAGGATGCACTATACTACTTGGAAACTAAAACCAATCATCTATTAGCAATAATAATCTATCTTTGTAAATTTTATCATCATTAAAAAGGGATGTCATTTTGTTTCATCATTTCCATTGAGGCCGTCCATTGTTGACAACTTTAATGATCATGTTTCCTTCACTTTCTAAAGGGATAGATGTAACGAATTCTCATTGTGATATGCTTGAGTTTACCAAATACATCCGTATGTCTTTTCCAATTATCAATATGAGAACTTCTACTATTTTCAATTTAATTCATAAGGGCATCTATGGTACTTCTTTTATCCCTAATATCACTAGTGCTAGATGGTTTATATCTTTACAACTACAATCATGTCTTATGAATTTTCTTGTTGAAAAATAAATCAAATGTAACATTTTTCCTAGTTTTCATTCTATGATACAAAATCAAATTGGTACTAAAGTTAAAGCATTTTTTATCTGACAATGCAAAAGAATTTTAGCCAAATTTTGACATCATATTTTCAAAAAGAAGGCATTATTCATGAATCATCTTGTCTCTACACACCCCAACAAAATGGAATGGTTAAAAGGAAAAATAGTCATCTTTTAAACCCCACTATAGCACTCCTATTTCATCATTAATGTACCAAAACAATATTGGGGGGAAGCTATTCTTACATTTGCACACATAATAAGATGTCATCAAATGTATTAGATTCCAAAACTCCTCTGGCATGTCTTTCTCACTTTTATCCAAATGCCAAAACTTATAATGATCTTATTCCTAGGATTTTTTTTCATGTTCATGGTCCTCAATAGGGAAAATTGGAGCCTAAAGCAATCAAATGTGTCTTCTAGGATGTTCACCTAGTCAAAAGGGCTATAAATGTTACCATCCACCTTCGAGCAAAATTTATGTAGATGATAATGTAACATTTGTCGAAGATGTACCCTATTATTCCCAACCTTATCTTCAAGGTGGGTTTGTATCTAGGGAAGATAAGGATAGAGAGAAGAACCTAGAAAATTTGTTTGACATCTCTCTCTTACCATCGACATCACCAATTCTACGGTAGAATAATCTGTGTCAAATAGGGAACCTAATCTTATTGAGTCTATGATGAATGATTAATTTTGATACAAATATTACCACTAATAAAAGGAGATTCAAGATGGTGTATTTAAGAAAGCCAGTTGACGGTCTTGACTCAAATTCGATCAATTCAGTTCACTCTATCAATAACCAAACTAGCAACATAGGTAGAGTATTTTTGTCTAGCAACTACAAGCTTTTCATCCTAGAAGACTTACTGGGTGTCCCTTTTGATTCTAATAAATTCCTAACCTACAAGTATCATGGTGAATGTCAAACACCTTGTAAGCACTAGTGCTTTAGTCATTTTCTCCTTAATGTCTTTAAAAGCATGAGAAGTAGATAAGGGGAATTTGAGCTAAAGAGATTCTTCTAATCTAAGCTTGGACAGGACTCACCAATTTGTATACTATCACAATTCCCTGGGGAAAGAAGATAACCTATGTGACCCTATTAATTGACATATTTACGAACTTAGATGAGCTGAAATGATAGTTGAATAGGAGGCCCACTAATTGCAAATTAAATGGTTAACGTCCACTTGATATCCTTTTACCCTATCAAAATGTTAGTAAACCATACATGAAAAGAGTTTCACAATAAACTTTAGAGCTCATGAGTTTATTCTATAAAATTCTCTTGTTATGAAACAAATCTCCCTAAAAAATGCATAAACAGATGAATGAAATAATCAAACTAGCTAGAATAAATATCTTCACAAAAGCAAGGATCCTCTTCACAAGTGGAAAATATCCCCAAGGCTTTCTAACCTTTAGAAGATTCACCGTGTTTAAACCAGAAGGACGACTTTTGCTTTCTTCTTTATGTGATATATCAACTACTTGTAATATTCCATCTTGCATTACGAGCTTCTGAAACATTAAGGCCACCTACAATAGTGGAAATATGAAGCCAACTTTACTTTGTGAACAAAAGTTAATTGTGAATCCCAGCTTAAGGAAAAGATGATCTCACATCAAAATCAAAAATCTTTTGACGATCCCATTCCAACTGAAGTTCATACCCATCTATTAATATGAACGGATGCAAAACCCAAAACTTTTCTGGCTTGAACATATTGATTTGCATATAGCGTTCAACACAAAACCCAAGGGTAGGAGTTTGACATGGACCATACCTGAAAAAGTATGTATTTCACCTGAATCAGTAAAAAAATACAAGAAATATTATGCATCTGTGCTGAATCCTAGTTAAATTTTGTCAAATGAATAACCAGAACTAAAAACAATCAACAAGGTCCAAAGAGAAGCTCGTAGATGGAGACCAAGGACATGCTTAAATCTACTTGAATTAGGATATCAAAACTTCAATAAAAAAGGTCGTGTAAGATTACTATTGAAGCATGGTAATATTAATCCATTATCGAGGTGGTTCACACATGAAAATAGTTTCTCCATTAAGAAGGAAGCAACATATCAGACCACTTTTAAATTGTTAATGCATTAGACTTGCAAACAATTTTTATAATACCACAAATGTCATAACACTACCAAAAGATCTAAGGTGAGAAGGTCAAAAAGACAGTGGCTATTATTATCACACTCTTAGAATCTTATTCTAAGCCAATCATCTAGGGTTAGATAGAAGAGTAGACAATCGACGTAGTACAAAATGATAACATATTGCCAGTGTGAAATGAAGTTGCTATTCAATACAAGTTGATAACCAAAAAAATATGCATCAAGGAAAACCACTTTTTGCATTTTTATGTAAATGATTTAAAGTCCTTTTGAACCAAAGGGCCGAACAGGGATGTCGAGCAACATATCTAGAGAGATAATACATATGCTTTGTCACTATACATCTATTTTCTTGCATGTAATAGGAAATACAAATTCATAATTACCATTTATAAACCCATATGAGAATAAAAACATATAGAGGTTTGCTAATTTGAGAATTGTAATGTAACTAGCATAAGTTTTGGAGAACAGATGACAGTTATAGTAAATATAAGCATATTCAATAGCAACAACATAAGTGAGAAGAAATAACCTACGAGATCACTCTAGAATCAAGATTCCCATATTTTCCTTGGAAATAATTAGTTTGAAACCGTGTAAATGCAACACCAACTTTCAAATCTATCTCCTGTCGAGCATCAACAGCCAATGCTTCATCTTTGTTTGGCTCAACGAGGTTGTCCATAGCCTTCAAAATGTCTTTCTCAGTAATGGATGAAAATCGAGCACGATGGACCCTTCTTTTAGTATCATTTAAATGAAAACCAGTAGATTCCATAACTGGAAAGGAAAATAGTTCATAGAGATAATGGTGGTTAGAAATGTAAAAACTATAATTTAGTTTTTCTTTCTCTAAATTTTCACCCAACATTGTCAATATCTTAATTTATAGAATAATTTTGGAATAATTAAGAAGAAACAAAAGTTATACAAATGACCATCATTTGTAATAATAAGGAAATTATTAAACCAAAAAACTGTAGATAATAGGTGGCAATTCTTCATACTTACCTTTCTCAAGCCTAGTAAAGCAACTCAATAGCACTTAAAAACCAGATGCATAGAAATGCTTTAATTTTGAATAAGACAACATGAGGCCTTATACTTGTTCTCCCCAAAGAAACTAATTACTCATCATAATGCTAACAATTCAAAAATTATTGCCTGCCCTACCAGTTAAGTTTCAAAGGAATGAAAGTTGTACTATGTGGATGCTCTTTTCAACAAAGAATTTTCATAACACATTAACTTATACAATTACAAAGAATATGGATATGGTTAAGTATGGTAATCACATGCTTTGTTGTTTTCAATTGAAAGTATTAACAAAATCCCAAATCAACAATAGTGGGTCCCATTTCTTAATCACTCTGCTAGTTCTGCTTCCTCAGCAAAACATCACAGAAACAATATTAGCTTTACTCTTTGTTGTTCTACTTTCATTCTACCTACCTTTCCCTTAATCAAAACATGGTTACATGTACCTAAATCTTCTTATTTCATTAAAAAAACAGATCCTTCACCATGAACTTGTATTCTGAGATCAATCTCATATTATTAACGAAGTCAATTACGCATTCCATATAACATCTATAACAAACTCTAACCATGCTTTTCAATAAAGTGAACATTATGAATGGTTTCTACAATTCTGTCCAATATTATTTTAGGTTTTGTTTTACAATATGAGAAACTTCATTTCCTCTCATTTCATCCATATTATGCAAAGAAAGAGATGAAGAAGATAGTCTCTAAAGTCAAAAGTAGAACATACAAGAACTTGTATCAATGATTACAATTAAGGATGGAGAAAAGGATATTTTAAGTTGGCAAGAGCAAGGGAGTGAAACACGGGGGACTTTGATTAAGTTGATTCTATAAAGGATCGAGCAAGACAAGTGCTCATGGACAAAAATGATATCAAAAGAATATGGCAAAGCCACTTCTATTGGTTTGGCTTTTTAATGAAGACGGATATAACAATATCTCCATAGGTGATCTTAACACTTATGAGCAATACCATTTCACTTTTTATTGGTGTACTATGAGAGAAGAAATTAGAGTAGTTTTGAGGAAGATGAAAAGTGAAAGGGTGGTAGGACCTAATTAGATATCCATAGAGAGATGAAAGAGTCTAGAAGAAGAGTCTTACTTGGTTAGCCAACCTTTTTAATGTAACTCTCAAGTCTGCCAAAACACTGAATTAGCACATTAATCCCTCTCTACAAGAACAAAGGGGACATTCAAAATTGTAAGAATTACAGAAGCATCAAACTACTCGGTCACACCATGAAGTTATGGGAGATGGTGCTTGAGAAGAGAGTAAGAAATGGTATACCTATCTCGGAGAATCAATTTGGTTTAATGCTAAAGAAGTCCATGACAAAAGTCATATATTTCCTAAAACGATTAATGAAATATTATAGGAACAGACAAAGGGACTTGCACATGATAATCAATGATTTAGAGAAAGTGTATGACAAGGTCCTAAGGAAGTCACGTGGAGGTGTTTCAAACCTAAGGGAGTTCATGTTGCCTATGTACAGATTATTAGAGATACATATGAAGGCAACAAGATTAGAGTAAAGTTAACAGGAAAAGATACAGAATATTTTTCTATCGATATTGGGCTACACTAAAGATCTTCATTGAGCTCCTTCCTGTTTACAGTAGTTATGGATGAGTTTACCAAGAATATCTAAAGAGATGCGCCTAGGTGTATGTTTTTTGCTAGTTACATTATTTTTAATGGATGAAACAAAAGAGGATATCGATAAAATGGATGAAACAAAAGAGGATATCGATAACAAGCTAGAACTTTGGAGGGACACGCTAGAGTCAGAGTTTTAAAGGGAATAAAACTAAGACTGAGTACTTAAAATGTAATTTGTTGGGTCGCAAGGTTGCATCTAATGTAGATGTCAAGATTGGTATTGAAATTATACCACAAAATTATTGTTTAAAGTACCTTGGATGCAGTGACAAGATAAATAATGACATATTTCACCGTATCAAATTAGGGTGCCTAAAATGAAAGAGCAACTCAAAAGTTTTATGTGACAAAAAGATATCACTCAAGCTAAAAGGTAAATTTTACTATTTAACAATTAGGTCAGCTATGCTTTATGAGGTTACCCCTCAAACAAGTGCATAATCATAAGTTAATGATAGAAGAGAAGAGGACACGCTATAGGATGTCCAACCTTACAAGATGAGATAAAGTTAGAAATGAAGTGGTAAGAGACAAGTTGACGGTGGCTAACATTGACAATAAAATGAGAGAAACAAGACTTAGGTGGTTCGGACTTGTCAAGAGGAGACATCCAGACACCCAATGAGAAGATGCGAGAAGATTGTACTTAGGGACTGTAAAAAAAGAAGAAACCCCAAAAAGAATTGAGGAAAAGTGATCAGGAATTATATGCCCCACCAGAGCTTATCGAAGACTTGGTTCTCAATAGAAAAAATTCGCAAAGTAAAATACAGGCAAATGACTCTACATAGAATATATCAACTATTATCTAAAATTGGCCATAAAGTCTTAATACCAAGAAAGTTATAGCGTGAAAACCAAGTTGCTCTGCATACTGCTTCTAATTTTATGTTTCATATACGAACTAAATATATTGAAATTTACTATCACTTCTTTCATAATAGAATACAACAAAACTCCATATCTACAAAGTATGTGAAAATTGGAGAACTTTGAAATATTTTCACAAAAGCTCTAAGTGGAGTTTGGCTTAGTTACATTTGTTATAAACTAGACATGATTAATATTTATGCTCCAACTTAAAGAGGAGTGCTGCAAATTGTATATCTACAGTTGTTACAGATTGCATATCTAGAGCTATTGATTGTATAGGTTACAACATTACAGGATCCTAATTGGTTTCTTACCTAATTAGGCATTGAATAGTTAGTGTATATATACATATGTAGCTCCATTCACTGTATAATATAAAAACAATAGAAACATTCTATGGTTAGTTAAGTTATGTATTTAAGATTTAAACAAGTACTTCAATGATTTTAATGGACTCCATAACAATTTCCTATTTGCAATATTCTTATTAGTAAAGGATATATAAGCTAGTGAAGCTTGTTGCTCACGTGCAAATTCTTAACTAAAATTGCACAATATCAAGTAGAAGAAAGATATATACAATTCTTACACAAATCCTAGGCACTAAATTAAGTACTATGACCCTAAAAAATGGCATAAGTACAAAAGTTGCTAAAGATTACATGTCCAAAAATGCTAGATTCTCACTATGCCAAACAAGATAACATTCAAAATTTGCACCAAACTATATAAAATAAATCTGCTTGCCTTCAAAGCATATATTCTCTCCTTCACGATCACAGTCCAACCATAATACTAAGTGACTACATCCATGAGCTTCCTGACTTAAATGCCTGCAAACATGTGCCTTTATACCAATAAAATAATCAGAGTTTGTAAATGTACACAAGTGTTTAATAAAACAAAAGGTAGAGTGATCTAAAAGAGTTTAAAGTTTGCAAAAAGAAAATGAAAGAGGGTAAATCAATCAATCTCAAGCTTTAATCTAGTGGAATGAGAAGATAGAGTTTTGCCCTAAGGAGTACAATTTGTGCGAATTTTAGGTCACACTTGTTATGTGTCTGTTTATTGTCACCGCCAACTTAAGGAGGAGTGGTTTTGTTAGTTTGACCAACCCCTAGAATCTAACCACCAGAAAGTCTGCAGGTAAGACTTTCAACCTGTCTCTCACGCACCAACATGTGTTGTTGTTCCTTTCACTGAAAATTTCTCTGATCACCTCTGATTGATTTGCTTGGTTCTCTATAATTCATATTTGTGGTCAATTCCGTCAGAATATAATCGATTGTTAGGTCCAATTATCATAGGATTCAAATTTAGCCTCTCTAGTTTTTCTTTTAATTGAGTAGTGAGTGTTGGGCTTTCCTTTATACTTTAATCTCAATAAGCTGACACTAAATCAATAGTTATTTCTAATTTGACTACGATGATGTTCAAAATCACAAATCATAAGCTTAACAGGTCTAATTATCTAGAATAGAGTAAAATAGTCTGACTATACTTACGAAGCATTGACAAAGGAAATCACTTGACTAACGATCTACCCAAAGATGATAGAAAACAAACATGGCTAAAAGATGATACTTGTTTGTTCTTAAAGATAAGGAACTCCATTGATAATAAGGTAAATGGTTTGATTAATCATTGTGAACTTTTTAAGAAGCTAATGGAATATCTAGGTTTCTTGTATTCTGTAAAAGGTAATATTCTCACATTTAAGAGGCATGCAAAGCATTTTATCGTGCAGGAACAAGACAAATCTCTCATAAGGTATTTTATGGATTTTAAGACTTACGAAGAGCTTAATATGTTATTTCCTTTTAGTTTGGATATTAAAGAATAGCAAGCTCAACGAGAGAAGATGGTTGTCATGATTTTCTTGGCTAGTTTTCCTTCTAAATTTAAAATTGCAAAACCTCAAATTCTTGCTAGTTCTCTTTTGTAGGACACATTTAGTATAGTTCTCCACACGGAAAGTGCTTAACCTATTCAGTCTAATAGTGCTCTTGTCAATTACAACAACAAAGGAGGCAAATCAAACAATTTTGATAATAGAAGACAGGATTCAAGAGCGATTATATGTCATTATAGTCATACGTTGGGAATATGAAGCATGATTGTAGAAAGCTACATAATAAGAATCAAAGAAATAACCGATATATCTACACCTACCACCGATATATTTGAAAATATTGTCTTAATTGTTGCAAATGCATTTGCCAAGTTCTCTCAGTACCAAGAGTCATTGAAGTCTTATCCTTATCACCGCTATCATTGAGTTAGGTAAGCCAAATACAAGTCTCATTACTTCCTCCTCAAAATGGGTCATAGATTCTAATGTCGTAGATCATATAACAGGTAATTCTAATCTCTTCTCTACATTTCAACCACATATAATCACCCAACTTCATTAATCTTGTTATCATCCTTTTTAAGTTTGCCTAATTTGTCCTTTAATTTAATTTATGTTAGTAAACTTACTCATACACTTAATTGCTGTCATATTCTTTCTTGACTATTACCTCGTTCAGGATCTTGTGAGGAAGAAGAATATTGGTAAAGGATATGAATCTAGAGGTCTTTACATCATTGACACATAAGTGCCAAAGTACAATGCTTGCTCTGGGTTTGTTGAGGTATATTGTCAATAAAAGAGTCATTGTCTAGTCCTATCTCAAACTAGAGATAAGTATTTAGTTACCTTTGTGGATGATTATTCTAGTATGACTTGATTATAATTGATGAAAAGTTATTCTAAATTGCTTTCTCATTTTTGTGACTTTTATGCTGGAATCAACACTCAACTTATTGTCCCAGTTCACATATTACAAAATTCCAATCCTATATGACAAAAAATGGTCATTCTTCATCAAACATCTTATGCAGATACACCATCACAAAATAGTATAGCAAATAGAAAGAACAGACACCTTGAGAGCGCAAGAGCCCTATTATTTGAAATGAATGCTCCAAAAGTTTCCTAGGACGATGTAGTTTCTATGACTTGTTTATGATCAACCGAATGCCTTCATATGTTCTTCATGGTGGGAACCTTTACAATTTTCCTCTTCCTACTAATTCATTGTTTCCTATTGTTACAGAACATATCAGTTACATAATTATAGGGATTATGTAGTTAATGCAATATCATAGTTATAGGGATTTAGCATGATTATAGGGATTATTTTCCTAGTTTTAAACCTATGTATTCAGTATAAATACCTGTAACATTATTCTAAGTAATACACAGAAAACTTCTTCTCATTCTTTTCATGGTATCAGAGACTAGTCGCGCTTCTAGGTCTCTTCCGTAGTTTTTTGGAAATTGTTTTCTGCCCTATCATAAGGCAATATCCCAACAGTGTGGGTGGTATATTTTTTGGAGAAATTTTCTCACCTCCTCCTCCATAAGACACTACAGGTGCCCATCAACCATCCCCTAAAATCCGATCGTCGGATCTCGAGCGTGTGACCCACACGCCCCGCCCAACCTCAGACGCCGCCTCCACATGCCGACACGTGAGGGCGCATGAGCCGCCTTCTTCCGCACCAATTTCTTCCTCCGGCGTCGCCTCCTCTACCCCTATCTGGATATCCTGTCAGTTTTGGGGTATTATTGATCTGTGTTGGTGTAGAAGACAGCCATAGCTTCCTTCTGTTGTTGAGTGCTTCAGATTTTCGTAGCTTTCTTTAGTGATGTTGGTGTGGCTGCTGGGATATTTTTGTTGTGTCGCTGAATGTTTCGGATTTTCATGTTGGTATTTACGCAATGGAGAAGCATCTTGTTCTAAACAGGCCAAGGTATACTCTTTTTTTTGTTTCTGCCGTTTATTTCCTACTTTATATGCTTAATATTGTCAATCAGAAAATGGCTGAGAGTAGTCATATGGGTGGAGATAAGAAGACTATTACTGAAATTACGTTGGGTTCATCCAGAATTACTGATAGGAAATTGATTGGAAGAAAAAATCATGCACAGTGGAAAAGAACTATTCGCAGATTTGTGGCTAGTTTAGATTTAGAAGATCATCTAACTAGTAATTTGCCTCCTAAGATTGATGTTGTTGCTCGAAAGAAATGGTTAATGGAGGATTATAAATTGTTTAATCAAATCCAAAATACTCTAGACCCAAATGTTGATGATGTTGTGTAGTAAAGAACTATGGGAATATTTGGAATTTTTGTATGCTTGCAAACAAGATCTGTCTCATGTTCATGAATTACTGTTAAAGATTTATCGAGCGGAACAAAGAGGTTGCTCCTTGTTTCAGTACTATTCTGAAGTAAAACAAGCATTTGAAGAAAGCGAACCATGTTTCCAATTGTAGCCGACATAAAGCAAATGCAAGAACAAGAGGAGCAGATTGTGGTACAATGTTTCTTAGCAGGGTTGAGTTCCGAATATGACGTGGCACGCACACAACTGTTAACTAGTGAGACACTTCCTTTACGGAAGTATATGCACGTTTGCTTCGAGTGTGTAAAGACGGGGAGGTGACTTCTGATATGGTGACCAATGACTCAGCGGCATTAATAAGCAATGTTTCAAATACTAATCACAGCGGCAACGGTGGGAACAATAGTGGTTTCGTTGCTGGGAACAGTGGCACCCTCCCACCTGTAATTATTGCGGAGTTGAAGGACATATCAAGAAGAATTGTTGGAAATTACATGGTAAGCCTCCCAAATACTCGGGTAAGAACAATAACAAAAAATTTGCAAATGTGGCTACTCAGGATGGCATCCTACCCCTTCCTCAATCATCCACGCCCTCTATCACGATTTCAGCAGATGAGTATGCCCGTTTAACCAATGCTTATCAACAAATTTCGGTCACTCATGAGTCGCAACATCTATCTCTTGCAACATCAGCTTTGGTTAATACAGGTAACCTTGCTACCTGCCTCTCCACTTCATCTCGTAGTTGGGTTATTGACTCAGGGGCTACTGATCATATGACTGGCAACACAGGTATTCTCTCTTATTTCAAATCTACTACTGATTTACCTTGTGTTACTTTAGCCAATGGATCTACCGCTTCTGTAATTGGGCGTGGGATAGAGAGAAAGTCTCTGAATAATCCACCCCATATGTTTGAGCATATCCTTTAGCAACCAACATTTTAATCAAGCAACAGAACCATCAGGATTCATTTTAACAGTGAGCACCCACTTACAGCCAATAGCCCGTTTCTCTGAAGGAAGGGACACAAGATTTCAAGTATGATTCTACTCTAAGGCCATCATTTCTTCCTTCATTACAGCAAACCCAACAAATTCTCTCCCATTATCCTTTGTTTTATGTTTATCACAATTTCCTTTCAACCTATTATCTGTCAGCCAACTCACCAAAAGTCTCAACTGTTGTGTTGTTTTCTATCTCAATTATTGTCTTTTTCAGGATCTTGGGATGAAGCAAATTATTGGTAAGGGGCGTCTGGTGAATGGCCTATACGTCCTTGATTCAACTTCTGAGACAATACCTCGATCGATTGCTTGCACAAGCTCATCTTCCCTTTTGCAACTTCATTGTCGTTTTGGTCATCCGTCTATCACAATTTTACGAAAGTTATGTCCTAGTCTGAAACAAGAATCTACCTTGGAATGTGAAGCTTGTCAATTTGCTAAACATCATAGGGCTTCTTATTCTCCTAAAATAAATAAACGATTTGAGTCTTCCTTTTACTTGGTGCATACTGATATATGGGAACCTTGTCTTATTCCATCTAAATATGGTTTTCATTATTTTGTGACATTTATTGACGATTATTCTCGGGTTACTTGGCTTTATCCTATGAAATCTCGATCAGAATTGTTTGCCATATTTTGTGCCTTTCATGCTGAAATTAAGACCCAATTCAACAAATTCATCTGCATTTTGAGATGTGATAATGCTAAAGAATATGTTTCCCATACTTTTCAATCTTATCTCTCTCAGCATGGTATTATTCATCAACATCATGTGTTGTTACCTCTCAACAAAATGGTGTAGCAGAGCGAAAGAACCGTCACTTGTTAGAAATTGCCCGGGCACTAATGTTCCATATGCAGGTCCTAAAAGTTTTCTGGGTCGATGCAGTTTCTACTGCTTGTTTCCTAATCAATCGAATGCCTTCTTCTGTCCTTGACGGTCAAATTCCATATTCCCTTCTCTTTCCCTCATATACATTGTTCCCTCTTGCTCCTCGAATTTTTGGGTGTACTTGCTTTGTTCAAAATATGAGACCTCAAGTCTCGAAATTGGATCCCAAATCGCTCAAGTGTGTCTTTATGGGATATTCTCGTACTCAAAAAGGATATCGTTGTTACTCTCCTTCATTGGGTCGTTACTTGGTCTCTGTTGATGTTACCTTTTTTGAGAATACCCCCTTCTTTGGTTCTCCTGTGCCTTCCTCTTCGCATACTAGTGATTCAGGGATGATTTTCTTATTTATACTGTCAGTAAACAGGTAGTTTCTCCTTCCTCTTGACTTGTTATTCGTCAAGTTTATTCTCGACGTATGCAGCGATATATTGAGGCACCTCCCATCGGCCAGGACATGGACCCGAAGTCTTCTTCGTCTCCAGATTCCTCACCACTGCCTGATGCTAGCCTTTATCTTCCTATTGCTCTTCGTAAAGGTAAACGCGCATGCACCTACCCTGTTTCTTCTTTGTATCTTATCATGCTTTATCTCCCTCCTCCAAGTCTTTTGTAGCCTCTTTAGATTCTGTTGCTGTCCCAACGTCCCTTGCTGAAGCACTGGCTCATGATGGTTGGCAAGCTGCAATGAAAAAAAAAACGATGGCCTTAGAGCATAATCATACTTGGGACCTTATGTCTCTTCCTTAAGAGAAACGGGCTATTGGCTGTAAGTGGGTGTTGATTCTGCTGCTCAATTAAAAGCTCGGTTGGTTGCTAAAGGATATGCTCAAACATATGGGGTGGATTATTCAGAGACTTTCTCTCCAGTTGCAAAACTTTCTTCTATCTGCCTTTTTATCTCCTTAGCTGCCACTTACAATTGGGCACTTCACCAACTTGATGTTAAGAATGCTTTCCTACATGGGGATTTATTTGAAGAGGTTTCCATGGAGCAAGCACCTGGATTTGTTGCTCAGGGGGAGTCAGGGAAAGTGTGCAAACTACGGAAGTCGCTATATGGCTTGAAGCAATCACCTCGTGCTTGGTTTAGAAGATTTAGTACTGTAATGATTGAGTTTGGCTTGCGAAGAAGTGCATATGATCACTCAGTGTTCTTTGCATCATCTAGTTCTGGATGCATTTTATTGGTTGTATATGTGGATGATATAGTGATCACTGGAAGTGATGAAGCAGAAATCACAAGGTTGAAAGCATTCCTTGGGACTCGTTTTCAGACAAAGGATTTAGGACCATTGAAATACTTCTTCAGAATTGAAGTTTCTCGCAGTCATAAAGGGATCTATCTATCTCAAAGGAAATATTATCTAGATTTATTAGATGATGCTGGCTTTATTGAGGCAAAGACATGTGATGCTCCTATGATACCAAATGTGAAGTTAAAAGTTGAAGATGGAGACTTACTTGCGAATCCTGAAAAATATAGGAAAATTGTGGAAAAATTGAACTATCTTATTATCACTCGTCCTGATATTGCCTTTCTAATAAGTGTTGTAAGTTAGTTCATGACATCTCCTAGAACCTCACATTGGGATGTTGTTATTCATATTTTGAGATATCTAAAAGGTACGCCAGGACGTGGCATCTTATATCGAAATAATGGTCACCACACTATAGAAGGATTCACATATGCTGACTATGAAGGAGATCTTTCAGATAGGCACTCTACCACAGGTTACTGTGTTTTTTTTAGAGGCAATCTTGTTTCTTAGAAGAGCAAGAAGCAGAGTGTTGTATCCCGATCAAGTTCAGAATCCAAATA
Organism: Erythroxylum domingense; assembly: GCA_025594535.1. Lineage (NCBI taxonomy): Eukaryota > Viridiplantae > Streptophyta > Magnoliopsida > Malpighiales > Erythroxylaceae > Erythroxylum > Erythroxylum domingense. Next base: position 17,250,385 of record JANQBM010000006.1, read on the forward strand.
TAGGGCCATGGCACAGACTACATGTGAACTCATATGGTTACGTCATTTACTTGGTGAGATTGAGTTTGTTCAATCTAAACCAATGAACTTATGGTGTGACAATGAAGCAGCAATCTATATTGCAAATAATCCTGTGTTTCATGAGAGAACCAAGCATATAGAAGTTGATTGTCATTTTACCAAGGAAAAGCTAAAAGATGGATCAATCTCAACTCAACATGTCAAAACAGGGAGCCAATTGGCTGATGCGTTCACCAAAGCATTACTGGGGAATCGGGTTAATTATATTTGTAACAAGCCGAGCATGATCAATATCTATGCTCCAGCTTGAGGGGGAGTGTTACAAAATATATCAGTTACATAATTATAGGGATTATGTAGTTAATGTAAATATCATAATTATAGGGATTTAGCATGATTATAGGGATTATTTTCCTAGTTTTAAACCTATGTATTCAGTACAAATACCTGTAACATTATTCTAAGTAATACACAGAAAACTTCTTCTCATTCTTCTCACCTATTGAACCTTGAATATTTGGTTGCACTTGCTTTGCTTGGGATGCTCGTCCACAAGTCACTAAAATGGACCCTGAATCTTTGAAGTGCATTTTTCCTTGGTGATTCTTAAAGACAGAAAGTTTACAGATGGTATTATCATAGCCTTCGTAGCTGTCTTGTATTCATTAAAGTTACCTAGAAAACACATTATAAAAACTCTGCTCGTAGAAGTAAAGGGGAGGACAATCTATTAATCTAAACCCCTTATTGTTCATGTTTACTCTCGATGGCAAGATCCTCTTGATTCATGCCATGGACCAGCACCTTTGTCATCAGATCTAATTTCTACAAATGATCTACTTATTGCTTTTTGCAAATTAAATGTTAGTGTACTTATCCTATTTCCTCTGTTGTATGTTATGATGTCATCTTCCTTTTGTTCTTTTATTGCATCACTTGATTTCATCTCCCTCCCTAAAATTTTTCATGAAGTCTTATCTCATTCTGGATGGCATAATACTATGCTAGAGGAAATGAATGCTTTACATGATAATGGTTCTTGGAACTTGGTACATTTGCCTCCAGAAAGATGGCTATCAAATGCAAATTGTTTTTTGGTGTTAAAGTAAATCCCAATGGATCAATTGCTCTTCTGAAAACTTGTCTTGTTGCTACGATTATGCAAAAACATATGAGGTTGACTATTCTAATACTTTCTCTTATTGCTAAACTTTCATCTATCAGGCTGTTTACCTCTATAACAACTACTTGGAATCGGCCCTTGCATTACTTAGGTATCAAAAATGTTTTTCTACATGGTAATCATCTAAAGGAAGTTTATATGGAGCAACCTCCAGGGGTTGCTCAGGGAGAGAACGAGAAAGTTTGTCGCCTTTAAAAATCTCTGTATGGGTTGATCTTTTCTTGAACAAAGTGGCAATCAATCTCTATGTGTTTAGTTCATTCATGAAATACAGAATTAGATGCAATATGTAGAGCAGCTTGATTCTCACACCAAAGTCTCGATTGGAATTGGCCCAATCAGCAGTCGAAAAACATTCGATACAAGTGTGCCCATGATTATTGTATAGTATCCCTAGACCAGGAGCTTTAGGTAACATAGGATCTACTCTAGAATAGCCCAGGGATGAATAGTTGAAGACGACATAAATTGACTTACAATGCTGACTGGATATGCAATATTAGGACGAATCACCTTAGATAATTTAATTTTCCAACTAATCTTTTGTATTTCTCGGGATCTGCAAACAAGTCTCCTTTAGAGAGCTGTAGATTCGGAGTCATTGGAGAACTGCATGGCTTAACTCCCAATTTTCCGTCTCAATTAGTAAATCTAGAACGTACTTTCTTTAGGACAGAAAAATACCTTTCTTGCTCCTCGTCACCTCTACTCCCAAAAAATATTTCAAGGGCCTTAAATCCTTGGTCTGAAACTGGCTGTGAAGAAAAGACTTTAAAGATGAAATGCCCACATGATCACTTCCAGTAATAACAATATTATCTACATAGACAACAAGAAGAATAATTCCAGATGAAGAGTGTCTATAAAAAACAGAGTGATCCGATTTACTCTTATTCATTCCAAAAGCTTCAATGGCTTGGCTAAATTTTCCAAACCAAGCGGGGGCGCTAAGTTTTAAACCATATAGAGATTTCCGAAGGCGACAAATTTTACCAGACTCCCCCTGAGCAACAAAACCAGGTGGTTGCTCAATGTATACTTCCTAGTGGAGGTCACCATGGAGAAAAGCGTTTTTGATATCTAACTGATGCAGCGGCCAATCATAAGTAGCAGCCAGAGAGATGAATAGGCGAATGGATGTCAATTTGGCTACAGGTGAGAACGTATCAGAATAATCAACACCATAAGTTTGAGCATAGCCTTTTGCAACAAGCCGAGCTTTGAACCGGGTTACTGAGCCATCAGAGTTAACTTTGACTGTGAATATTACAACCAATGGCCTTCTTACCAATAGGTAATGGTACCAATTCCCAGGTACCATTGGCATCTAAAGCATTCATCTCTTCTATCATAGCATCATGCCAACCAGGGTGAGATAAGGCTTGATGGACAGTCTTTGGGATAGTGACAGAATCAAGTGAAGCAATAAAAGAACACAAGGAAGAAGATAAATGATCATAAGAAACAAATGATGAAATAGGATAAGTGCATTGACGTTTACCTTTGCGAAGCGCAATTGGGAGATCATCAGGTAATGGACTGGATGGCAAAGAAGAACAAGATATGGAGCCTGTATTAGGATGATCTCGTTGTCTAGAGTAGACAAAACGAAGAGGTGGCGGTTGTGTAGGCGTAGCCTTGGTAGTTTGAAAGGTGACTTCGTAAACAAGCAAATCATCATCAACCTCCATTCCTAAGACTGAAGAGTGAGGAAAGAAAGAAACCTATTCGAAAAAGGTAACATCAGTTGAAACAAGATATTTGTTAAGAGTGGGACAATAGCAACGATGCCCCTTTTGTAGACGGGTATAGCCGAGAAAAATACATTTTACAGACTTTGGGTCTAACTTAGAGATTTGAGGGCGTGTGTCCCGAACAAAGCAAGTACTACCAAAAATGCGTGGCGGAATATCAAACAATTGAGAGGGAAAGAGGACAATGTAAGGTATCTCACCGTGAACGACAGAAGAGGGCATACGATTAACTAAAAAACATGTTGTAGAGATTGCATCAGCCAAAAAGGATTTAGGAACTTTCATTTGAAAAAATAGTGCTCTCGCAGTTTCAAGGAGATGGCAATTTTTTCTCTCAACCAAGCCATTCTGAGGAGTATCAACGCATGAGGATTAGTGGAGAATACCATGTTGGATCATGCAGGATTGAAATGGTGTAGAGAAGTATTCCTTGGTGTTATCACTTCGTAAAGTGTAGATTGAGACATTAAACTGTGTTTTAATCTCACACAAAAGGCAGAAAAATGAGAAAATAATTCAGAACGATTTTTCGTGAGATAAAGCCAAGTTACACGAGAGAAATCATCAACAAATGTCACAAAATATTGAAATTCAGTTTTAGACATAATAGGGCATGGACCCCAAACATCAGAGCGTACTAATTCAAATGGGAAACTAGCCCTTTTATTGATTCGAGGAAAGAAGATAGACGATGGTGCTTAGCAAACGGACAAGACTCACAATCTAAAGAAGATACATTATGAAATTGAGGACAAAGTTTCTTCAACAAGGGTAAAGAAGGATGTCCTAACCAACAATGGGCTTGAAATGGGGTCAAGATACTAGGGCAGGCAATGGGTTTAGTTATTGAGGCATCTAGAACATTGAGACCTCCTGATTCCACTCTTCTACCAATAGTCTTCTTCGTCATAAGATCCTAAAAAATACAATGATCAGAAAAGAATGAGATAAAACAATTTAAGGTACGAGTGAGTTTACTCACAGATAATAAATTAAAGGAGAGTCCAGGTAAATTTAAGACAGATGTTAGGGACAAAGAGGAAGTAGGATGGATAGTGCCAAACTCAATAACAGAGGACATGGATCCGTCAGCTAATGTAACATGAGAAGGAGATGAGTGTCTAAAAAAAGTAGAAAAGAGGCTAGAATTACCTGTCATATCTGAGGCACCAGAATCAATGACCCATTGGGTGGAAGAGGAAAGAAGGCACGTAGATGTGTCACCTGAGTTAGCAATAGCAGTAATAGGTGAGGATGAATGCTTCAATGCTTCTTGAGATTGAGTGAACTTAGCAAATTCCTCAGCAGATACAGTAATAGTCTTCTCAGTAGATGAGCTAGGTGCATCAGTAGCTGCAATGTGGACGGAGTGTGATTTCTGAGATTTATTCTGTAGCTTCCGATAGGTGTATTTAGTATGACCTGGCTCATGACAGTATCCACAGACGATTCTTCTTGCATCTGGATTCTTATTGCTCTAATTTCCACTACTTCGATTATGATGTTGATGAAATGATTTTTCAGAGTCGAATTCATGAGTTCGACTCTCCAAAGCACTAGAATTCTGAGTACTAGGAAGAACAAATGAATTAATGTCTATGCGAAGTATCCGAGTAAATACCTCGGCAGGGAGGAAAGTTCGGTACTTGACATAATCTGAGATTTAGCAACATCAAACTGAGAATTTAAACCAGCCAAAAAACTCATAACAACCATTTGTTCCCATTGAACTTGTTGGACCTTGATGTCAGGACTGAATGGGAGCAGAAAATTTAATTACTCGTAAATCCTTTTAAAATTCATAAAATATGACTGAAGAGATTGATCATGTTGCTTAGCTCTATAAAAACCTTTGCATACTTCATAAATTTGAAATATGTTTCCTTTGCCAGAGTATAAGAATTCCAGATAATCCATTAATTCCTTAACATACTCACAGTGATTGATGAGACAGATGACTTCAATATCAATAGAATTCCGAATCTGTAAGAATAAACGAGCATCATCACGTAGCCACTCCCAGCGAGTGTGGTCCAATGGGGGATCATCGGTGAGATGATTATCCTTCGAGATACTCTGTAGGTAAATTCGAATTGTTTTGCACCACTCAAAATAATTGTGCCCTGTTAATTTATGTTCTGTAATTCTAGACAGCACAGGAATGACATCTGCTACAACTAAACTCCTATCGTCAACCATAATGATACGAATAATGGATATACACTAGAAACTGGAGCTGAGAATAAGAGAAAAGAAAATCGAAAAGGTACGAATAGCACCCACAGGTCCAAAGGAACCTACTGCACACAAAGGTCCAAAATACGTTGAACCAAAATCAGCAGCGTCTCCACACAGAAGTGAAGGCAGCGTCTGAAAAACACAAGGGAGTGGCATCTGGGGAAATGCGTGGCGCGTCAGAGCCGGGGTTGCTGTGTCACCGCCGGTGAGGGTGATCAAAGATCGCCGTGCTGGGCATGCGCTATCACACGTCGGCGCATGTGTGGGAGGCCTAGAGTGTTTGCGGCGCGTGTGAGACAAGCGCAGGTCTTCTGGTGGTCGAACGATGAGCGAAGGTCCGTCAGCAGGCCGCAGTTCTAATGGTGATGGTGGTGAGGGAAGTTGTCCACTAAAGCTGGGTGACCCAAGAAAAGTACCCAAAACCTGTGCACTAGACAGGGAATCTGCACATTGGCAGACGAAAAAAAAGAATGAAAGAGGCTTAATTCTCTGATACCATGTAAACTTAAAAGAAGTAATTTTATTATATTGTATTGTGTACAGAGTAGTGCTTTATATACAGAAAGTTATTAGCCTAATATAGAAGACAATCCCTATAATCAAGCTATACATAATTAGGATTATTCCTAGAATCATTCAATACAATAAACATCCCTATAATTAAGGATGTAATCTATAACAGTATTGAATGAAATGTTAGGCCTAGGAACTGTAAGATAGTTTAATTTCCCACTAAGTCCCCAAGAATTTCTTGGATCTTTCAAGAGTTCTCCCTAGTTTGCATCAAGTTTGATAATGGGATCCATTCAAGAAACCACCGGTTTACATCCCAACAAGCTAGCTTCTTCTAGGAGATCAAGAACATACTTGCATTGGGAGAGACAAATGCCATCTTTAGATCTCGCAACTTCGATTCCCAAAAAATACTTCAGTAGTCTTAGATCTTTTGTTTGGAATTGTTGCAAAATTCCGTCAATCTATGAATTCCATTTGATCATCACCGGTAATAACAATATAATCAACATATATGGTCAATAGAATTTTACCAGATCTCGTGTGTTAATAAAACACCGAATGGTCTACTCCACACTGCTTGAGACCAAATTTCCTCACAACTAAACTAAATTGTCCAAACCATGCTCTAGGAGATCGTTCTAAACCATATAAAAATTTCTTCAATAGACACACTTTCTCAGACTCCCCCTAAGCAAAAAACCTCGTAGGTTGCTCCATATAAATTGTTTCTTCTACATCACCATGCAAGAATGCATTTTTTATATCAAGTTGGTAGAGAGGCCAAGAATAAGTTACAGCTAAGAATATAAAAATGCGAACTGACGTCATTTTTGCTATAGGAGAAAGGTTTCAGAATAATCAATATTGTACACTTGTGTATCCTTTAGCAACAAGACAAGCCTCGAGTCATTCGATAGATCCATCAACAAGAGTCTTAATAGTATATACCCATCGACAACCACCAACTGAGGCATCAAGAGGAGGAGTAACAAGCTGCCAAGTGTCATTTGACCATAAAGCATTTATTTCCTCTTGCATAGCTTGCTCCCACCCACGGTTTTGTATAGCCTATGTTATACATTTAAGAATAGACACAGAATTTAGGATGGATAAAAAAGAACAAAAGGAGGGGGACGCATGGTTATAAGAAACAAAATTAGAAATCAAATGATTGGCACAAGATCGTTTACCTTTCCTTAATGTAATAGGCCCTTAAGGTCCCTATTTTTCAGATCTGGAGAAATATTAGGCATTGGAGGAGAGGGCTTATTCGGATTTCCATCTACCATTCGACGAGGTCGTCAAGAATAAACTTTCAAATTTGATTGAGACAACTGAGGAAGATAAAAAGGAATAGAATCTGTGGGTGAATTGTCTAAACTGTTCGGCAAATTATCCAAAGAGTTGTCAAAAAGTGAGGGTAAACAATGATAGAAGCTTTTGACATCTTGACTCTCAGAAAAGTATTCCATGTTCTCAAAGAATGTCACATTTGTGCACACAAAAGAATCGTTTAAGTGAGGGGCTATAACAACAATAGCCTTTTGGTGCACTCAAGTAACCGACGAAGACACACTGGGGCGGAAGAGGAAACCAAGGAGTATTAGAGATCTGGAGACAAATTAGGCGTTGGAGGAGAGGGCTTATCTGGATGTCCATCTACCATTCGACGAGGTGGTCAGGAATAAACGCAAATTTGATCGAGACAAATGAGGAAGATAAAGAGGATTAGAATCAATAGGTGAATTGTCTAAACTGTTCGGCAAATTATCCAAAGAGTTGTCAAAAAGTGAGGGTAAACAATGATTAGAAGCTTTTGACATCATGACTCTCATAAAAGTATTCAATGTTCTCAAAGAATGTCACATCGTGGATAACAATAGAATGAGGGAGAAAGAAGACAAAACAATTCAATGATTTCGTTAGTTTCCTAAAAAACATTAAGTTAAAGGAAAATTTTGGAATATACAGAGTTGTTGGTAATGTCATTAAAGGGTAAGGAAATGTAGTGTCAACCCTACTTATACTAGTAGTGGAACCATTAGCAACAATAAGTTGGTGTGAGTCTGGTACATGGGTAATTTGATCAAAAAATTTTGGTTTACCGACAATAAAGTCAGTGGCTCCCAAATCTATAACCCAAGGTTCAACTGGGGACGATATACAAGCTGTGTGATTACCTAAGTAAGCAAACGACGCAATTGGTGTGATTGCTTGCTTGGTCAATTGATATTGGAGAAAAGTTGCATATTCTCTCTTCTTTTCACTTGTTAAGGCAAAGCCAAAAGAAGCCTCCATAATATTCGCAGATTGAGAGGGCTTTGGACGCAACTCTAAGTGTAAGTCCCAACAATAGTCCCAAATATGCCCATCCTTGCCACAGTGGTCACATTTCCTTTCGCCTCCTTTGCCTTTTCCTCCACAACCACCATGATTACTCCAGCCTCCATTACCTCTTCCACTATTGAATAGTTAGAGCAGACTTGTCACCGCTGTCATGTGTTGGTCCCTTATCGAAATACTCGTGAATATATCTAAGCAAGTGATGGGAGTTCAGTGCCACTGAGCATTTGGTTCATATTATAGTCCTAACCCATCCAAGTATCTCAGCATGAATAACTCTTCTCTTTCCTTCAAAAGTTGATCCTTATTTGTTGTTATCGGCTGTGCTACTAAATGTTTCTAAAATTATATTTTATTTATGAAAAATACTCGATGTGGTTATTCCCTCCCCGCTCACACTTGAACAATTCCGCAAATAAATCATACATATGAATAAGGTTACTAGAAAATAAAAGTCTCACATACTCCTATAGCTCCTTTGCAGAGTTTACATGTTGACACCTATCAACAATATTTGGATCCATGGTATTGCAGAGGCTTGTCATTATTTGATTGTCATGTTGTCCCCACTTCTTATATCCAAGTGACTTAATATCAAAAGCTAGATTCGTGAGATGCTCATACCCACCTAAGCTCTTAAGATATACAATGACCCCCTTCTCCCAAGCAACACAATTCGTTCCATTCAATTTCTGATTTGTGATTGTTGAACCATAATGGGTGGTTGTTTTTCAACACTTTCAGTTTTGAAGTCGCTCATGATGCAAACGATACAAAAAGACGTTAATGAAAATCATAAGAACAATATTGCCAAAAACCAAACTTCAAATATCGACAGCAATGCAACAATGAACAAGGGACTGAACCATCATGAGATACGACTATGACAGAACCAACAACTATGGTTAAACACACAAACTCAATTTCTAGCAATTAAAGGCAAAAAAATAAATCACCGACCATGGTTTAACACACAAACAGTTTCCAACAATTAAAATCCAAAAACTACATCACCAACAGGTTCTTGGAGTTGGCACAACTCAGTCCATGGCAACAGGGTGTGGGGCACTCGCTAGTGTCGCCTCCTCCTCTGACTTGGTCGCTAGTGGCTGCTTAAGTTGTTTACAAGGTTAGATTGTTAAGGTTAGTCTTTTTGTTAGAAAGGTTTAGGGTGTTATCGGTTGTGAGAGAATGGAGGAAAAGTCAAAGGCAGGATTAGAAAACCTGCTCTGATACCATGATATGAATTAAGAAGAGGGATTGTGAGAGTGTAGAAAATTAGCAACTCTTATATACTACATTATTTTATTCATATAAGGTAAGTTACAATTATAATACCTAAAAATATTCAATCAAATCACAATCATAATCCCTAACAATCCTCTTAATCAAATCATAATCTCTAACAGGGTTGAGGAAAGGTAATCTTATGTCTTTATATCTTTTCACTCTTCATATTGCGGTACTGACAATATTAACAAATCATAACATTAAGCAAGAAAGGAAGTTCATATCTCACAACGAATGCAAGGCATTGAGAATATTCGACTTACATTTTGTGAATGATTTTGTAAGTTCTTTATGTAACTGAAGCAAACTCAATCAAGACCCTCATGAACTCTTTAAAAGTGTTTAACATCATGTCTGGTATTTCAATAAACATAAACAAGAGCCATCTAATATTATCAACAAGGGCTACTATTTTAGTTGGTTCGTTCTCCTCAATCTCAAGGTTATAAACCAAGGATCCTCCTTTCAAGTGTGGCTTACCAATAACTATCAAGAGACTAACATTCAAGAATTTTCAGCTTCTATTTGATTCCTTTTATAGGAGAATAAAACATTGGAACAATAGATTTCTCTAATTTGATAGCAAATTAGAACTAATCAATTTTGTTCTCAATAGCTTGAATATTTTTTGGTGTTCACACTTAATAATTCCCAAAACCTAATCAAAGCTATAGAGAGACTTTTGAAGAACTTTCTCTGGTGTGGTAAGGATTCAAATTCTTCAAAAGCAAAAGTTTAGCGGTTTGACATATGCTTGCGTAAAGTTGCATGAGGACTTGGTATTATTCCAATCAAATTAATGAATAAAGTGTTGACGGCTAAAGGAATTTGCATAATCTTTAAGGATGAAAGGGTCCTCTAAGTTAAATGGATTCATATACATTTCCTCAAAGGAGAAAGTTTTTGGAAAATGAAGACAAAAATAAGCTACTCTAGGGCTATGAATCAGCTCATGAAATTGAGGGGCACAATGTTCAGATAGGTGAAAAGCAAGTTTCATAATGGGAAGTCTACATGGTTTTGGTATGATAATTGGAGTGAGCTAGGCCTCCTTTACAAGATATCAAAGCTCTATCGTCTGAAATATATGATAGCAGATCAAGAATGATTAACGAAATAGTCAAAGGTGACGATTGGTCTTGTAAGATAAGAGGCTTCACTAGAATTATTACGGACCAAATACAAGTAAAGAGGATTTTATAGAATGGATGAGGCATACATGAACGAAATTTACCAATAAATTTTGCTAAGGAATGATTGGATCATCAATGCAAAAGGTATCATGATACAAGTTGACATGATTTGAACAAAATCTCCCAAAGCTTGCATTTATTCTGTGGTTAGCAGTTAAGGACAAGCTTAAAACCTTGGCAAGGTTAAAGTATGACACACAGAAACTAAGTTTCAATTGCAAGTTTTATAACCATCAATTAGGGAGAGTGAATCACCTATTCTTCAAATGTCAATTCACGGTTATTATATACAATCGAATTCAAGGTTTATGCAATGTTTATTATCAACATAATGAGTGGAAGGAAATCATATTTACATTTGTAAATATGAGAATCGACATGCAAATTATTTATTACACCATGAATATTGAAATTGCAACTTCAAAGAGTCCAAAGATTACCATAATAAGCAATTCTTTTACAACATGTTAACCATATTATTTTAGAATCCATAACCAAGTATAATGAAATAAAGAAGTAAATACCTTCGGGTTTGTCTCTAATTTACAAATTGGAGCTTCAAAAAGATCTTGAGGATCAGTTCTTGACCAATCTCGATACTTTCCAGGAAAATCTACACTGGATTTACGTAGCAACGAAAAAAATAAGTAACAAGAAAGTGAATATAACAATTAAGAAAACCCGAGATGGGTTATCAAACATAATAATGCGTTATAGAAGCACATCATATTGATGTATACTCACAATTGAAACATATAAGACATACCGTTAAGCCATTATTCACATAGTCATAATGCAAGAAATTGCAAGTCATTTCTTCATTTGTTATATTAAGCATCAGTCTTCTTTATTATTTGTGGTTAAACCCCATACCAAAATTTATCATACACAAAACTTAGCATAATACTTTACCAACTTGTTTATATATGTATATATCTTCGGAATAGCAGTCATGAATTCCACTATCTTGTCAGAAACATATAAGAACATTGAGTTAAATATTTATCCCAAAGTTAAATAATCACAGTAAAAATTTTGAGCAAAAAAAAACTTCTTGAATAACAACACTGTTAGAACTTTATCCCTAGATTATGATCCTAATAAATCTGTGGAAGACCAGTCAACCATCATTTTGAGAAACATTAAACCTCCAAAAAACATTTGTTATATTAGAAAAAGTTATAGTACTTTTCAAATATTTTCCTAACATCTTATGATAAAAGCTACCTCAAACAAATTTAAGACATTCGAATAGCAAATCCATCCACGTCATCACATGAGAAAATTAACAAACAAATGAAGAGGTAACTTTTTTCCTTCTTCCATCAAAATGTTCATCATAAGTGTTCAGTGAAACAAAACCCAGAACTTCCAATTGTCAAAACCCTAAACGTAATGGTAGAAGAAGAAGAAGAAAAGGGCAGTTGAATTTCCACTGAAAACCTCGTTGTCAGGAATAGCGTCACGCATATAAAAGCAGCAGCAACAACAATAACAGCCAAACCGCTTCAAGTTACCTGAAAACATGCCCAATTACTGAAGTGACTCTAAAGCGCGCTTGAAATTTCATAAACATCCCATCAAATTCATGGACCTCAGTGGTTCCCTTTCTAGTAGACATCTGTAACACAAACAACCATATATTAGTTAAAGATTACTAGGCTATTAAAAGCTTATGAGGTAGAATGGGGCTATTCGGATACGCATACACATACAAGAGAGAAAGATTAAAAAAAAGAAAAGAAAAATGGGTATTACCTGGCCATGGGAGAGTACAGAAGCAATAGAGAGAGCTATACTAGGCTTCTCAGCTACCTGTGAAAACGAGGAGAGCAACTTGAATGTTAGTATGTTACAAAACCTCTAAGAGGGATACGTAATGAGACACGCATACCACGAGAACTCTTGGAGGAGCCATTTTTTAGCTTCTCTAAGACTATGATAAGGAAATTTGTAACAGTAAGGTTTGCAAGACTTCTTCCTAATGTAGTCGTGTCGACGGCAAAAGTAGAAAGAAGCTCGCTGCTTGTTTTTCTTTATGTGTTTCCGTATTTCCCGATGTATTGAATTTCAAATAATAACAAAAATTAGACCTATGTGTATATATATATATATATTAGGAAAAATCAAGGTAAAAAAGTGTAAATACAACTTAAAATCTTATTATTTATAGAATGTTTAAAATGAATTATAATACCTATAAAATATTCAAAACAAATTTTGATTAGACGAAAATTTGCCTTCATCTATTATGTATCTCATCAATGTTGACGTGTAATGAATGTAATATTTTTATTATTCACTTACAATCAATATTTTAAAAATCGAACCGGTTGAAGGAAAGGTTTAAGGTTTAGAGGTTTAACCGATAGTGAACCGCTATAAAACCGGTATATAATAAATAAGAAGTAAAACTTATAAAAATAAGTTAAAATAAAATATTTTATTGAAATAAAAAATACAACAATGTCTATTATTATATAATGAATTAATAATAAATAAATATGAGTCTAATATAAAGCTTAAAATAACAATAACAATAAAAATCAAAATTGCATTTCTAAAGTAGGTTTCGTCTCATCATCGTCAAAAGCTCCAAATTCTCCAACGCTATTTAAAAATTCATAAACTACGCTTAAGATGTGAACTGACCATCATTGGATGTTCTTAATTCATTCGTTGTAACAAATACGTTTTCTTCATAAATCATCTTTTCAAGTTCATTATAATCAAGATCATGCTATGGTTCTTCTTCTTCGATCCAAAAATCAGTATAAAATATAATTCTAAATATTACAAAAATTGATATAAAATGGAGTTTTAAATATTACAAAAAAGTTAAACCAAATATTTCTAATTGTTACAGAAAACTAATTGGCCCTGTTAGCTAGTTTTGGCTTAGATCAAGATATTCAATATTTTCCCACTTGGAAATTTTGGTTATATTTCCTTTAAATTAATTGTTAGATAGATCAAGCACAACACATCTTTCGGTCAACAAGGGAAGTCCATCCACGAGTGCATTTGAAGATAAGTTGAGGAGACGTAGAGTTATTGACATGACCATACTTACAAGCCTTTGAAAGAGGATGTTATGACGTTAAGTGACATGCTAAACCAAATTACAGAACTAATTTATGCTACTAAATGAGAATAAATTCAAAACAAATAGCCATCTCAACTAGTAGACCGTGACTAATCTTTGGAGTGTATCCCACATGATTAAGAAGTGCCTGGATTACACAACTTCCAATGAGAAGCTAAAGCAGCTAAGCAACAAAGAAGTGGCTGTATTTTCGTCAATCTTATATTGTCAAGAAAGAAAATACTTGACTTTGCTATGCCAAATTTACATAAATATTCCAAACAAATTTTGTTAGCCACGCACACGAAGCGAGTAAAAGCAAGAAAAGAAACCTTTAAAACTCTTTTGACTAGAAAATCATAGAGATGCTGAAAATTTGATTGAAGGGGGATCACATTAACTTATGCATTCTGAAGAATCTTACTAACAGATAGGAAATGATTTTTTGACCACCTTTCTCTCCTGTTCACAAAAGAACTAAATCTTGATTCTTTTATACCTCATAGTTTGATTACTGTTGGAAATATTGACTCTCCTTTGATGCCATAACTGCCAAATTAGTTCTCCAGTTTTCCATCTGCATCATCCTCCAACTGTGCCAATGTTTGAAAACAACATATACAGAGTGCCATGAAAACATATGATTCAAGAGAAGCAAAATAAGTATGATTGAGCATTGAGATAAATTTTCCACATTTGCAAGAACTTGAGATGATACAACGACATTTGAGGGCAAACTCTCCCGTGCCAGTCCTGCATGCTCTAATATCTCCCTAATCCTTGCAGCTACACAGAAATACAAAAATCCTCCATCTGTGAACAAGAAATGCAAATTCTCATAAAGAATTAAAGGTTCTATCAAGAAATAAATAGAGCCTACAAGTACGAAATGTTTCTGTTTGCATGAGCACAAATCGTGGCACTTCACTAGAATATAGCATGCCTAGGCAATAAATCGAAACAAATAGAAAATCCCCAAAACCTTGTGCACGATATTCAGCAGCTTTCTGGCAGAAATCATTGGCAACAATAACAGCAACTTGTGTCTTAGCCTAAGAGACAATTGCTAAATTGTATAAATGAGCAATGCTACGAGGAGTGTATTCAAACTCTGGAGCATCTTTTCCTGCTGCATCAAATTGAGAGGAGAGTCAAGCCTTGAGCTCTGCAATTCTAGCAGCATCACTACTAGTCTTTGCTTCAGTCCCAGGGGGATCTACTCCAACAATTATATCACTCATTTGCTTTTCACGGAATTTCAATACAGTATACCAACCTACACAAGAAAGCAACAAAACAAATACAACATAAATCTCACATACTCAGTAGGTAATTACAAAAATCCGAACCCAACATTTTGGATTGCCCATAACGCAAACAGACACTTGCCACACACGATTTTGTCCTTCTAATTTTCCATTAAAAGTTCATAAATTTGATGTCTTTATCATATCAGCATCCAACTAAGTTTTCATTTACCATCCCAAGTGCACTAATTCTCCAAAATATAACCCATTCAGAAAAACTCAACAACAGAAAACGAAAAAGGAATAAAAAGATGAAAGCTTCAAAACTTGTGTTCAAATTGCACTAAGCATATCCAAATTAAAACAACGAGAATATACAGAGAGAGCTAA
>JANQBM010000006.1:17265744-17311205 GCA_025594535.1 Erythroxylum domingense
TAAAATTTTCTAATTTATTTTAATATATTCTCAATATTTTAGGTTATTACTATCTAGTGGATGCGGGATATACAAATTACAAAGGATTTCTCGCACCATTTCGAGGTCAAAGATATCACCTCAATGAATGGACTCTAGGATATCAACCAAATACCCTCGAAGAATTTTTTAGTATGAAACATTCTTCAGCTAGAAATGTTATTGAAAGATGTTTTGGGTTGTTGAAATTCGTTGACATATCTTCAAGAACTCAAATTGGTATCCTATTAAATTGCAAAGTAAGATTATAACAGCTTCTTGTCTTCTTCACAATCATATAAGAAGAAAAATGCATATTGATCCAGCAGAAGCCGATTTAGATGCAAAAGAGGAAGAAGAAGAAAACGAAGGTGGAGTTGAGTTAGACGGAGAGTCGATCACTTCAATCAAACCATACGAGGAATGGACAAATTGGAGACAAACTTTAGCCAATCAAATGTTTGATGAATGGAGGCAAAATATAAATATTGGATAAAAATATAGGCTTTCATATTTTTAGGGTCTTTATTCTTAGTAGCTTTAGTAGTTTAATATTTTTGTTAAAGGCATGCATTATTTAAATTTATTGGATTATTTTCCATCTTCTTAATGTTAATTAATATTGAATTATTCTTGCTTTTAAAAAGTTATATGCTTTCTGGTTGTGTATGGTGTGATCATTTTTAACATTGAACATATTTTTGATGATATAATGTAGTGTTACTTTTGTGACGTATGGAACGTAATATTGGATCTTGCAGAGGCAAAGGTAGTAACCATGTTTGGACTACTGTTGAGGATGAAAAGTTAGTAAAGACCATTTTTTAACTAAAAGAAAGTGGAAAATTTTTATGGTGAAAATGGTAGTGGATTAAGGAAGGGATATCAGAAAGAACTAAAAAGGATATTAGATCAAAAATTACATGGGCATGGTTTAAAAGAAAAACCACATTTTGCATCTCGTTGTAAATTATTGAAAAAAACAATATCATGCTATTTATGATGCGAGAAATAGTGGAGAAACAAGTGGTTTTGGTTGAGATGATGAAAAAAAATGTGTTACTGTAGATACTGACCTGTCGAGTGCATATCTAAAGCTTAGTACAAATTAAATTACTTAGTTTTTAAAAATATTTTTTATATGATTTATATAATGATTTATGTTATAATTTTTAGCACTATTTTTTGGACTAATGTTTTATTAATATTTTTATAATGATTGATATTGTGATTGTTGTAGAGTCATTCGTATAATTCATTTATGAGGAATAAATCATTTCTCTATTATAATAAACTTGCTATTATTTGGGGACAAGATCAAGCTACAGTAAAAAATGCTGAAGCGCCCACAGATATGCTAGAAAATATAAACAGAAAAGAGAACTTAGATGAAGAGAATGAAGAATCTAGCGAGGAGGATGATGTTGAGCCTTAAAGAGATCAACCAATCAGGGGTAATTCTCAAGGTGAAGGAAGTTCAAAGAAAACACATTGCAAAAGGAACAGGAGTGCTGATAGTTTAGTTTCATGTTTGGAATGTATCACTGAAAAGCTTACTAAAGGTTTAGAGAAATCTAACGAGCAAATGGCTAAAGTTGCAGAATCTGTTGCAAGATCGAATCAGAAGGAATTTGAGAATAGGCAGAAATTAGATGAACTTAGGAAAATGAAAGACTTAACACAAGCTGAACGTATTAGAGCTGGAACAAAACTTGTAAATAATCCAAATCATGTGGATTATTTTTTCACTCTTCTGGATGCTGACAAAGAAGAATATCTAAGGCAGATTGAAAGAGTAACCAATTTTTAAGATTTTCAAATTTATTAAATTTAGGATGTTTAGAAGGTACTTGACATTTTTTATTTTAAATATGAGTTGTCTAGTTGAAATAATTCACTATTTGTATTTTTATTTTTGATGTTAGCAAAATTTTGATATTTGATTTGAATTTTAAGATTTATTCTTGTAATCGGTTAAATTTTTTTTAGTATTTTTCAATACTATGCTTATGATATAATAATATTATATGATTAAAATATCATAAATAAAAAAATTAACATTTAATAATATAACTTGTATTACAAATTAACATTATTTTACGATTTCAATCTTTATTTAATTTTTAGGGATATAATTGGAAATAAGAAATCAAAATTAAATGACATTCTATAAAATAATGGTACATACCAAACACTATAATAAGAATCCAGCCAACTTTTCTATTAGAATTCTCATAAGTATTTAAACATGTGAATATTTTTACTTTCCATAGATTTATTTTTCAAAGAATCAGATTTAAATTCACTTTACTTTCCCGTCAACTAAAAAGGCTTTAATTTTTTCCTTTAGTTTGTCTTTCTATTTTGTTAAGCCTTTTTCAACTATTTGTTAGTCCTTTGAACTATCTAATTTGTGTCCATGTTTCTACCAGCTTATGCCATCTTATTTTTAATATTATTAGTGATTTTCTTTACTTATACTTATTTTTATAACTGTTATCTTACAACATTTTCATTTTATTGTTTAGTTCCTTAATATTATGATTCATTTTTGTCAACCTGACGTTTTTATTCTTACTCAAGTTTAGTAATTCCTCTTATTTTTCTTGTTAAATCAATTCTTTTTTGTACTTGTATTTATTATTGGGATTTTTTAATATTCAGAATGCCTCAAATATGAAATGGAATTTAACGCTACTTGCTTTAGTTCTTACTTTTTTCGTCATAGAATTAACCTAATGAATTAAACATTAACTATTTGAGGGATCAGATCTTCTGTATTAATTATAATATTTTTATTATATTTCATTAAATCTTATTTACACATTTATGTGAATATATGAATAAGATTTAATAAAATAGTATTGAAACAGATTAAGTATATAAGAGGATTTGATGACTTGGTTAAAGAGGATTATGATTTCATTGATTAATAGAAAGAGTCGTAGTACCTGATGTAGAAATTAAAAGAAGTTTAGGACTTCTAATCTAATTTGACCTAAAAGTTATCTCAGTTAGTGTTAAGAGTATCAGAGAACAAACTGTAGAAAGTAGAAACGCGGTCTCCGCGATGGCAACGGCGAGTAACATTTTGAGAACCCTGACGACCAAGTCTTTGAATCTTTCATGGAGGAGTGCGATTGGGAGTTCCAGGCATTTAAGTCTCGTTAGTAGCCAAATCAGCGAACACACTACCAAATGGATGCAGGTTTTCTATCCTCTTCTCCACCTCCCTTTTTGTTCTTCGATTGTTCTTCTTCTACTTTTCTATTTGACGGTATTGATTAGTTGCATGTTTTCTTTTGATAATTTAAGTATTCCATAGACACGAGGGTGTTTTTCGTTTCTTGGTTATATCCCTTTTGACCCAATACCTCAACCAGATTTTTAATCGTTGTTAGAGCTTCTTTGATTCGTAAATTTTAATGCAGTTGGAGAAAATTGGGACAATTTCTTATATTGTTTGTGTACTAGCCAATTCTTTTTGATGGTTTTTTGACGCACTCTTTTCCCCAATATGACTTATGGCTTAGGCTTGTCACATCAAATATCTTATTGGTTTGATTCAGTTATTTTTTATTCACTTTTGTTTCAAAAACGTATCCCTGATGGATGTTCTTTTGAGTGCTGATCTAGTTTGTGCTTTCTTCATTCTGATAGTTTCTTAGATTATATTCAGCTATGCATACCTTCACTGTTGAATATGCACCTTATTTATCTTAACTAAGATCTGAAAATCATGGAATAGTAGTTTAGAATATTTTGCATCATAGTTGAGGTTGCGAGACATTGTTGCATCAGATTATGATACTCATTGTGAGCACGATTTTGGAAAATGTACAAAGCTCATGAAATTTCTACAAGATTCTAATACTAACCGTTGTCTGCGTTTTATAAATTGGGAGAAGTATACTTTCAATTCTTCAAGTTTACATTGTTCTCCTTATTTTATTCTTCCAACTACTAACGTTTCTAATTTCACCCTTGAGCATTATCAACCACTCCATAGCCAAGGAATGAATTAAAAAGATTAATAGTTAAAGAATTGAAATAGGAAATAACTTTAAGTTGAATCACTAAGAATATGTTTTCTTTTATAAAGAGTATTCTAGGTGAAAAGATTGGTCTACAGTCAAGAGATCTTCTTTATTATTTTTACTTTTATTTTGACTTAGGTATCAGGTCAACATCTTTCCAATAGGAAAATATGTTCTTATTATTGGAAATACATATCCATGTCTAGACCAAGCTTTACATCAAAACGGTGACCTTTTGTTGGCATGATCATGTTTTATAAGAATGGAACTTTCAGAAATTTAGATAGTAGATGGTGCTACTTGTTCATGTTCCTTTTATGATTTAAGTGTTATTTTACTCTGTCAAAACCATTACCATTGTTATATCACAAACAAAGTGAATTACAGGAATTTCAACCCATTTCATATGCTTATACAGTAGTTAATACCTCAAACATGCTTCTAAAGTAATATATGATGCAAAAGAGCTTAAAGTATATAAAAGAAATAAAAGATGAAAGATTAGTCAACCACAAGCTTTAATTTGGTGGGATGAAGATTGAGAATAGAGGTGCACCAAAGATAAGGGCTGAAATTTAGATTGTGTTAGGATTTTTTGTTAGGTAGGAAGTAGTAGTAAGTTAAATATGTTATTCTATTTTAGATATATTATCTTAGTTTCTTAGGACTTATATAATTTTTATTAAAATATGATTTAAATTTGTTTGGAACCCTTTCCTACTAGAATAGGGGTTTTAAAATCTTCTCTATAAATATATGTATATTCAGCCCTTCAATAAGAAGCAATCTAAAATTCTTCTACAAACATGAGTTTTCAACTAAAAGCTGTCATGCTTTCTTTTAAGAGTGATTCTTAGACCTTAGGAGTGGTTCATAGTTTTTTACTATTCATTGTTTGTGTTTATCACTAAATTCCAGCAAAACTAACCTAAATTTTAGCCATCTCAAACCTAACTTCCAGCAATCTTAAACCTAAATTCTAATCATATTAAACCCTAAAATCCTAAGCTTAAATTTTCAGCAATCAAACCTTAAAATTCCAGCTAAACAAAATCTGAAATTTCAGCATTCCTAGCAAAATTCAATCCTGAAACTTGATATTCCAGCAGCTTAATATAAATCATGTTTCCAAATTTTGTAATTTTTAGCTACTAGTTAATAATTCTTCTATTTGTCCTCCATCAATTTGGTATCAGAGCTTTTGCTCACGATGGCAACACTTAGCAAAAGGACATGTAAAGGAATATTCAAGGATCTGGGATGAGATGAAATACTTCTAAGAGTTAAGGATTGTACCTTAATGATCCTCGATCATAAGGTGCTTTAAGAACTAGTCTAGAAAACAATATCAGGCAATAAACTACACTAGATGGTGAGGGTGGAGAAAGTGAAATCCAAGACGAAGAGGCTAACACCAATCAACATCTAATGGGATTAGAAAATCATCACCCACAGAAAGATCCAAGAAAAAAAAACGGACCAGCAACACAAAAAGAGTGCATGCGAGAGGCCACAATCGAATTGAAACACACATCGAACTCGATGACATTATTAAGAAAGTTCTGTTGAAGCCCCTGATTTTGCAAGGAAGATGGATCCACACTTGTTCTTTGTCTGGACAATAGCAATGAAAGATTTTTTTTAATGGTACCACATGATAGAAGATTGAAAAGTTTGATTTGCAAAGACGAAGGTAGTTGGACACGCTAAAATTTGGTAGAGATCGATAGAGGATGGACATCAAAAAGCAGGCCAGCCATTAATTGTTGATTGGGAAGAGATGAAGCTGAAGTTATCAGAAACATACTTACTATTTCATTATCAAGAAGATCTTAAAGATGAACTCACAACCCTTAAATAAGGGATTATGTCTGTAACTGAATACACGGAAACATTTGATGAACTTTCTATCTGATTTGAAGGAATGGAGTCTGAATGACAACTTATATCTCACTATAAAAATGGCTTAAGGGCAGAAATTTGTAAGGATCTGATAATGCATTGGATTTATAGCCTTGAAGATGCATATCACTTGGCTTTAAGCGTATAAAAATACTTAGGACAACAAGTAACTAAAAAGTTTTGAAGTCAAGTCGAGGAGTTTGACATGAAGAGAACTACGATGGTGCAAAACTTTAGACGAGCACCTAATGCATTAAAATTTGCACCAAAAAGCAACTACAAAACTTCTCAAGGTTTTGAACTTAAAGGCAAAGTCGTAGTTGAGACTAGGACGAAAGGCAACAATGACAAGAAGTGCTTCCGCAATGAGAGGGCCGCTTTCCTTATGTCCTAGTAAAGATTTGCATATGATGGGAGAAGAAGAAGAGGAAGAATTTGATGAGTATGTGCATGAGCACGAAGCTGGAGAGGAGATCGAAGGAGACTGGTGGTGGATTAGCTAGCAGAAGAACAAAAAGAATGGCTTTGTACTACTATTTTCTTTTCTCAAGTTAGATGCGGAGATAAAGTAAGTAAGTTTATCATTGATGGAAGTAGTAGTATGAATGTGGTATTGGAGAACATGGTGAAGCGATTGAATTTACTCATGGAGAAACACCCAAATCCCTATAAAGCTGCATGAGTAGATGATAGTACTATACCTGCTACTCAAAAGTGCTTGGTGTCTTTCAAATTAGGAATATATGAGGACTCAATTTCGTGTGATGTCATTTCTATGAAAGTATCTCACATTTTACTTGGACGATCGTGGCTTTATGATCGAGCTATGCAACACTTCAGAAAAGCTAACACCTATTAGTTTATATTCCATGGAAAGAAAATAATTTTGAAGCCTATGAAGGTAAATAAGGTAGAAAAACAAAGAGGAAGTAACAAGACAACCATAAATGCTAAGAAAAAGCCTCTTAATGTGCTTAGGGAGAGAGGATTTAACGGTTTTTAACAAGAAAAAGGGAATTGTGTTTGTGATGGTAGTGAGGAAAGTAATAGAAACAACACTTGAGACACTCTTTACCTTACCAAAGGAAGGACGAGAATTGTTAGCTGATTTTTCAGACCTCATATTGGATGATTTACCAAGTGAATTACCTCCTTTTCAACATGCTATTGATTTGGTACGTAGATCTATTCTACCAAATCTTCCATTCTATCGCCTGAATCCTGTTAAGAATGAAGAGTCGAAGAGACAAGTAGAAGAGTTACTAAAAAAGGATTTATTCAAGAAAGTCTTAATATGTGTGCAGTTTTAGCTCAGTTGACTCCTAAAATGGATAGAAATTGGCGAATATGTATTGATTGTTGGACAAAAAATAAGATCACAATAAAGTATAGATTTCAATACCTCACCTTGATGACATGTTAGATATGTTGATTAGAGCTACTATCTTTACCAAGATAGACTTACAAAGTGGGTACCATCAAGTTAGAATCATACCTGGAGATCAATGAAAAATGACCTTCAAGACTAAAGAGGGACTTTGTGAATGGTTGGTGATGCCATTTGGACTCTCTAATGTGCCTAGCACTTTTATAACAGTGATGAATCAAGTGTTTTGACCATTTACGGGCAGATTTTTGGTGGTATATTTTGATGATATATTAATACACCGTAAGACTAAAGAAGATTACTTATTAAATAAGTTGAGGCAAGAGAAACTCTATATCAACTTAAAGAAGTGTTTTTTCTTGCAATCAAGTGTTGTATTTTTTGGGCTTATTATATCCTACTGTGGAGTGGAGATGGATCCCGAGAAGATTAGAGTTGTCCTTGATTGGCCTATTCCAAGGGATGTACACGAGGTAAGGAGCTTCCATGGCCTAGCAACATTCTATAGGCAATTAATTCATAATTTCAGCACCAAAATGGCACCCATTACTGATTGTATGAAGAAAGGATAGTTTACTTGGTCAAAGGCAGCAACTAAAGCATTTGAAGAAATCAAGAAAAAGATGACCAAGTCTTTTGTTTTATAACTTCCAGATTTTTCTAATGTATTTGAAGTTGCTTTACGCATCTCATATAGGAATTGGAGGCATACTCAGCCAAGAGGGACACCTAATTGCTTACTTCGGTGAAAAGTTAAGTGAAGAGAAACAACGATACTCAACCTATGACAAGGAATTTTATACAGTAGTATGTGCTCTTTACAATTGGAATCATTATCTCTTATATAAGAAGTTTATTCTATATTTGGATAATGACTCTCTTTAACACTTCAAGTCCCAAAAGAACTTGAACAAAAGCCATGCCTTATGGAATAAATTTTTGCAGCAATTTAACTTTGTTATTAAACATTGAACAGGAGTTGAGAATAAGGCAGCAAATGCATTGAGTAAGAAGAGTCATTTGCTTAACACTTTAGCGGTAAAAGTTATGGGGTTTGACAAAATAAAAAGAGATTATGTTTCAGATTGAGATTTTGGAATAATCTATTTAGAAATTGCAGTTGGAAGAAAAGATCCAACACTTTCCTTTTGTGATCAATGATGACTATCATTTTAAAGGAAATCGACTTTGCCTACCTAATACTTCTATAAGGGAGTATGTGATTTAGGAATTACACAGAGGAGCAGTGGGACATTTTTGAAGAGATAAAACCATTGCATTTGTTGAAGATCGCTTTTATTGGCCCTCTTTAAAGCAGGACATGTTTAAGGTCATACGACTATGTCGAACATGTCAATTATCTAAAGGAAAGAAAGAAAATCCTTAATTGTACACGCTATTGCCTACTCCTCATGAACCATGACAGGGCATGTCTTGGGAATTCCTAAAACTATGAGAGGTTATGATTCTATTTTTGTGGCAGTGGATAGGTTTTACAAGATGGGTCATTTCATTCCATGTTTCAAGACTTATGATATTGTTCATATCGCTAAAATTTTCTTTAAAGTGGTTGTAAGTCTCCATGGACTACCTTTAACCATCGTCTCTGATTGTGACGTAAAGTTTGTGTTATTTTTGGAGGACTTTATGGAAAACATTGAACATTAAGCTTCAATTTTCAAGTTCTTTTTATCCCTAAATAGCTTGACAAATAGAGGTGGTGAATAAAAGCTTGGGGGACTTGTAAAGATGTTTGGTTGGAAATAATGTGGAAAATTAAGAACTAATTCTTTATATGGCAGAATTTCCATACAGTAGTTTTGTAAATAGGTCTACCAGTAAGAGTCCATTTGAGATAGTTTCAAGAGTTAAACCAAAGAAGCCTATTAATTTGGTTCCACTACCACAAACAATACGTGTTTGTATTACTAAAGGTTTCGCGCAACACATAAGGGACATTTTTGTTGAGATATGACAAAAGATAATAATCAACAATTTGTCTTATAAAGAATATGTTGATCAGCATCATCGATTGGGGGAATCCAATGAAGGGGATATGATGATGGTTAGGATCTGTTCAGAGCGTTGTCAAAAGGGGAACATATAAGAAATTTCATTAACAGAATGTTGGACCTTATAAGATCATAAAGAAGTTAAGTGATAAGGCATGTTTTGGAATTACTAAATGACGTGGTAATAAGTCAGCTTTAATGTTATGGACTTTAACTATTTATGATGGACAAGATGAGCAATCCCCTGTTGCAACTGTAAGAATTCTAGCTACTACTCATCTTAAAGAGGAAATAGAGGAGTTGTTGATGAACAAATTGTAGCTACAAGAGATGGAGGATATTGACAATTTTTCAACTGGAGAGGAAGACCAAGTTTTGACAGTCCTTGGATTCTAGAATTAGAATTTTAAAAGTTGAATCTAGACTTATGTGATTATTATTTGTCACATTTTACGTTGAGGATGACTTTGGACAAGCTGGGGAGAATTGATACAAAAGAGCTTAAAGTATATAAAAGAAATAAAAAAGGAAAGATTAGTCAACTACAAGCTTCCATTTGGTGGGATGATGATTGGGAATTGAGTTGACATCAAAGATAAGGGTTGAAATTTAGATTGTGTTAGGGTTCCTTATTAGATAGGAATAGTAGTAAGTTAAATATGTTATTTTATTTTAGATATGTTATCTCAGTTATTTAGGATGAAAAGAATTTTTATTAGAATAAGATTTAAATTTGTTAGGAACCCTTTCCTACTAGAATAAGGATTATCAAAACTTTTCTATAAATATGTATGTATTATGTCTTTGAATAAGAAGCAATTTGAATTTTCTTTACAAACTTAAGTTATACCCTAAGAGTGATTCTTAGCTTCCTACTATTCATTGTTTGTATTCCTCAATAAGCTCGTACAAACCTAACCTAAATTTCAGCCATGTTAAACGTAAATTTTAGTCATATTAAACTCTGAAACCCTAAGCCTAAATTTCCAACAATCATATCTTAAAATTTCAGCTATACAAAAATCTGAAATTTCAGCATTCTTAGCCAAAATTCAACCCTGAAACTGGATATTCTAGCAGCTTAATATCAGTAATTTTGTGATTTTTAGTTACTAGTTATCAATTCTTATATTTGTTTTACATGAATATATTTAATTTGATTATAACGTAGGATTCGCTCTTAATCTAAGAATCACTCTTAGAGAATAGATAGCTTCACACTTAAATTCTAAAGATCTCTAAGGGCATTAAAAATCATCCACCACCTCTAAAACTTAGTAGAAGTCAGATATAAAGGTAAAGGTATTAATCTATGACTATTTCTTATCTGAAACTAAACTTTATAGATAGTAACTGGATAGACACCAACTTGAACTAATCGGCCCACATAAGAAAGAAATCTAAATTAAATAAAATTGTATTTTAAGTAAAAGTCAACCTAATCTTCTTTACTTGTCAATAAATGAAGGGATTTGCTTGTCATTCGTGTTTATGTGCTTATCGTGTTTATGTGCTTAAGACAACAAGGCATTCGTTTATTAGATCCGTTGGAAGATGATTATTTCAGGAACTTTGCACACTCTAGTAAGCTTTAATGCTTAATTTTAAATCATTAAGCTTGTTCATAGAAGTTTATTTCTATTTGAATTCACATGCTTATTATGTTTTTTAAGCATCGATCCTGGTAGAAAAATTTAGACTTAAGGTTAATTGCTTCTTCATTTTCTGTTGAGAGATGTTATAGATTACATCCTTAATTCTAGGAATTATGATTCTGTTGCATGATTCTAGGAATAATCCTAATTATGTATAGCTTGATTATAGGGATTGTATTCTATATTAGGCTAACAACTTCCTGTATATAAAGCCCTACTTAGCACATACTCAACATGTAATAAAATTACTTCTTCTTTCAAGTCTACATGGTATTAGACACATAGGTCTCCTTCAGTTTTCTTTTTTTTTTGGGTCTACCAGTATGTAGATTCACTGTCCAGTGGACAAGTTTTGGATACTTTTCTTGGGTCTCTTTCAGCACAGCAACATCCGATGACCCTCATCGGTGGTGACACAACACCCCTGGCTCTGACACATCACACACGTGCCCAGACGCCACTTCCTTGTATTGACGCTGCCTTGAATTTTGTGTGGAGATGCTGTTGATTTTGGTCTAACCTATTTTGGACTTTTGTGTGTAGCAGGTTCCTTTATTCCTAGGTGTGCTATTCGTACCTTTCCGATTCTCCTTTTTTTCTTATTTTCAGCTCAAGTTTCTAGTTTATATCCATTATCCGTTTCATTATGGCTGACGATAAGCGTTTAGTTGTAGATGTCATTCCTGTGCTGTCTAGAATTATAGAACATAAATTAACAAGGCACAATTATTTTGAGTGGTGCAAAACAATTTGGATTTACCTATGGAGTATCTCAAAGGATACTCATCTCACCGATGATCCCCCATTAGACCACACTTGTCGGGAGTGGCTACGTGGTGATGCTCGTTTATTCTTACAGATTCGGAATTCTATTGATATTGAGGTCATCTGTCTCATCAATCACTGTGAGTATGTTAAGGAATTAATGGATTATCTGGAATTCTTGCGCTCTAGTAAAGGAAACATATCTCGAATTTATGAAGTATGCAAAGGTTTTTATAGAGCTGAGCAACATGATCAATCTCTTTAGTCATATTTTATGAATTTTAAAAAGATTTACGAGGACTTAAATGTTTTGCTCCCATTTAGTCCTGATATCAAGGTCCAACAAGTTCAACGGGAATAGATGGCATTTATGAGTTTTTTGGCTGGTTTAAATTCTCAGTTGATGTTGCTAAATCTCATATTCTGTCTAGTACCGAACTTTCCTCCCTGCACGAGGTATTTACTCGGATACTTCGCACAGACATTAATTCTCCTCATAGTACTTAGAATTCTAATGCTCTTGTGAGTCGAACTTATGAATTTGACTCTAAAAAATCATCTCATAAATATCACAATTGCAGTAGTGGAAATTGGAGCAATAAGAATCAAGACACAAGAGGAATCGTCTGTCGATATTGTCATGAGCCCGATCACACTAAATAAACCTGTCGGAAGCTACAGAATAAATCTCAGAAATCACATTCCGCCCACATTGCAGCTATTTGTGCACTTAGCTCATCTACTGAGAAGACTGTTATTGTATCTGCTGAGGAATTTGCCAAGGTCTCATTTGCATGTAGGTCCACCGGAAACAGCCTCTCTACTATGTAGAGGTAAGGCTGCGTACTATCGGACCTTCCCAGACTTCGCTTCATTACGGGATTTCGGACTAGGTGATGATGATGATGATGACTCAATATCAAGAGGCACTGAAGCATTCATCCTCACCTATTACTGCTATTGTTAACTCAGGTAACACATCTACGTGCGTTCTTTCCTCTTCCACCCAATGGGTCATTCACTATAGTGCCTCAGATCATATGATAGGTAATTCTAGCCTCTTTTCTACTTTTTCTAGACACTCATCTCCTTCTCATGTTACATTAGCTGACGGCTCCACTTCCTCTGTTATTGGGTCTGATGCTGTCTATCCTACTTCCTCTTTGTCTCTAACATCTGTCTTAAATTTACCTGGACTCTCCTTTAATTTATTATCTGTGAGTAAACCCACTCGTACCTTAAATTATTGTATCTCATTCTTTCCTGGTCATTGCATTTTTTAGGATCTTATGACAAAGAAGACTATCGGTAGAGGAGTAGAATCAGGAGGTCTCTATGTTCTGGATGCCTCAGTACCTAAACCCATTGCCTGCCCTAGTGTCTTGACCCCATTTCAAGCCCATTGTCAATTAGGACATCTATCTTTACTCTTGTTGAAGAAAATTTATCCTCAATTTCATAATGTATCTTCTTTAGATTGTGAGTCCTGTTAGTTTGCTAAGCACCATCGTCTATCTTCTCCTCGAATCAATAAAAGGGCTAGTTCCCCATTTGAATTAGTACACTCTGATGTTTGGGGCCTATGCCCTGTTATGTCCAAAACTGGGTTTCAATATTTTGTGACATTTGTTGATGATTTCTTTCGTGTAACTTGGCTTTATCTCATGAAAAATCGTTCTGAATTATTTTCTCATTTTTCTGCCTTTTGTGCTAAGATTAAAACCCAGTTTAATGTCTCAATCTGCACTTTATGAAGTGATAATGCCAAGGAATACTTCTGTACACCATTTCAGTCCTACATGATCCAACATGGTATTCTCCACCAATCTTCATATGTTGATACTCCTCAAAATGGTGTCGCTGAGAGAAAAAATCGCCATCTTCTTGAAACAACGAGAGCACCATTGTTTCAAATGAAAGTTCCTAAATCCTTTTGGGCTGATGTAGTCTCCACAGCATGTTTTTAATTAATCATGTGCCCTCTTTTGTCTTTCATGATGAGATACCCTACACTGCCCTCTTTCCCTCTAAACCCTTGTTTGATATTCCACCACACATTTTTGGTAGTAGTTGCTTTGTTCGGGACACACGTCCTCAAATCTCTAAGTTAGACCCCAAGTCTGTAAAATGTGTTTTTCTCGGCTATAACTGTCTACAAAAGGGGTATCGTTGCTATTGTCCCACTCTTAACAAATATCTTGTTTCAACTGATGTTACCTTTTTAGAATAGGTTCCTTTCTTTCCTCACTCTTCAGTCTCAGGAACGGAGGCTGATGATACGAAGTCACCTTTCAAACTACCAAGGCTACGCTTACACAACCGCCATCTCTTCGTTTTGTCTACTCTAGATGACGAGATCATCCTGATACATGCCCCATATCTAGTTCTTCTTCGCCTTCAGATCCATCACCCGATGATCTCCCAATTGCTCAACACAAAGGTAAACGTCAGTGCACCTACCCTATTTCATCATTTGTTTGTTATGATCATTTATCTTTTTCCTCGTGTTCTTTTATTGCTTCCCTAGATTCTGTCACTATCCCAAAGATTTTCCATCTGGCTTTATCTCACCCTGGTTGGCATGATGCTATGATAGAAGAGATGAATGCTTTAGATGCCAATGGTACCTAGGAATTGATACCATTACCTATTGGTAAGAAGGCCATTGGTTGTAAATGGGTATTCACAGTCAAAGTTAACTTTGATGGCTCAACAGACCAGCTCAAAGATCGGCTTGTTGCAAAAGGCTATGTTCAAATTTATGGTGTTGATTATTTTGATACGTTCTCACCTATAGCCAAATTGACATCCATTCGCCTATTCATCTCTCTAGCCGCTACTTATGATTGGCCGCTGCATCAATTAGATATCAAAAACGCTTTGCTCCATGGTGATCTCCACGAGGAAGTCTACATAAAGCAACCACCTGCTTTTGTTGCTCAGGGGGAGTTTGGTAAAGTTTGTGGTCTTTGAAAATTTCTATATGGTTTAAAACAAAGCCCCTGTGCTTGGTTTGGAAATTTTGGCCAGGCCATTGAAGCATTTGGAATGAATAAGAGTAAATCTGATCACTCTGTTTTTTATTGACACTCTGCATCTGGAATTATTCTTCTTGTCGTCTATGTGGATGATGATGTTATTACTGGAAGTGATTAGTTTCAGACTAAGGAATTATGACCCTTGAAATATTTTTGAGAGTAGAGGAAACGAGGAGCAAGAAAAGAATTTTTTTGTCCCAAAGAAAATACGTTCTAGATTTACTAACTGAGACTAGAAAATTGGGAGTTAAGCCATGTAGTACTCCAACGACTCCGAATCTACAACTCTCTAAAGAAGGAGACTTGTTTGAAGATCCTGTAAAATACTGAAGATTAGTTGGAAAACTAAATTATTTAACAGTGACTCGTCCTGATATTGCATATCCAGTTAGCATTGTAAGTCAATTTATGTCATCTCTAGCTATTCATCACTAGGCTATTCTAGAGTAGATCCTATGTTACCTAAAGGGAGCTCCTGGTCTAGGGATACTATACATCAATCATGGGCACACGTATCGAATGCTTTTTGGATGCTGATTGAGCCAGTTCTAAAGTTGACAGAAAGTCCACAATTGGATATTGCGTGTTTGTTGGAGGGAATTTAGTCTCATGGAAAAGCAAGAAGCAAAATGTTGTATCCAGATCAAGTGCAGAATTTGAATATCGAGCAACGGCACAAGCCACAAGTTGGATCATATGGCTATACCAACTTCTTTCTGAAATTGGCCTTAAAGTCTCAAAATCGGCCACACTTTGGTGTAATAATCAAATGCTCTACATATTGCATCTAATCATGTATTTCATGAGCGAACTAAACACATAGAGATTGATTGCCACTTTGTTTGAGAAAAGATCCAACAAAACTTAATCTCTACAGGATATGTCAAGTTCGGAGAAAAACTTGGAGATATTTTCACAAAAGCTTTTAATGGAGTTCATGTCAACTATATTTATAACAAGTTGGGCATGATTAATATCTATGCTCCTACTTGAGGGGGAGTGTTATAGATTACATCCTTAATTCTAGGGACTATGATTGATTCTATTGCATGATTCTAGGAATAATCCTAATTATGTATAGCTTGATTATAGGGATTGTATTCTATATTAGGCTAACAACTTTCTGTATATAAAGCCCTACTCAATACATACTCAACATATAATAAAATTACTTCTTTCAAGTCTACAAGAGAGAGATAATTC
This sequence comes from Erythroxylum domingense, assembly GCA_025594535.1. NCBI lineage: Eukaryota > Viridiplantae > Streptophyta > Magnoliopsida > Malpighiales > Erythroxylaceae > Erythroxylum > Erythroxylum domingense. The sequence continues at coordinate 17,281,762 of JANQBM010000006.1, forward strand.
AATGCATAGTGATCTAAAATGACAATAAATTGCTTTTGCATTTAGGACACTACCAAGAAATCTCCAATGGAGTTGATCAATGAAATTCCTCCTGTCAAGGTTGAGGGCAGGATTGTTGCTTGTGAAGGAGGTTAGCTTTTGCTTCGTTCTCTTTTTCAGTATCATTAAATGCACAATCTGTCATAAACTGCGAGCAATGTAACTTGACAGATCAATCCTGTCTCATGTATTTAGAAACTCCTTTCCACTCAAAAAAATTTCAAGCTTGAGAAAAATGGAGCTGATCAACGTGGTTACCAATTTATTTATCATTTGTCATTTTCTGTTGTAGATACAAATCCTGCACTTGGTCACCCAATTGAGTTCATATGTCTCGACTTGAAGGAGCCAGCTGTTTGCAAGTATTGTGGGCTACGTTATGTCCAGGTTAATCATCATCACTAGGAACTCGGTCCTGTTTTTTAGTTACTTTATCATCTGAAATGTATTGTGGATAGACGTAAATTGCTGCATTTATCATGTTTGGATTATTTTTTACTTTTAAGTTGATTAATGCATATGGTAATGATATTTCCATGTGTATAATAAGCTCGAGAATAATGATTTAACTGAACCACAATCATGCTTGCTTGTTGAATTTTGAGGATCACATTTTGTCATAATTTTCAGTTTTTATTGGTTTCTGTAATGTGTTTATAACGTCTAGAAATGGCAACAAGCGTGAATTTGGGGGTTGCATTTCCATTCATTTCTCTCAATCCTATTATGTTCCTGACTGTCTCTAGTCTAAATAAATCACCAGTATTCTTTTCAATGCCTGTGCTGTTTTCTTCTCTCTTGGGCGCAAATCCATCATCTTATTATTGGGCTAAATATCCATAAAGAAGATGTCAAAATTGGATTTTTTGTGTTGGGCAAGCAAAGGAATTTAGCGCATCTGCCAAAAGTTAGCTGCGCTAAAAGCACCGAGGAACATATTATAACTGGCTATTGACAATACCTAGACGGAGTGCCTGAAGGAACACTTGCTAAACTACAAAATTAGCTTGTACGCTGACTAACAAGCTCTTGTCTAAATTCAAGAAATGGTAGTTTCCATTGAATATGGTCTTCCTGTCGCTTGTGGCACATGATTAAAAAGCACTATTAGAGAGACGTTGCTGGACTGGTGATTATTTTGCCCATCGGTTACTTAGGTGCTTCCCTGCCTAGGATTTAAATTTTAATTAATGGACATGTAGATGCTCTTCTGGACCGTTCGAGACACTTGAGAGTTGTGTTATGATCTCATATTGTGTTCAACACATTCCGCCCTGATCATTGAATGGCTAGCATTTAAGGAGGTAATTTTTCAATAGTAGTTGGGGCTGGAAAGTTGAAAGATTAGTATTCATTGTGATTTTATGAAAGTCTATCAATTTTCTCTTCCTAAAATCTCATATAAAGAGGTTTTCGTCAAATCCAGATTTTCTGCAAATGCTTAATTTTTGGCAACTTAATTGATCGCACGTATATTCATTCCAAATATTTGATTGAGAAATGAAACAAGTTTCAAAGTGTAAGAAGGATACTCCATATGTACGGACTGATGGCTTTACTCGGTTAAATTATTTGTAGCTCTTATGAAAAGAATTACATAGTAACTTTGCTGTCCTGTAAATGGGTACTGTAAAAATTGTAATTGGATATTATTTTTCATCAGTCACGTAGACGGGTATTATTCTAAAACTAGATTTAGAATAGAATTAAAATGCCAATTCTAATTCAAATAAAATTTATATATTCATAAATTCTTTAACTAAAATTTACCAGAAATAGATGGCAGGATAAGATAAGTCATTTAAATATATTTTTAAGCAAATTAGACGTCATGTTCAGTTGATGTGGGATTTTTGCAAGTATATATTGTTGAATTGAGTGATAAAGTAATAATAAGGTAATGAAGTCGATATCGTTCCAATATATAGCAATCAAGTTATCGCTTTAAAAATAAAATGAAAACGAAATAATATTTTTAGTAAACTAGATAATAGATATTACTATAAGAAGTAAAGTACAGGTATGGTGACGTGTTTAAAGCGCAGAAAAGTAACAGGGAATTTACAATCGATGTTCTCGTCAACTTGCAATTCCATGATACTAGCATTATTTGTTGGTTTGTATATGTATGATATTAATTTATTCAATTAAAAATATTTCTGTTTGTTAATTACATTTAATACTTAATATTAAAGATAAAATTTTATATAATTAAAACTACAATATAGTTATACTTATGAAATTCAAATTGAGTATATTTGTCATTCTTAAATTATTTTTAGTTATAATTTTATCAAGAAACAATAATAGTGGGTCAATAAAATTATCAAATCTTATGTTATTTTTAAAAAATAAACATTTGAATTTTTATTAAAAAATAAATTTACTAAATTGGTATGCTAATAAGGATCTCGAATAAAATATCACTTATGTATAAGTAGATGTCTATTGTATAATTAATTCTTATATTTGGTGTTTGTTCTTAATGGCATCTACGAAGATGCTGAATTATGTGGTTAAAAAAGTTAATAATTTTTCTTATCGATGTACTTAATTAAAAATAATCAATATAAGTAAGTATGAAGAAATTGCTTAATATATATTGATCAAATAATTGAACAATAATTTAAAGAAAATAAGAAGGAGAGAATGTAAACTAATTTATAGTGATTTGGCAAGTAAGTCGTGCCTATGTTTACTATTAAAACTCTTTGTGAGATTTTAAGTTAATTCTTTTTTAAAGCGAAGAATAATTTATATACAATCTTTCTCGATAACTAGGAATCTTTATTACATTCTCCTTCCAAGATGAAGAGGAACATCAATCTTACTTCGATCACCCCTACATATAATTATTTATTGTCCCAACTAAATATTAACAATTCAAAATACCTCACTTATCGCTAGATAACCTAAAAATTATTCACTCACACAAATATGACACAATAATATTCAAATTATTGAAAACTCTTTAAAATGTGTATATAACACCTAAAACCTTTTTATGCTAAAATCAATGAGAAAATACCTATTTATAGTATTTTGGAACCTAAAATTGTTGTTAGATCAAGAACTAGCCTTTGCACTGGCTATATTCGATGCATTATACTGGCCAATTAGTAAGCATTAAAAGCTCCAAAGTCTCTAGCCATTGGAATACTGATCGACCAGTACATATTGATCGACCACTATATCTACAATTTGCAATACATCAAATTTAATGACTTTTAACTTATATAGGTCAATCACTAACCTATATAGATTGACCAATCACCAAAAAACACATTATTTTAACAAATTAAAATGCTTAAAACTTGTTTTTGAAACCTAACTATTATTAAAACACTTCTTAAAATGTTCCCTAAAGATTATTTGAATGATCAAGAGGCTTTTGTATTAAAATCAAAAGCTTCAATATCTTTTAATGAATGTAAAGACTCTTGTAATGAAGTAAGACGAAATAATTATACATATAAGCCTTTGGGATCATCAAATTAACAAGGTGAGCTTGTAAATAATAATAAAAAATGTGAAATGACCTTGATGAGCCTTGATTTTCTTTTGTTTGTTTTGATCTTCATTTCATTAGTTACAAACTTCAACTTTTCTTTATCAACTTCATATACTATCTTCATGTATTTATGGTTTTGTTTTGTACCAATATTTCTTTTCTTTAAAATAGTACACATAAGTGGTAATTATGTTTTATTATCATCAAAACATCAATTGGAACTTCCCTTGGTTAAACATTTAGGATTATCAAACTATTTCATATAACAACTAAAATCTTTTTATTCTATTGATGACCTATTTTATTTAGGATAACTTAATTAGTAATACTTGAATATAATATAACTTATATGGAAATACCTGAGTAAGTAAGAGAGGATATGTCACTTAAAAGTTATTCTTGATTAGTAGTGATTTAAGTAAATATTTTTCTTTGCAAATTTAAAATGCATTAAAAGAATGTAGATTTAAAAGGAGATACAAAAGGTACATACATGTTTACCCAAGACTAATTGTGGAGAGGTATACATACACCTTATCCATATTAACTAGCTACACATTTGTAATGGTTCTGATTGTGGCTACTAAACTAGCCGTCTAGGTAATTTTTAAAACACGTTTAGTTATCTACCATGTGGATCATCCATACAACTGGTGTTCTCTAATCAATAGTTCTTTAACACACCAAAGTGAGCTCCTTGCATGTAGGATCTTTAACTAAATTCTCTAGTCTTGCTTAAGCTTTTTTGTTATAGTGATTGGCATCCCTGTTTAAAATAAGTTGTGCTTTGATCCACTCGACAAGCTCCTTCTTTATTTGGGACAAATTCCTCTCCAAGTTTTGAAAGCATATGTTGTTTTGCTTTTTCCACATATAACATATGGTTAGTCTAAGGGCAATTTTTGTAATGACTTGATCTCCTTTGGTTAGTCTCTTATTCCTTTATAACATGCATATGATATGCATGTAGCCTCAACTTAGGCCATTCATTAGGGTTTTCATCTTGATTGAATTCCATATCTCCTCAAAGACCTTACAACATAAAAAAAATATTTAGCTGACTTAAATTCATTTTTGCACATTATACATAAATTATTGGTATTCTAGAAAGTGATCTTTGTTGCTTGTTTTAATGCATGCAATACTGCAAGTATATGGATCGTATATGCAACATCCCACTCCTATTAGACATTTGTGCCCGTGCATCCTTCTGAAATTCGAGCACATACCCAATGGAAGCAGCGTGATAGAGCAATCACATCACTTATCTCATGGTATCATAATTTAAAATACGTATATCACAATATCTAAAAACCTAATTCCTCATTTTCATTTCATAAAACAGAATATACATTGTAGCATTACACTACATGATCAATGTATATACAATATCAAAGACCTATTAGAGTCTACAGCTTTGTTTACAAAATATGCTACATGCTATATAAATTAGGAACTATACAAAAATTCTATCTAAATCCATCAGTCTTAGCTGATCAATGTTTGAACCATTTCTTCTATCCAAAAGCAGTAGTAGATCTCTTCTAAGTTGTCTTAGAAGCTAAGTTTGCTCTCGTACTTGAAAAGTCAATGTTGCAATTTTTGTGAGTTTTGCGAACTAAATGAGCTACCTATCATCGAATGGCTCACTTATAACACATAACACATACAATTCACGTTTCAAATTCACATATAATTCACGTCATCATATAATGCGCATCTTTCACCAATTATCAAATAGCAGCGCATAACACTTTGTTCACTTGTGCACCTTTCACATTAATAATGGTTCATACAATTCAATTCAATCATCCATATGATGCATATTAAATTGTATGTGCAATATTCATAAGACTCACTTTCAATTGTTATGTTGTTATGACCGAGTGCTTTTTTCACTGTCCCATATCCATTATAGATACCGAGTTCTTTAATAACTATCTCATATCTGTTGGGGATACATGACTCATTATATATAGTGATCCAGAGGCTCTTACCACATTATGAGTTTTAAACTCTTTTTCACTGGCAACTTCGGTCACAACTGCCTTTATGTTGTTATGCATTCATGTAGTGAAATGCAACATATGTATTCAATCATTCACTTGTGCTCAAATTTTCACATTCACATTCACATTCATCATTGGACCTTAGTTTGGCATTCAACAACTAAGTTGAGAATCACTTATTCTGTCAAATTCATATACAATGAGCACTTCTAATATGTTATTCATGCATCAAACGCCTCGAACATTGAATGTCTGGAATCAACACATTCACAACATATAATAATTCAATACAAAATTTAAACAAAACAATAAATAAATGTGAGACCATCTAGGTTACTCACAGTTTGCTCCAGATAGCTTATTGCCTCGATGCCCTGACAATGTCTGGATGCGGTCCCTCTAATTGCTCTTCTATATCATGCAACACATACACATTTACACATTACTATTTTGCACAATCACATTAATACTCATTCATACACATATGTATATGTGATATGTAGAATGCATGCTCAATGACAATCCTGGTTATATTTCCTTAATTCATGTTCTACGACCATTCATATATCATATCTCATATATGTTTAAATTAAACTTAGGTTTACACCTCAATTATACAAGATTATTCTAAGTTCATCATTCAATCATTCACTAAGGTTATTCAAGCATTAAAGATCAGAAAACATTTACTTTATCATTCATCTTTACTTAATACATAACATTCTTCTTCTTTGAATCACTTTAGCCATCATAGGTTAACTTTCATTCCTATAACATCTCAAAATCCCAGAATTGAACACCTAATATTTAATAATCCATTCTTAAATTATATCCTCAATCATCATCCTAAATATATAACTCATTTAATCACTTATTCAAGTATCACTCTAGGTTTAATTCAAGCTTCATGCAAGCCTAGATGCATCATATGAAATTACCTAACCATTTATTGTTCCAAACCATACATAAAAGAAGGATATTTTGTGAATTAACCATTCCCACGATCGTGGACAACTACCCGCGATTGTGGGTTTCATTGGCAGAAACTTTCTTCCTTCATTTGGCAGTCCCACAATCGTGGACATATTCCCACGATCTTGGGATGCTTCCATCCAAAAAATCCTAACTTTGTTCTTCCAATTTCCAGCTTTTCCAGCTTTGTTTTTAGGATAAGTTTTCAGGTCAGTTTTGTATGACCATTATGACCTAGAAAATGAGGTATTTAGGCAGCACCTTCTTCTAAAAAAATGTTCATATATGTCTTAAGTTTCTAACTACATATATTTAATGCAGTTTGGTTTAGTATTCTGCGAGGTATACCCAAAATGCTAAAGACTATTCTCAAACTGCAAAAACACCGAGTACTCAACTTCAAGCCAAATTTCAAAACCCTTAGGGACATAATTCAAATTCAATTCCTTAATGAAAATTGTATAAATATGTCTCAAGTTTAATATATAGAGAAAATCATCCCATTTGGATATCTAAATATCAATATATGGCCAAAATATAGATGCTTGTTCAGTGAAACCCTCCATCTAGCATATTCCAGCACACTTAATCACCATTTTCATCCTAGTTCATCTCTTTTAATTAGTCTATCATTTATAGCTTATGTCCTTATTATTTCCTATTCATTCCTACTTCCATTTTAGCTCAATATTAATCACAAACAGATCATATTCTATGATTGATCATTAACTCCAAAAACAGAACATATCCTATACACACATTCATCATATTTTTTGCTCACATATCTTACTCCATTATCACATTCATTTCACTTCTAAACTTTCACACTAATTCTTCCCATTTCAAGACACCATAGTACTCCTTTTCATTAGTTTCAAAATAATTTTAACTCATCTCTATAACACCCAAAGAGATACATGTTATATACGAAGAAAACCTAAAATAAAACATTCATGTATCTATCGAATTTTTTTGCACATTATCCTACACTGTTTTTAATGATCTTTCCATCTCAAAAACATCTCTACAACATCTATGAGTCAATAGTCATCTCAAATGTAAAAGCAAGAAATTTATATGCTTATTTCATCACTCAAGATTCGCATATATACATATCATTATTTCATAAACATTTAAGCTCTAACTATCATCACACAAGTTTCATTCAACAAATCATAAAGATCAATATGCTACTTACTTATTTAAGCTTCAAGATCTTCAAATAACTCTTAATCCTAGCTTCTCAACATCATATGATCATTAAAAAATCAAAGGTGGTAGGGATAGGTCCTTTAGTGACAAATATTAAAAAGACAACAAAAATGAGAGTAGCAAATGAAAGTTGAGAGTAAGCTTAAACGTTGATGGGGTGAGAAGTGAGTATCATAGATGAAGAAGATAATGAAGAAGATGAAAAATATCACGAAGAGAAGAAGAAAGCAAGAGTCCAAACAATTAAAATGGTCTTTGATTTGGGAGTAAGATCGTAGGTGAATGAATGGCATGGTAAGTGACACTTGTCACTTGCCACATGTCCATTTTCTATGAGTTTTACTTGGTTCTCTTATTTAACTAGTCCATTTATCTCCAATTACTACTCCAATTGTCTCCTAATTTTTCATGACATTTGTCATTAAATCCTAACATCACATATCAATCATTTCTATTGTCATTCATCACTTATTTCTACCACCATAAATCAATTGTCCTGCTACTTGGCATTTTTTCTAATCCAAAATTATCCAAAATTTTAGAATTTTTTCTAATTTTCACCAAAAATCTTAGATCAATAATTTTACTCACCAAATCCATTTTCAAGACCTATAATCCATAATTCACATCATAATCACATTAAGATCAACTATACTTGGTAAATGTCAAAAGGGTGCATATATAGTCATTGTAATGTGTACAATTATCAAATTCACATGTATGTATGTTAAATGATGCGTGAGCATAAAATGCATGTCCTAGTTTCTCAATATTATCGCTCATATTCAGTATTCTGGGGTTCCAACCCTTAACATGGGATAACGAGATGTTATAATTCTCCCCTTCTTAAGAAATTTCGTCCTCAAAATTCTTACCTAATTATTAGAATAAGTAGGGATATTGTTTCCTTACGTGCTCCTCTGTTTCCCATGTAGCTTCCTCACTCGAGTGATTCTTCCAAAGGACTTTCACCAATGGAATCACCTGATTTCTCAATTGCTTTGTTTGATGTCCCACTATCTTGATCAGCTCCTCAACATAACTCAAATTACTAGCTCTTGAGCCGGTAACACATATATCAGATTAGACTAATATCTCCTGAGAATACTCATATGGAACACGTTATGTGTCTGAAACATTTCAATCGGTAAAGCTAATTTGTAAGCCAATGGTCCAATCCTCTCAATGATTTCATACGGACCTATTTATCTAGGGCTCAACTTACCCTTTTTATCAAACCTCAGCACTCCTCGCGAAGGCGATACTCTCAGAAACACTTTATCTCCTACACTGTATTTTGTATCCCTTTAGTGTTGATCCACATAACTTTTTTGTCTGTCTTGAACTTCTTTAATTCTAATTCAAATCAGTTTCATTTTATCCACAGTATCTTGTATTAGTTCTGGGCCTTCTACCATTCTCAGACCCTCTTCATCCCAATACAAAGGTGAACGATATTTTCTGTCATACAATGCCTCATATGGTGCCATTCCGATAATACTATGATAATAGTTGTTATATGCAAACTCAATCAAGGCTATATACTGATCCCATGCTCCTTGAAACTCCAATACACATGCCCTGAGCATATCCTCAACAATTTTAATTGTTCTCTCACTCTGTCCATCTTTTTGAAGATTAAATGTAGTATTGAAATTCAACTTTGTACCTACAGCTGACTGTAAACTCTTTCAGAATCTCGAAGTAAATCTGGGATCTCTATCTGATACAATGGATACCGGAACACCATGTAGTCTAACTACCTTAGTCACATACCTCCGGGCTAATTGGTCTAGTGAGTTATTCTCTTTCACTGGTAAGAAATGGGCCAATTTCATCAATCGGTCCACCACAATCCATATAGCATTGTATTTCCTCGGTGTTTTTGGCAAACTCGTAACAAAGTCCATTTTAATTCACTCCCATTTCCACTCTAGAATAGGTAATGAATGTAGCTTCCCAACTGGGGCCTGATGCTCAGCCTTAATCTGCTGGCAAGTCAAACACTTAACTACATAGTCAACTACTTGCTTCTTCATTCCCGGCCAATAGAAATACTGCTTCAGCGTGTTATACATCTTGGTGGTACCAGGATGCATAGCATAAACTGCTACATGAGCTTCCTCTAGAATTTCTTTTCTCAGATTATCGATGTCAAACACACATAACCTCTGCTTTAACCATAGTGTCTTATCTCTCAATTCAAATTTAGAATCTGGATTCATTTTTAACTTCTCAATAAACTTCACCATTTCAAGATCTTTATTCTGAACTTTTCTAATTCTGTCATGTAACATCAGTCTCAGTCTCAGTTTAGCTATCAATGCTTCATTCTGCCCTAGATTCAACTCAACATGTAATACTATTAATTGAACTAGGCTCGGTAACCAAATACCTGAATCTGAGCTACACTACTATTTGATTTTCTACTTAAAGCAGCTGCCATCACATTAGCTTTTCCTATATGATACTCAATTATACAATCATAATCTTTCAACAGCTCTATCCATCTCCTCTGTCTCATTTTCAATTCTTTTTGACTTAACATATACCTCAAACTCTTATGATCAGTATATATCTGAAAAATCTCTCCATATAGATAATGCTTTCATAGCTTTAAAGCAAAAACTACTACAACAAGCTCTAAATCATATACTGGATAATTAATCTTGTGAGACCTTAGTTGTCTCGATGCAAAGGCTATTACTTTGCCATATTGCATCAATAAACATCCCAATTCATGATGCGAAGCATCAAACCACATAACCTCTAGTTTCAGATGGAATAGTCAACACCGGTTCTGTAATCAACCGATGTTTCAGCTCTTCAAAGCTTTTCTGACATTTATCATTCCACCTGAAAAGCACATTCTTCCTCAGAAGTTTGGTCAGAGGGGCTAAAATCAATGAGAACCCCTCGACAAACCTTCAGTAATATCCGGCTAATCTGATGAAACTTCAGATCTTAGAGACATTCTTCGAAGTTTCCTACTTCATTACTACCTCTATCTTCTTTGGATCCACTTGTATGCCTTGCCCATTTACTATGTGACATAGAAATACTACTTGATCCAGCCAAAATTCACACTTACTGAATTTGGCATACAACTGCTTCTCTCTCATAATTTGTAGAATTACTCTCAAGTGCTCAGCATGCTTTTCTCTACTTTTTGAATATACCAAAATGTCATTTATGGACACTATCACAAAACGATCCAGGTAGGGCTGAAACACCTTATTCATCAATGCCATTGTTGAGTGTAATTATGTAACCTAATCTACTCGTTTTATTCTCAAAAACTGCAAGTGAACAGGTCATGACTTGTAGTTAAAAAAGAGCGGATATCGATCCCACAAGGATTGATGCCCAAACACCTCTTAATTTAAACAAGACTTTGTTTAAGAAATGAAATTGTTTACTGCAACTAATCTGGAAAATAAAATGAAGATTAAAAGACTAACACAAAGCAATAGATAATACTAAAATGCAGAAAAATCAAATTCAAGAATCTAAAGACTAGAGATTACTTTTTTTTCCCTATTTTTTTTCCCTCCTATTTTATTAATTAAATTGTGTCTTACCCTAGATTTTTGAATGTATTAATTACCCTCTCTCAAGGTGTAACTAATTTTCCCTAATTGAATTAAAGTGAATTAATTGGATTATCTCTCAACCTACCCAATGACTCTACCGATTCAACTAGTTATTAAAATATCCTATGGGTGATCAATTGAATTCGTCGAGATCTCTCTTCTAACTAATCAATTGATGTGATGATTGTATGTCTATAGGTCGCTAACTCTCATTATACAATCCTACACAAAGAATCTTATTCACTCTCTCGATTTATTGCAACAAATGAAAAACAACAATCATCAAAGACAACTTCATTCAATTCAATAAAATAGGAGTTCTAACAAAATAGGTCAAAAGCAATCCCTAAAACTAAATCAGCCACTCATGGTCTCCATAACATCATCAACACTCAAATAAACCATTTAAAAAAGAATAGAAGAAGTAAAATTGACAGAAAATTGAATAAGAAAACTCCTTCTCTTCTTTGTCAAAATCTGGAAATTTTGGGGTTGATGTGTTATTTTCTCCAATCTTGATGATTATTCTTGACTTTAATCCTTCCTCAAGGCTTCAAACATGTGTTCTTCACTCAAGGATGGTGTTTCTACATAAGGGTTTCATCTCCCCTTGGAGATGGAGGCTTAATTCTTCTTTAATAGTCTAAAAACCCTACGTTTAATGAAGCCCCGCGTATTGTCTCAGATTGTAATTCCCACGATCGTGGGAACTTGTCACAGATGGATTTCTCTTGTCTTCTCCTCTTTGATCTATAGTTCAATCTCTAAGTTGCTTCATTTAAGTTGCTTCATCTTCCTTCCTACATAAAAAATAGTCAATTCTTACCCTAAATTAACATCAAACATAAAAGAACAACAATGGAAATCAAACTAAATGAAAACATACAAAATGAATCCTAAACTACAACAATTATGCAAGAAAAAACATGCCAACTACCTAGAAAAATATATACTTTTTTTTAATACAAAGGAAAAGAAACTGAAAAGACGCTACAAAACTAGATCAGCCGTAGGGTAAGCCCCGACGATACAAGGTGTGGCTCCTATCGGAAGCTAAATATGGCAATGTGGATGCCGGAGGTTTTGTAAGAACGTGCAACCCAGGTTGTACATGCATGGCTTCAGCTGCTAGCCTATCGGCGCCGGTATTCCCCTCCCGATAGACATGTTGAACCTATACCTCCCAATCACGCTCCAGCAATGTGTATCTCCTGCACCAAAACAGAGGTCACAGTCAGTAAGCAACTAGAAGTGGACAGTAGATTAATGACCTGGAGTGAGTCTATTTCCAAAATGAGCTTCCGGTAGCCCAGGTCCCAAGCCACTGTAAGCGTTGTGTGAACCCCTTGTAATTCGACGACCAGCGGCGAGCAAGCATCAAATTTGTGGAGAAAGCCCCCACGCCATTGGCCATGACAGTTCCTAATCAGCCCCCCAGCTGTGCTGACAGTGGATCCAGAAAGCACCGAGCCATCGGTGTTAACTTTAGCCCAGCCCACCGATGGTGGGGTCCAATTTAGTGGTGTCCCTACTGGCAATCCTCGTGGTTGAGTGACGCAACTCGTCATTTCATGAGCCCGGCTAATCCAAGCTACATACCCTAAAATGATATGATGTCCCGCATCGGGCCACTTGAAACCCTCTTAAAAAATGCTTTTGTTGCGCCATTGCCAAAGGTACCAACATGAAACGCCAAAAATGACTGTCCAATCCATCCCTGACAAATTGTTCTGGGTTGTCAGGTTGGACTGGAGCCAGTGCTCTATAGTCCCCTGACAAAAGGACGCCACTTGCAAGGCAGGGGACCATTTCTGCCAAAAAAGTTGGACCCTACGATAATCCCAAAGAGCGTGTAGTGCGGTCTCTACGTGTCCACAAGGAGGGCAGGAACCGTCGAATGTGATATGCCGAAAGATTCGCTGGTGATTTGTCAAAAGTTTGTCATTAGCTAAAAGCCACAAAAAGGCACGAATCCGCTAAGGTCCTGGCCATTTCCATATGATATTCTATAAAGGGTTTGGGGTCACTGTATCGACCGCTATAAGTAACTCATAAGCAGAAGCCAACATGAACTTCCCTTGTGGACCGGGGCCCTAAACAAATGTCTCAGCCTCCTCCTCTGGAGACGGAGGTCGAACCGTCTCGATGACCATGAATAAGTGATCGGGAAGATATGGAGTGATCAATTCCCATTTCCAATTTCCATCATCCGCTACATACTTGGCCATGAAACCAGACAACAGCATTTCTGGAAGGGGGTTCACGGTCTCATATGCTAAGGGACCCCAACCGGGTAACCATTGGTCAAACCATAATTTTGTCCTTTGCCCATTACCCAAGGACCATCTAATCCCTTGACGAACATGATCCCACGTAGCTACCATCCCTCGCCAAAGGGGCGACGTCCCAGTGGTAGGCAAAGTGGGAGGGATATGGGGATTGTGAAGGCGATATTTAGCTCGGAGCACTTGGACCCATAACTTCGTGGGTTGAGTAAGCAACTCCCAACCCAATTTAATAAGATAGGCATCATTGGTGGCTCGAATGTTTTTTATACCAAGGCCCCCTACTTTCTTCGTTCGGCAGATCGCTTCCTAGTTGACTAGATGGGTTGCCTGCTTTTCACTATGGGACCCCCAAATAAAGGATCTCATGATTTTTTCCAGAGCATCACATAGATGTTGGGTAATCGCACAGTTTGCATCGTGTAGGCAGGAATGGCAGAAATTACGGACTGTGTTAGGGTAACTCGCCCGGCTAGGGACAGTTCCTTGGCTCGCTACCCGGCTAGTCTGTGTTGTACCTTATCTAGTATATATTGATAGGTTTTTCTCGTGGTACACCCATGAAGCAACGGGACCCTGAGATACTTCCCCAAGTCAGTCGTCGATTGGATTTGCAAAGAGCGGCTAATGCGAAGTGCAAGGTCGGACGACACGTTCAGGGAAAAGTAGATGCAGGTTTTGGCCTGATTCACCTTCTGTTCGGAGAGGTCGTAAAAATTCACCAGTATAGTAGATACTCCTACTACCTGTGCCTCTGAAGCTTCCCCAAATAAAACAAGGTGGTCTGCAAAGAAAAGGTGTGAGATGGCAGGCCCTTGGTTGTTCCATCTGAAGGGTTTCCACTGACCGCGGCCCACTGTGTGCGATATAAGTGGCCTAACCTTTCCAGGCAGAGAACGAAAATGTAAGGAGATAGCAGGTCCCCCTGGCGAATACCTCTGGACAGTATGAAGTGGTCTGTTAACTGGCCATTCCACACCACTTGCATAGATACCGTAGTAATACACTTTATAATCAGAGTGAGCAAGGTGGGTGGAAGCCCTAGAGCCTGTAAGGTCTCATGGATGAAGGACCAGTGCAGATGATCATAAGCCTTTTCCAAATCGACCTTTAACGCAAAGTGCCCCTTCTTTCCCTTCTTCTTACGCATGGAATGAATGATCTCCTGGGCAATGATGATATTCTCTATAATGTGACACCCCGGGATGAAGCTATATTGGGTAGACGTGACTAGATGCTGAAGATAAGGCTTGAGCCGATTAACGATAACCTTCGAAATGGTCTTGTACAGCACTGAACAGAGGCTAATGGGTCGAAATTGGGTGATATACTTTGGGGATGAAACTTTTGGAAGGAGGACGAGGATGGTATGGTTTAGTTCCTGTTCCCAGGTGTCCCCCCGAAATATTTGCTGCATCAAGGACACCACCTCGGATCCCACCTTACCCCACTGAGACTGAAAAAATAATGCCGTGAAGTCATCATACCCTGGGGCTTTGGTCGGGTTCATCCCAAAAATTGCTGCCCAAATTTCAAAATCGTGGAATAGAATCACTAATTCAATACGCTGCTCCTCTTTTAGCCGAGGGAACGCTCCGAGAGGGTCTATAGGTCGTGTGGGCCTGGTGTCTGCGGTGTAGAGTTGCACGAAGTAAGTCTGGACTAGGTTGCGCAACTCGATGGCATCATTGATTTCTGTATCCTGGGTGTCAAAAAGACACTCCACCGATAACTTTTTCCTTTTGGTCTTGGTAACCGTATGATAATACCTAGTGTTCCGATCGCCCTGGGCATTCCAGACACACCTGGCTTGCTGATGCCAATAAAGCTCTTCCTTACACAAAACGTGGCTGAGTTCCTCACCAAGTCTGGATTCCAAATAGAAAAGAGTTTCGGACTCTATCTGCTGAAGAGCTCGTTGGATGCCGTCTAAGCGCGCCTGTAGACGGCGTTTGCACTGGAAAATATTCTCGAAAACTATTTTGTTCCAGAGCTCAAGCCTGTGAGAAAAAGCAGTTAACGATTTGGTAAACGACACTTTGTGGGGAAGCCAGTAGTCCTCAACCAACTGAGGGAAATCGGCATGTGTAAGCCAGGCGGCTTGAAACTGAAAAGGGATTTGGGTGACGACCCGTCGATCTAGCTGAAGGAAACGAACTAGCATGGGCCTATGATCAAACCCTAAAAATGGTAGATGGTGATTCACCGTATGCGGGAATAGGTCCAACCAATCCGTTAAACCGAAGACCCGGTTGAGCCGAGCCCCTCCGCCAGGTGAAACGACATCTGACGTAGCCCAAATCATGCAGCCCACTCTCGTGGACCCAGTCTGGAAAGGCCGGGCTAACCACGGCTGTGTTCGAAGACCGTCCTCTCTTATCGCCAATCGTTAGTTTTAACGTTGAAATCCCCATCTATAATCCAGGGGCGAGTAACGGACTGACCTAATGCCCGCAACAGGGGCCATAGGTAGTGTTGAGAGGCGGGTTGGGGACTGACATAAATAGCCGATAATTCAAACAAAAAAGACTCATACTCAATAATAGCATGAATCAGCTGGTTATGTGCAATTTTGATCGAGACATTAAACTCCTTTTTCCATAGGAGCCAAAGGCAGCCAGAAAAACCGTTGGCCTCGACACGGAACATAAAGTCAAAATTCAACCGGTTGATGATGCTTAAGCTCGACGACCATTCATGCAAGGTTCCACTAAAATGAGTAACCCCAGTCGATATTAATGTATGTAATTACGTAGGATTGTGAGGAACCGGGTGCCCCTAGCTCCTTGACAGTTTCAAAAGAATACCAACATAAAAAACTCAATTCAGTGCCCCCTAGACGGGGGGTTTGCCAGTGATAGGGCCGACTCCAAGCTGGGTTTATCAGTCAGGGTCGGGGTCACAACAGCAGTGCTCGACTGTTGCGCGTCCGGAACATCCATCATTCGGGAATCACGTTCCTCGCGATCCGGGGGTTCGGTTGGAGGAAGGATGTCGGTGGGTTCGGAAGGGGAAGGGGGATCCGAGGGCCGCTCAATACAGTCCATAGTTGCCCTTGAGTTTCTACGGTCACGTTCGGGCCCACATCGGGCTGCGCATAGAGGATTTCCTAGGGGGAGCTGATGGTCACAACTTTATGCTGGGCCCGGCGGGTGGGTTGAAGATGGGTAGGAATGATTGGGCCGAAAAATTGAAAAATGGGGGGGTTGGGGCTGTGAGGCCCGGGAGCTAGGTAGCCCACTACTTTACCTTTCCCAACAGGATTCTGCTAGGAAAGAAAACTATGGGCCTGCAGTGCCAGCCCATTAGAGGGCCTGTGGGCATCATGCCGCACTGAGCTCTTCTTAGCCTTGGCAGAAAACGGCGTCGTGCTAGTTTGGGAAGCATTAACACGTGGGGAAGGCTAGGGGAGAGCTTCTTTGTCAACTCGTAACACACCAAACCTGGAGCCGCGTGCCTCACAGCCAGAATGTGACGTGTTTACAGATGACCGCTGGGGGACGAGACGTTTTTTCGCCCGTTGGACTTGGATCCACGGTCTGAAAGCGGGCTCCGACGATGGGCAACTCTCAACGATGGCACTTGTCCTGTCGGGAGGTAGCCGTGGCAGCTCCCCCTCCGGAGTCGAGTCGTCTCTGGTCACAGTTGCAAAATCATCGCTGGGGGGGGCTGAGATAAACGAACGCATTTGCCGGTGTCGTGGCCGACCAACCTGCACTGGTATCAAATCTGGGAGAGCCCTTCGTAGGCTATCTGAATAGCTTCACCGTTGAGGTCCACGGTTGGCCGAAGAGGTACGCTCAGATCTATATCTATGGCAATGCGGGCAAATTTGCCCCGTTGGGAGGTCAGTGTAGCTTCGTCGGTTTTGACCGTTTGTCCGATCAAGTTTCCCAGGGCCTCGAGGATGCGGGGGTGGTAGCGCGCGATGGGGAGATCCGGGAACCGTACCCATACCACCGCGTGGGGAGTATTTCCTTGGGCTGGGCAGAAAGAAGGGGTCCAACGCTGGACCGAGAGGGCGTGGCCGAAGATGATCCAGGGGCCTTCGGTTAACGCTTCAAAAAGTTAACTTTGGCTTTGAATTTAATCAGGTAGAAGTCAAAGTCAAGATCGACGATTTTAATTGGGCTTTGCAATTGCCACAGAATGTGTAGGCGTTGGATGAGGATCTGGAAGCCAATGCTCCGGCCAAGCAGTTTGACCACAACGGCTTGGTTCCATTGTTGATCCAATTTGTCCTTAAATGGCTGCGATAAGGCAATGCTCGGTTCCTGTCCTTCGGTGAGGATTCTAATGTCACCATCCTCAATGTCAATAGGCTCCTCGGTTGGCCATGGTAAAGTTGCTCTATCAGTCCCTCCTCGGGGTTCCTTGGACACCGCCGCACTATAGCTCAGTGGGAGGAAGGGTGAAGTTACTTCGTCACGGCTCCTTACGCGGCTTTTCTTTGGAGGTTGGCCTTCTGTAGCTAGCGTATCGCTAGCTGAAGGATTGTGCATACTTTCGAATTGCACTTGAAAATTTGGATGTCAGGGGTAGTGAAGCAAGAAGATTGCTGGGTAAAACAAGAATCAAGAAGGTAGCAGAGAGAGTCGGTAAATAGTACTTTCAGAGCATTTCTAATTCCAAAAAACACATGTCATGATTTCTATTAGCCATAAATGCAGCTGGGGCATTAGTTAACCCAAACGGCAATACTACGAACTCAAAATGCCCATACGTGCTCCTGAATACATTTTTCAGTACATCAGCCTCTGCTATTTTCAACTGATTACCCAGATCTCAAGTACAACTTAGTGAACACCCAAGCTCCCTATAACTGATCAAGCAAATCATCAATTCTAGGTAACGGGTACTTGTTATTCACTATCACCTGATTTAGTTGCCTATAATCGATACACAGCCTCAGAGTTCCTTCTTTCATCGTCACAAACAAGATTATAGCTTTTCATGGTGATACATTGGGTCTAATGAAACCCTTTTCCAATAAGTCCTACAACTGAGCCTTCAATTCCTTTAGTTCCACAGGGGCCATCCTATATGGAGGAATAGATATAGGAGCAGCACCTGGAACTAAGTCGATCATAATCTTTGTTTCCTTATCTGGAGGTGATAACTCAGAGAGAAACACATCCTAGAATTCCTTAACTACTAGAAGGTCCTGCACATTCTGTGCAGTTCGGGTATCAACGACATGGTTCAGATAAGCCTCACATCCTCCTTGCATTAGCCTCAAAGAACTTATGAATGAGATCAGTCTGGCTAGCACTGCTTGACTAATACCTCGAAATAATATTCTCAGTTGATTACGAGATTCTAGTGTTATCTCCTTAGTATAGCAGTTCATAATGACTCTATAAGCAGTGAGTCAATCCATGCCTAGAATAATATTTATCTCCCTTAACTGTAATACAATCAAATCTGTCTCCAACTTTTCCTGATCAATTCGAATTATACACCTCTTACAAACTTAACTAATTACTATAATACTACCTATCAGTGTACTCACCTCTAATCCATATTTCAATAGTTCTCTATCTCAATACAACCTAGATGCCAGATGTGGTACGATAAAAGAATGCATAGATCCAAGATCTATCAATGCAAAAGCATCAAATGTAAAGATAAGCAACACATCTGCAACCTTAAATTAGAAATGGCTAACCTCGTCTGAATATCCATGTTTAGCCCATCTTCGAATCTCCTACACTTGTCTTCCTCTGTAGGAATCAAGGTAGTAACCATACCCCATTAGTTTATTGAACTTTATCTCATATTCTGCCATAGATAATCTGTCCTACTTCAGAGCTAGAAATTCCTTCATCTTTCTGTCCTGGTAGATCTTGGGCATGTAGTTCTCCTTGAAGACTGTGAAAAAGTCTTCCTACCTCAAGTTACAAGGCCTGGTGGTACTGCCAGGAACAGTTTTCACCATTGGTATACGGGGCCATGCAGTAAGGAAACTGTATAGTCGAATTTCTCGTCCGACTCACAGTCCATCTGATCAAAGACTCTCTCCGTTCTCTTTATCCATCCTTTGGCCTCTACAGGGTTTGTATTTCCATAGAAGTCCACAGGTCTCCTTGCTTTCATAGTTTATCGTACCTCCTTTCCCTTCTCTCAGGAATTCTCATAGGCATTCTCTCAGGTTGAGATACAGAAGACCCTCTACTGGCTCTTACTGATTCTAGGTCAGCCGATTGTCCCACTTGATCGCCTATAGCAGATTACCTATAATAGACAACAACTTTGAATCCTATCCATATTTCTTATAATATTTCATGTCTAATGTTCCTATATATCCCTATGAATGCCAAACCATGCTTTGATACCAAGCGTTGTAGCACCCTACTCCCATCAGACATTTGTTCTCGTACATCCTTCTGACATTCGAGCACATGCTCGGTGAAAAGAGTGCATTAAAGCAATCACATTACCTATCTCATGGCATCATAATTTAAAACATGTATATCACAATATCTAAAAACCCAATTCCTCATTTTTATTTCATAAAATAGAAAATATATTGTAGCATTACGCTACATGATCCATATATATACAATATAAAAGACCTATCAAAGTCTACAACTCTGTTTATAAAATATGCTACATGATACATAAATGAGGAACTATACAAAAATTCTATCTAAATCCTTCAACTCAGCTGATCGACCTTCGAGCCATTTCTTCTATCCAAATGCAATACTAGATCTCTTCTAAGTTGTCTTAGAAGCTAAGTCCGCTCTCTCTTACTTGAAAAGTCAACTTTGCAATTTTGGTAAATTTTGCGAACTCAGTGAGCTACCTATCATCGATGGCTCACTCATAACATATAACACATACAATTCATGTTTCAAGTTCATATACAATTCATGTCATCATATAATGCACATCTTTCACCAATTATCAAATAGCATCACATAACACTTTGTTCACTTATTCACCTTTCACATTAGTAATGGTTCATACAATTCAATTCAATCATTCATATAATGTATATTAAATTGTATATGCAATATTTATGAGACTCATTTTTAATTGTTACGTTGTTATGACCGAGTGTCTTTTTTACTGTCTCGTATCCATTATGGATACAAACTTATTAATAAATGTCCCTTATATGTTGGGAATATAGGACTCATTATAAATAGTGAGCCAAAGGCTCTTACCACATTCTAAACTTTAAGCTCTTTTTCACTAGTGACTCCGGTCATAACTGCCTTTATGTTATCATGTATTCATGTAGTGAAATGAATCATATGTATGCAATCATTCACTTGTGCTCAATTTTTCACATTCACATTCATATTCATCATCAAACCTTGGTCCGACATTCAACAATTAAGTTGAGTATCACTTATTCTGTCAAATTCATATACAATGAGCACTATATTACTCATGCATCAAACATCTCGAACATTCAATGTCCGGAATCAACACATTCACGTCTCATAATAATTCAATACAAAATTTAAACAAAACAATAAATAAATGTGAGAACATTTAGGTTACTCACAGTTTGCTCTAGATAGCTTATTGCCTTGATGTCCTGACAATGTTTGGATGTAGTCGCTCTAATTGCTCTTCTATATCATGCAACACATACACATTTACATATTACTATTTTGCACAATCACATTAATACTCATTCATACACATATGTATATGTGTTATGTAGAATGCATGCTTAATGACAATCCTGGTTATATTTCCTTAATTCATGTTTTACGACCATACATACATCATATCTCATATATGTCTAAATTAAACTTAGGTTTACACCTCAATTATACAAGATTATTCTAAGTTCATCATTCAATCATTCACTAAGGTTATTCAAGCATTAAAGATCACAAAACATGTAATTTATCATTCATCTTTACTCAATACATAACATTCATCTTCTTTGAATCACTTTAGCCATCATAGGTTAATTTTCATTCCTATAACATCTCAAAATCCTAGATTTGAACACCTAATATTTAATAATCTATTCTTAAATTATATCCTCAATCATCATCCTAGACATATAACTCATTTAATCACTTATTCAAGCATCATTCTAGGTTCAATTCAAGCTTCATTCAAGCCTAGATGCATCATATTAAAGTACTTAACCATTTTTTGTTCCAAACCGCACATAAAAGAAGCATATTTTGTGAATTAACCATTCCCACGGATCGTGGATAACTACCTGCGATCGTGGGTTTCTTTGGCACCCAGTACTCAACTTCAAGCCAAATTTCAAAACCCTTAGGGACAGAATTCAAATTCAATTCCTTCATAAAAATTGTATCCATATGTCTCTAGTTTAATATAAATTAAAATTTGTCCCATTTTGATACCTACAGATGAATATATGGCCAAAATACAGATGCCTATTCAGTGAAAACACTCTATGTAACATATTCTAGTACATTTTATCATCATTTTCATCCTAGTTCATCTCTTTTACTTAGTCTATCATTTCTATCTTATGTCCTCATTATTTCCTCTTCTTTTCTACTTCCATTTCAGCTCAATACTATGATTGATCATTAACACCAAAAACAAAACATATCATATACACACATTCATCATATTTTCTGCACACATATCTTACTCCATTATCACATTCATTTCACTTCTAAACTATCACAATAATTCTTCCCATTTCAAGACACCATAGTACTCCTTTTCATTAGTTTCAAACTCATTCTAACTCATCTCTATAACACCCAAAGAGATACACGTTATATACCAAGAAAACATAACATAAAACATTTATGTATCTATCAAATTTTTCTGCACATTATCCTACACTATTTTTAATGATCTTTCCATCTCAAAATCATCTCTACAACATATATGAATCATTAATCATCTCAAATGTAAAAGCGAGACATTTATATGCTCATTTGATCACTCACGATTCACATATATACACATCACCAACCTCTAACTATCATCACACAAGTTTAATTCAACAAATCATAAAGATCAACATACTACTTACTTGTTTAAGCTTCAAGATCTTGAAATAACTATTAACCCTAGCTTCTCAACATCATACGATCATCAACAAATCAAAGGTGGTAGGGTTAGGTCTTTTAGTGACAAATATGAAGAAGACAACCAAAATGAGAGTAGTAAGAGAAAGGTGAGAGTTAACTTCAACATTGGTGGCGTAAGAAGTGAGTATCGTAGAAGAAGAAGATAATGAAGAAGATGAAGAAAATCACGAAGAGAAGAAGAAAGAAAGAGACCAAACAATTAAAATGGTCTTTGATTTGGGAGCAAAATCGTAGGTGAATGAATGGTGTGGAAAGTGACACTTGTCACTTGCCACATGTCCATTTTCTATGAGTTTCACTTGGTTCTCTTATTTAACTAATCCATTTATCTCCAATTACTACTCCAATTGTCTCCCAATTTTCTATGACATTTGTCATTAAATCCTAACATCATATATCAATTATTTCTATTGGCATTCACCATTTATATCTACCACCATAAACCAATGGTCCTACCACTTGGTATTTTTCCTAGTTCAAAATTATTCAAAATTTCAAAATTTTTCCTAATTTTCACCAAAAATCTTAGATTATTAATTTTACTCACCAAATCCATTTTCAAGACGTATATTCCATAATTCATAATATAATCACATTTATAACCACATTAAGATCAACTATACCTAGTAAATGTCAAATGAGTGCATATACAGTTATTGTAATGTGTGCAATTATCAGATTTACATGTATATATGCTAAATAATGCATGAGCATGAAATGCATATCCTAGTTTCTCAATATTATCGCTCATATTTAGTATTCTAAGGTTCTATCCCTTAACATAGGATAATGGGAAGTTACATTATATTGTAATACATAAGATATTGTTCCTAAGAGGATTTGATTAGTCACCTAACAATTTGGATGCACTTTTTTTAAGGTAATAAAAGAATGAATTAACTGAAGTAGTAAAGATAGTAGTAAGAGCAAAGTTAACAGATAATGAAAACTTAAGGTTATTCTGTCCTTGTTTTCTTTTTCTTTTTCCTTGTTAATTCAATTATGCTTGATCCTAGATATCCTAAGGTTTTGATTACCCTCTCTTGAGATTTAATCAAGTAATCCTAAATGAAATAGATAAAAGTTGATTTGCAATCTCTCGATCTCTCAAAACTACTCCTAACTAATTAATTAGATTTGAAGCAATTATAAGGATAATTAGCTCACAATTAAGATCTCTCTTTAATTGTTTATTAACTTAATATTTTTAGTTCTATTACGGTACCAATTCTTGTTGCGCAACTTAACACAAATATCTTGATTTAATCTCTTAATTTCTTATGAAGTATAAGCAAAACAAATACCACAAGCAATAATATATTGAATTCAACAAGATAAACAAAATAATTCAAGAATAAAACCTAATATAGATTTAGAAATCCATAATCATATTCAAAACACAACTATTTAGATTTCACATACAAGTTAATGAAATAGAATAAGAGGAAAGAAAGAAATAAATTTAAAGCTTTGGTCTGGAAAGTATGGAAAGTTGGAGATGATCTTGATGTTTGCACTTTTGATCTTTTTTTTTGTGATATGCAACCTCCTCTTTTATGTTTTTATTTTTAATTTTATTTTTCTTTTTACACTCTTCAGCCTTCTAGGATTCTTTCTATGGTTTTTTCCCCATTTTTTTAATTATAAAAGTAGACCTGAAATGTTAAGGATATAAAAATCTCGCGAGTTGGAAATTGCCAGTGCTCGATCGTGCATTAACTATCCTAACTCTTTGGCACAATTGTGCATAGGGATGCACAATCATGCCAGAGAGTTCATCCCTACGATGCTTGCATATGCATAATCATGCTAAAGAGTTCATCCCTATGCTGCTTGCATATACAATCTTGGGTGATCTTGTTCTTTAACTCTTTCTTCATCTTTTCTTCATTTTTTCTCTTTCCATTCATTAATTGACACATCAAACAAATCAAATCCTTGCTCCAAATCGATCAAACAAATAAAACATACAAAAACACTAACAAGAACACAATTCCAAGTCTAAACACATGATTATCATGAAGGAAAATACTTAAAAACACATTTAATTATCTAGAACACATACTATAATATACACCTATCAATCTTGTCTAGAATTGAAATTTTCTTTTTGATTATGAACCTTAATAAAAAGGAATTGACTAAATGTTTTTCCAAAATGAGTTGATATTTTTGGAAAGGTGATTTTCCAATATCAATTGTAAATCAATTAATAACATGTAAGAATGAACATGATTGAATTATATATACAGTAGACACTAATTCTATACTTTATTTCCAATTGAAATGTTGAGTCATAAAAATATTAAACTATACATTATAAGCATATGTGATTATGTTATGTCACAATACTTTAATATTCTTAATACTTGGATAATTATAATATATTACTATATACCAATTTCAATTTATGATTATAAATTTTTAATTAAAAATTAAAGATAAATTAAAATAATTTTAATATATCTAATTTTACGTATAAACTAAATTATAAGTTATAATCAGTGGTAATATATTACAAACTTTATTATTATACATATAGAGTAATTAAAGAGAAAAATTATTTGGAATAAATTGGTCTAAATTGTAAGTTCAAAAAAATTACAAACCAAAAATGAGATATTTAAATTTAAGATTAAATTAGATTTATGTAATTAAACTTACACTTTATTTTAATTTAGAATTTTATTTTAATTAGAATTGGTAAATCCTAGTCTTTCTTTACATAAAAAGGGAAGACATTAAAGGAGCTAACATGCCCCATCAAACCTCTCTAAAATAGTTAGGTTTTTTTTTTCTTCTACGGATACTATTGAAGACTAGGCAATTGAACATATTTATGGTAAAAGAAGTTTTATACAAAATTAAAATCATGTTTGTCTTTAACCCTTTTTTTTATTATTGTCTTAAGTTATTCTATTAAAGTAATTTGATTAAGAAATTATAAAATTATTTCACTATGCTTGATGTGATAATACTTCATTTTCATAGAGTGGTTGGTGCATAAGTTTCCTTTAAATGTCCAACTTGATTATTGCATGATTATTACTATTTGTTGTAAAAGTTGCATATTTTGTTTGGTTCTTCTTTATGAAAATCATTAACTTAAGTTTCCTAATTGTGAAAGTTGCACGTTGTCTTTTGTTTTGTTACTTTTCACTATTTATAAAAGTATATGATGAAGGCTTTGGGTGCATACTGCTTTTAAAAAATCAATGTTTTGTTATACTTATTTTAATTGAAAATATTAGGGTAACAAACATTAAAATAAAAAAATCAAAGAAACATTATTGAAGCCCTTTAACGATGTTAAAATTTAACCCTATTGGAGAGGATAACATCCCTTTATGATGACAATATCACCTGTCGTAAGAATGAAGTAACAAATGTGTAGGGAACATTAACAGTGATAAAAAATAAAGATATGGCTATTATAAAGGATTAGTTGGAGGTAATGGAAACAATTTCATTTACGTGAATCTCATGGATTAGTTTAAAGAGAGAGGCAAACATGTGTAAAAATCAACAAAGACGTTTAAGGGCTAGAATAGCCATTAATTAAATTATTATAATGGGTTTTTAAGAGGATAATGAATTACCAGCAACACTTTTCTTTCAAGTTGCTGTCATAATTTTTCTTCTTGAATTACTAAATTACTTCAATTAAGTTTTGTAAAGGTCTAAGGCTAGTAAGATGGAGTCTTAGTGGTAGAATGAAGATATACAAGAAAAGTTTAAGGCCAAGAAGGATGCCTATATAGCTCTATTAGATAGTACCGTAGAGGTAGAGAGAGTAGCTAATAAAGGAAGGTACAAAATGGTAAGGAAAGAGGCGAAGAAGACAATCTCACTGGTTAAAAGTAGAGCTTACGAGAATTTGTATTGTAGGTTTAATACTAAAGAGGGAGAAAAGGACATTTTTAAGTTGACAAGAGTTAGGGAACAAAAAATGAGAGACTTAGATCAAGTTCATTGTATGAAAGATGAAGAAAGACAGGTGCTAGTAGCTGAAATTGAAATCAAGAGAAGAAGATAGAGGTACTTTTATAGCCTTTTTAATGAAGGCATAAAGGAAAACATCTCTTTAGGTGATTTTAACAAGTCTAAGAGGTTTCGTAACTTGTCTTATTGCAAGCAGTTTATAAGGGAAGATATTAAAAGAGCTTTGAGGTAGATGAAGAGCAGAAAAGTAGTAGGGCTAGATGAGAGACCTATAAAAGTATTGAAGAGCCTAGGCATAGAGGGTCTATAAAAGTATGGAAGAGCCTAGGCATAGAGGGTCTTAATTGGCTAGCTAAGCTTTTTAATATGATCCTGAAGTCCACCAAAATGCTAGACGAGTGGAGACTAAATTTGTTAATTCCTCTATACAAGTACAAAGGTGACATTCAATATTGCAACAACTATAGATGCATCAAACTACTTAGTCATACTATGAAGTTGTGGGAGAAAGTAATTGAGAAGAGAGTGAGAAAGGTTGCTCCTATTTCGGAGAATCAAATTGGCTTCATGTAAGGAAGGTCCATGACAGAGGCTTTACATCTCTATAGAAGATTAATGGAATTTTTTTAACTTAAATGTAAAAATTCATTAAAAACCATTAGAGGCATAAAAAGGGATATTACAATATTATGTTAAAAAAATAAAGTAAATACAATATCTGAAGTAAATCACTTTTTAATATAGAAATCACATATAATATGCAAAATACATAAGAAGGGGGGTTGAATTGTACTAAATTGTCTAAGATATGAATCTTTAAAATCTTTTTGGTTTCTTGACAAATTAAGACGATTACAAGTTTACACAATGCACTTAATTTCATGAGTAATGCAATAGTGAAAATTAGTATCTATTCTTCTAACAACAAGAAAATTAAAAAGGTAAGAGTTAGAGAATATGACACTGCGATTTATACTAGTTCACCCTTAACCTTGGACTATATCCAGTCCTCAGAGTTTGTCTGATATTTCACTATCCCCTTCAATGTTACAAGTATTATTTCTACACTTGCAGGGCCTCTTCAGGTCTCTTTCACAAAGTATTCTTTATCTGCTTCCTTAGCCTCTTCAGGCTCTAGCCTTCCTATCTCTCGGAAATATATTGTTTGAGCTTTCACACTCATGTTACAGATGTATTTGCTCTCTTTCTTTCTTTCTTTTCTCGCAGAATATTTTTCACAGTATAAGCACTTGATCACAGAATTTCTCTTGATTATTTTTGTACATTCAAAATTCTTATTGAAGTTTACGACTACAACTAATATTTATAGCCTAAATCTCCAACGGTCTTCTTGAGAAATCTACTTATCGAGTCTTTTAAAGTCTGTTATTAGTTGAGTCATATAACCAACTCCAACTAACTGACGTTCTAGCACATTCTTCAATTACATCAATTTGCTTAGATTCGTATGCTTCGTCTGATGTCTTAGACTTGATCATTTCGTCTGATCCGTCTTATTCAGCTTTTACTTAATTATTGTCTTAATTTCATGATTTGTGTCACTTATATTTATCTGCGCACTTAACAAATTGATCAAAGCAGTTCACACACTTCTATTTTTATTATTATTTGACTTTCATTAAAACCAATAGAAGAAGTGAAGACTTCTTGACTTAACAATCTCCCCCTTTTTGATGATAACAAATAATCACAATATTAGAAGATGAAAATAATATTCAGACAAATAATTCAAGATATGTTATACAATAATATATACAATAATTTTCTAATTTTCCTTTCTACTTTTCTATTTATCCCCCCTATTTGTTATTAATAAAAAAGATAGTTTATTTTAGACGCTTCAAAATTTTAGAAAACATTTGTTGAAGATCAGTTCAGATCGTCTTGAGGTCTTCTTCTACAGAAACATGTAGAAGTGTTAATTCCTCATAAAGATCACCCACTGCATCGCCTAGTAATTAGTATTATTTTCCTTAATATTTTTAGCTAAGGTTTCCTGAACTTTTGTCTGCTTGTGAATAGCTTCAAGAGCTCCAAATTAACGGTAGGATCTTGTAGCATTTCACTAAGTGGATGAATATCCTTAAAGACAGATGATTTTCTAGGTGAATCGTCTAATTTTATGATTTTAATAGAGGGTATTTTGAAAGGTTGTTTTCCATTAGGGATATCAAGATCATCAGGTCTAGGTAATTTGTAAATCGGTTGCCCTAGAACTTATAAAATAGTTGTAAACGAAGGAATGAAACCTAAGGGTTTGAAATGAATGAGCAAATGCACAAAGGTTTCTAAGTTCAAAACGATACCTTCAATTGTGATACTTTCATACCTTTCCACTAATATTGAGCCAACTACCTTGAAGCTTTTGTCTGTAATAGATGCTCCAAAATTACTTCATGATTCTTTTAATATTGTTAGAATCCAATAGTGATTGAATGTGATTGAATCACGGGCATAGCGTAAAACAAAAATTTTTACGGATTCCGAACAAATCCCGATAATTGTATAAACTTGAATAAAACATAAACGATTTAAAAATCACACCTTGTTCACTATCCTGTGGAAAAATCTTGGAAACCTTTTCCAAGTGATCAATCATGAGCTGTTCAAGCGTCCAGCCTCTGATGGTCTCCACAGAGCAATTCTCAACTGCTTTGAGAGGAAAAAGACAGAAGTGCTAGCTTCTAAAAGCTCTTCCCGATTTAAATAGAAAAATCATAAGAGTCTTTTTATTAAAATTAAATCTCTTTAATTATAATTAAAATCAAATTCTAATTATAATTAATTTAATTTTAATAAAATCA
>JANQBM010000006.1:17311305-17336617 GCA_025594535.1 Erythroxylum domingense
CATGTACAGGTATTTTCATATGCACAAATCACTGTTCACAAATGCATGAGCATGAGATGTGTTTTCCTAATTTCTCTCATTTACCTCACTTGGACCCGTTCCTCTGGTCCGACCCGTTCTACGGAAACGGGATGTTACAGAAATGATGCTAATAATCGAGTTGAATATGTTTTGAAAATTTGATGATGAATGTGTATATATGGATGTTCTACTTTTATGTTTATGATCAACTATAGCTTATGATTTGTTTATGAATGATATTGATCTAAAATAGAGGTGAGAATGAAGAGGAAACGATGAGGAATTAACCTAGGAATGATGAGCTGAGCATAAGATATGTTAGGCGTAGCTTGTAGGAGTTGGAAAAGTTAGAAAATAGGAAGAACATTTGCTAGGATTTTTAGATGGTAACAACCCATGATCGTAGGAATGCATCCACGATCGTGGGAATGCATGAAAGAGCTGAAATGTTCGGTTAATAAAATCCACAATCCTGGGAAGTCATGCACGATCGTGGGAGTGGCTGTTACGTGAATCCTTCTTCTTTTATGTGAGGTTTGAATCAACAAATGATTAGGTACTTTCCTATAATGCATTTAGACTTGAATGAAGCTTGAAATGAACTTAATTTGACAATGGATTAAGTGATTAAATGAGTGATATGTTTAGGGTGATAATTGAGGTTATAACTTGAGAATGGATTGTTATATATCAAGTATTCAAATCTGGAATTGGGAGATGTTATAAGAATGAAAGTAACCCTATAAAGGCTAATGTGATTCAAAGAAGATGAATGATGTGTATTAAGTAAAGATGAATCATAAATTGGATATTATATGATCTTATAATGCTAGAACAACCTTGGTGAATGATTGATCGAGGAAATTTAGAATAATCAAATGTACTTAAGGTATAAAACTAACAGTAAGCTAGAAATATATAAATGAAAATGTTTGAATGATTGAGACACATGATTAAGGTTATAAATACCCAAGATTGTCATTGAGAATGCATTATACATGACACATATAAATATCTGTGTGATTGAGTATTAATGTGAATGTGCAAATTAGTAATGTGTACATATGTGTGTGTTATATGATATAGAAGCTTAAATAAAGCTACAACATCTAGGCATTGCTGGGACATCGAGGCAGCAGCTAGTTGGAGCATACTGTGAGTAACCTAGATGGTCTCATATTGATTAATTGTTTTGTTTAAATTTTTGTATTGAATTATTATTGATGTGAATGAGTTAATTTAGTACATTTATTATTTGAGGCGTTTGATGTATGAAAATCACAATAAAAGGGCTCATTGTATGTGAATCTGACAGAACTAAATGTACTCAACATAATTGTTGAATGCCAAACTTAGGTCTGTTGATATGTGAAAGTGAATGTTCATACTGAAACAAAGTGACTAATTGAACATATGTGATGTGATGCATTCATTACATAATATGCATGAAAACATAAAGGTAGTTATGATAGGAGTGGCTAGTGAAAAAGAGCTTAAAGCTTAGAATGTCTAATGAGTTCGGTATCTCCAATAGATACGGGACAGTTATTCATAAGCTTGGTATCCACAATTAAAAAAGTACTCAGTCGCATCAACATAATAATTAAAAGTGAGTCTTATGTGCATTGCATATATTGGATATGAATGTTTAAATGATCAAAATGATGATTAGTGAAGTGATATGCAATATGTCTTATGACTTAACTGCAAATTGAATTTGAATTGTGAATTATTCTGTGTTTTGTATATGTGAGCCATCGATGATGGGTAGCTCACTGTGTTTGCAAAACTCACCAAAATTGCAACGTTGACCTTCAAGTACAAGAGAGGAGACTTAGTTACTAAGATGTTCCAAAAGAAACTTAGTACTACTTTTGGACTCGAGAAATGCCTCATAGGTTGGTCAGCTGAGACTGAAGTGATAGATAGAGTTTTTGTATAGTTCCTCATTTATATAGCATATTTTGTAAAAGGAGTTGTACAATCTGATAAACTTTTGACATTGTACATTATGTTTTATGAAATGAAAACGAGGAGTTGAGTTTTAGATATTGAGTATTTGTGTTTTAATTATGATGCCATAATAAGTAATGTGATTCCTCTAACGCACTACTTCCATCAGGCATATGCTCGAATGTCTGATAGACATACTAGAACATGTCGGATGGGAGCGGGGTGTTACATAGAAAAGAGCTTTTTACAATATACTAACATGAGCTTTTGCTCTACTAGAAATGAGGAGTTAGTTTTGTTCTTATTAAAGTATAACCTTAAGAGAGCCATTAATGATTTTATAGCTTCAACTAGAGTGAAGACTGAATTACAATTCACTCTAAAGAATAAGACGAGTTCATTTATAAATGATAAGGGGACCATTTTCTGTGCCTTAAACATTAAATGGAATCTAAATTTCCCTTTCTTTACCAAGTTCTTTATCATTCTTTTTAGTACCTTTATAGTTAGAATGAATGGAAAAGGAGATGGAGGATTTCTTAACCTCAGTCCCCTTGCTTCGTTGATTCTTCTAGTTGGTTCCTTATTAACTAAGATTCCAAAGAGGTTATGGTAACAAATAAACATTTTAATTGTTGAAAGAATTGGGAATTCTAAATTCCTTTTGGGTGTTTAATAGGAACCTCTAATCTAAAGAGTCAAAAGCCCTATGAAAATATTCTCTAATCTTATAATTCGTACTTATCTTCTCTTTGTTGTATCTTTTAAATAACTCATGCATTAATAGAACAATATCTCTTATTGATTTACCATTTATAAAAGCATTTTATGAGTTACCTGCAACATGCTTAACCATTAGTTTTAGTCTATTTATTAATAATTTTGTAACAATCTTATAAATAACGTTACAACATGGTATAGGGTGACAATCTTTGATTGATCTTGTAGAACTAACCTTGGGAATAAGAGAAACTTATGTCTTGTTAATCTCACACAATATGGAAGAATTCTAAAACTATCTCAGTCACTATAATCTTAGCCTAGCTTTAAGTTTGATGAAAAAAGTAGGCGCTATAACAATTAAGGCCAAGAGCTTTATAAGGGTGTGAAGAGGAAAGGGCATTCTCCTTATTCTTAATCTCAAAAGGTTTAATTAGAACCTTATCTATTTTAGGGGATATTTGATTATTGATGATGTTCCGTACTTGATCCAAATTATATTTGGATTTGGATTGGTGAAATTTTGTTTTAAAGAAGTAACTGTAGGCCTCACCATGC
Organism: Erythroxylum domingense; assembly: GCA_025594535.1. Taxonomy (NCBI): domain Eukaryota; kingdom Viridiplantae; phylum Streptophyta; class Magnoliopsida; order Malpighiales; family Erythroxylaceae; genus Erythroxylum; species Erythroxylum domingense. The sequence continues at coordinate 17,314,558 of JANQBM010000006.1, forward strand.
AATTCCTCTTTAAGAATGAGTATTTTTCCATTCCCTTCCTTGGAGTGATTATATTAATGTTCTTTCTTTCTAATAGATCCCTATAAAAAATTTTATGTTTTTGTTTCCATCCTTTAGCAAAATTTCCCTAAATGTTTGTCTGATTAATGAATTATGGATTCCTAACTTATTTGTCTACTGATTTAGTGCTTTAGGTTATCGTTCCCTTATATTCTCTCTTTATGGTTCCATATCTTGTTCCTCTTAATTTTTCTTCAGATTCCTCTTTGAACATCATAGTTACATTCTTAGTGTTATAATTAATTACCTGGTTGAGCACTTTTATCACCATTTTTATTAATTGAATCTTTCTTATATAAATAAACATATTAGAATCTAAAATGATAAAACTGATTCCTTTGTTAATGGATGATCTAGACCTTTCCATATCAACTACATAGTCATTAAATTTTAAGGAAAACCTCCTTTCCTATTGATTAAACATATTTTTTATGAGTATTAATGTATGATCTAACAAAAGGTGACTATTAAAGGAGGCTTTACTCTCTAAAAAACCCTACATCTAGTCCTTATTTACTATATCACTATTCAATTTTTTTCTAAGCATCCCACCCTTCCCTTCTACTTACTTATCTAAGTGAGAAGTTGTCCCTTCATACTAAGATCTGCAACTTATATATGATTAGCGCACTTACTCAATTCATCGGTATGATTGTTAAGGAATACTCCACAAATCATTTATATTTTCTCTTAATTTCCCAAATTATTTTGTAAGGGGGATCTCTGAAAACTATGGTCAAATGCATACTTAATTATAACTTGGAATCATACATTGATGGTTTTCCTTTTACTTCCTCAATATTATTTGTGTTTTTATATAGAGGGGATTTAACTATATCATGGCTTGCCTGCTCCATATTTTGACTAATATCAACATCATCTACTGAATCCAAAAGTATTAGTTAATGAATTTTCTTATCTTAAATTTCCTTCTAGTTTGCTTCCAAAGCTATAAGTATTTAAGTCTCCAATTTTAGGTTACCATTACTTGGTCTTTATAGAGGTTACCAACCTTATCCAATCTTAGTATAAGAATTATCTTAGGAAACTCCTTAGTGATTTCCATCAAAATATGGATTATTACATAATGTACTCTCTTTAGTGTTATTCATCACTGCAAAGGATATTCCTAATATAACTTCCTAGATGACTTCATCCCTAGTAAGCCAATACTCTAAGGAAATGTTATGAGTAGTTGCCCAAATTACAACCCTTTTTTGCTGAAGGACCTTTAGCATCATCCTTTATTTCTAGAATTGTAAAAGTAGTGGTTGGGAGTTAAAGATCAAGGCCTTGACTCCGTTATCAAGTGAGCCAAAGTTGGGGTACTAAATTTAAATAAAAAAATATTATTATCAATTAATAAGGCCATTTATAAACTATGGTTCTCCCATTGTTTTAAAAACCAAGTATTTATTGACTAAAAGGAAGTTCTCCTGTCCGTGAAGAATCCCATGAGAGTTACCTTCCATTTCTTCATTGCTTTCCTTAGAATGTTAAGATCAGGTGTAACAATGATCTTTTCCTAAATCATTTTTACAGGGCAGAAATGGAGTTGGAGAGATGGTGAATCATCATCCAATACCTACTTCCAAGATTTCTAGGTGAAGGTATTACTCAAAGGTTTTACAAGGTTGTTAGTAGGATCAAGTCTTAAGGCCTCTATGAGAGGGTCAACGATGGATTGAAGGTATAACCAAACCATTACGAGGTATAGTTTTTTTTTTAAGCAACAGTTATAGAATAAGGGATAACTTTGAAAATTTGGGTAGATTGAGTAGAGATAGTGAGAGGCTAATAAGAAAGATATTAAAAGCTGTTGGAGAAGATAAAGTAGTAGGGGAGGAATAGGGTGAAACAAGAACCTTAGTTAAGATATATATAGGCCATGCAAGACTCTTCATGATCTAATTGTATGAATATTCTTTTGAAATCTTTTTTCAAATACCTCAACCATAAGAACAACCCATTCTCTAGTAATAGAACACCGGTTAGAAAAATGACCCAAACTTATCCTACAAAAAAAAGTTGATCCCTACATCTCAAAATAAAAAGTGACCACCGGGTTCTTAACCTAAACCTTTTAAATCAAATTCTTAGAAACCTATCTTTCTTGACCAACCAAACTAAGCAAAGTAAGGATTTTAAGGAGGGGATAGGAAGCTTATCTCTAATTTAAACTTTATTGCAACTCATAGCAAGTTGCATAAAGCCTAGGTAGCACAACATGCCAATACTATCGTTACACCACCTAGTCAATTGCATGAAAAACTTAAAAATCCTAAAGAGTATTTTAATGTTATCATGTTCATGGTGACGACCTGATTAAGGGCCCAAGGTTGGAGAAAAATGAGAGTGAGGGATCCAAGAGAAGCAATACACCTATCAGAGTGGAGAAAAAGACTAAGAAAGAGAAAGGATAGAAATAAGAAGAACCTAAATACAATTCCCCTTGCACCTAACAAGCTACCTATACCTTTTCCCCAAATACTGGTAAAAATTAGATTAAATAAGGAATTTGGGAAATTTGTGGTAATTATTTTTAAAATATATATTAATATAGCTTTTACTAATTTTTTGAAGCATATTGCTTTTTATGCTAGGTTTTTAAAAGACATATTATTTGATAAAAGAAGGATTAAGCAATATGAAAATACCTCTTTGACTAAGGAGTATAAAGTTACGACTCATAACTAATGACCTCAAAAACTTAAAGGTCTTAATAGCTTCTATATTCCCTGTTTTATTAGAGAAATGAGCTTTATAATATTCTTAGTGACTTAAAGGTAAGTGTTAACCTCATGCCTCTATAAATTTGTAAGAATTCCAAAATGGCTAACTTAAAACCTACAAATATATCCCTGTAATTGTCAAAGTGATCTTTTATACAATCAGTAGTTATATTAGAAGATGTGCTTATCAGATGCATAAATTTCTTATTATTATAGACTCTATGGTCTTAGATATTGTTCAGCATAGGAATGTGTCTTTGATTTTGGAATATCATTTCTTAAACACATATAAGGACTTAATAGATATTCATAAGGGAAGTTATCTATAAGCGTCAAGGCTAGAAATTGGAGTTTATGATAGCTCCATTAATTCCATTGATGTTAAGTATAATAATTACCTATATTTCTCTATTATTTTCAGAGGTATATCTGATGTTATATAAGAGGAAAAAATATCAAATCCAAAGGGATTAAATCAAAAGTAAGGTAAATTAAAAGAAGCAGGGTATTTCATTGTAGGGAAACTTAAAATATGTCTGAAAATTGATCACTCTATTAAGAAAAAGAAGGAAACTAAGGCAAGTGGTGGAATTTATAATAATATACACCTAACAGTTAAGGTTCTTCTAGGTTGAAGTGATGGAATGAGTTTAAGATTATAACGTAGAATAAGTACTTATTAGAAGGCCACTCATCCTCTATTTTACTTTTTATGTTCAAGACTTAATGTTTTTAATTAGTTAGTTTATTAGCTAAGTTTTTTCTTGAGTATCATTATTATATTCTTGATTTTAATTTGTCGAATCTTAATTGGAACCTTAAGTTAAGTGTTTAGAGTTAGTTTATTTCTTTTTTTATTTTTGCAAGTTTATAGGTTAATATGGGCTCAAACATGCCACTTTGTTTATTCTTATATTAAACTACTAGGAGAAATATAATGTTTGACTTTTTAACATAACACTTATAGGGGCCATGTTTCCATATATGTCACCATCTTTCTCCAAGCCTAAACATATGTTCACCTACAAGATAGGACTAAAAAGTTACAAAATGAGCCACTTTTCAACATGCCTTTACATTGTAGGTTGTCTAAACCATGTTGTAAACATGCCTTTATAGCAAACATACACAACCTTGTGATGTACCCTGTATAAAGGAGTCAGAAAAACAAAATATAACATTTTTAACTTGACACCTATATGGTCTTGTGTAAACCCTGTGTCCCTACGCTACCACTTCCTCCTTTGCACTTCATTCTAATAACATATCCATATGTCTATCAATATATACCTATTTCCTTATAGAGCATGACACTTGTATGATCTTGTGTAAGAGTTATGTATTTCCTTATAAAAGGCGTGTTCACCCTATATTTTCTCATTTTGTACCGTTTCTTTATAATGGTTTATCTAAATTAACAATTTTCCCTTAGTCTTAGAGTGATATCACTTTAAACCCTCTCTAACCATATATAGTGCAACTTACTGCCAACTTTTATTTATCTTTTCTACACTTTTTTACAACTTGATCTCTTATAGTGAATGATCTATAACAAAAATAATTATGATCCGAGTCTCTCACTATATATCATGTCTAAATGTTCTTGTATCTATCCTTATAGATGCCAAATCATGCTTTGATACAAAAAATGTGACACCCCACCACTATAAAGTACATACTCGAACATACAGAGGATGATCAATATCATACCTTATGACAATGGCATGTTAGAGCAATCAAAGTCACTTAATATGGCATCATAAATAAATCACAAATATACTAAAGATCAAATTCCATATTCCATTTATAAAACATAATTTACAATGTCACTTTTCACTACATATTCCATATATACACTATATCAAAAGCATATGAGAGTTTACTTCTCTTTACAACATATTCTATATGGAATAAGAAACTAAACAAAAACATTCTATCTAACTCATCAGTCTCAGTTGACTAGACCTTTGAACCATTTCTTGAGTCCAAAATGTAAGTATAAGACTTCTATATGACTTCTTCTAGAATGCCTTAGAAACTAAGTCTCCTATCTCATACCTGAAAATAAATGTTGCAATTTTGATGAGTTTTGCAAACTCGGTGAGTAAACCATCATTGATGTGCTCACTTATATCAGAATAAAACATCACAACTATAAACCAAATTCATAGTATACCTCATCTTAACAATACATCATGAATTTCACACATTTCATATAATATTTTCAGAATAATTCAATTCTTTTTCTCAATCAATAATATTATCGGACGTACATATACATGGCATATCATTATATCAACATAATTTAATATTTGTTCTTAATGATTCATAGAGTACATTTGAAAATATATTGCAAATGCCTATGCACATAAGACTCCACATTCGTTTTTAGTTTGTTTTAACCGAGCCCCTATTTACTATCCCATATCCCTTGTAGATATCGGGCTCTTTTCACATTCTGTCATGTACCAATTGTAGATACCAGGTTCATAAATCATTGAGCCTATAGATCCTTATGTGCATATTTGAGCTTTAGGCTCTTTCAGACTGACTACTTTGGTCACAACCCCTTTATTTGATCTTGCATAATAGGTAATGAAATGCATGAATTCATATGTCACACTTTCAATAGCTTTCATTCATTTTAGTCACAGTCACTTTTCATATTTATCGGATATAAGTTCAACATTCAACTTTCATTAAGAATACACTTTCCATATTCACATTCAATTAAGAAACATTCCTAATACATTCCCAAATATCAATCTCCTCGGACCACAATTATCTGGAATTATCACATTAGATCAATGATAGTTCAATAATTGAAATTTTTACAAAACAAATTAATCCTAGTGAGCAACATCTAGATTACTCATAGTACGTCTAGATAACTATTGCCTTGACATCCTAACAATGTCTAGATGTTGTCATTCTATTTACACTTCTAAATCATGCAGTACACACATTTATACACATTACTAACTTGCACAATCATATTAATGCTCAATCATACCTATATGTATATGTGTTATGTACAATACATGCTCAATGACAATCCCAGGTATGTGTCCTTAATCATAAGTCTTGATCATTCAGACATTATCATTTGGACATGTTTAGTTTACACTTAGTTTATACCTCAATTATCCATCTAAACGCATCAAACATTTAATCACTTATTCAACCTCAAATTAGGTTCATTTTAAGCCTCATTTAAGTCTAAATTCACTATAGGAAAGTACCTTAGCATTAGTTATTTTAAACATCACTTCAAAGATAACATTTCACTCTTTATGTTAGCCCATGATCGTGATGAACCTTCCCATGATTGTGGCATAATCTTTTGTAATAGATCACAATCTTAGGGACTATGCCACGATCATGACAAAACCTAAATAATTAGGTCACGATCATGCACTTAAGGCCATGAGCGTGCACTATATTATGTTCCCTAATTCCCCATGAATTTTACTTACTTAGAAACATCACTAACACTTCCAAATTTCTAGAATTCATGTTCATTTAAGCAACCTCATTTAGATCTAAATTATACTCCAATTCCAACTCAAAATTATTCAATTGATAGCTTATAAATCATGGTCTTTCATGCATCAAAAATCAAACCAGAAACTATCATACATTATCATGCATATAGTCCTAGTTTTTTTTCAATTCAAGAACATTATATTTACATCTTCCTTTAGATTAAATTTACCTTTTAAATCAAATTCTAGTCTAATTCATCCATATAATACCTTTCTATGGTTTTCATATACCAAGAATAAGCATAAAAACTTCTATGTTTATCTAACATATTCCAGCATATATCATCACGAACACCATATACATTTCATTCTATTTCAATCATCATTGTCAAACTATTAAACATGCCATAAGAATCAGATTTTTACTTACTTATCAGGCTTCCAATTCCTACTCAAAACTTTAAGATAATCTATCCTTCTAAATAAGCAAGACCAACACAGTTCGAAGATGAAAATGAGTTGGTTTTCGGCAGTAAGGTGAAGACTACTTTGAACAAATTTCTTGGCTATTTTATGGAGGATGTACTTATGGTTTTGGTGTATAAATTTATCTAAGGTTGAACTACAGTTTAGAGAGATGATATGAGTAATTTTAGTGGTGAAACAAAGAAGGAAACATCAAAAACTCAGCGACAGAATCTTACTTCATCAACATGCTAGGTGTCTTCATTTCACCATAACATTTATCTTAAGACATGGAAGGCATTTGCCTACTTATTAAGATACCATTAATCTACTCCTTAAGGTTCCATATGTCTCCTAATAATTAATCCATATGTCACTTTATATGTAGTGCACACGTCACATAATAATTGGTTAATTTATCTTTTAATTACTTGTCCATTTTTCATTAACTATGCTAAATGTCACTCAATTGTAGGCTTAGTTACCCTAATTTTCATGTGTCAAATTATCTCACTACTTGGCATTTTACCTAGTCCAAATGGTCATATTAATTCATCAATCTCCCAATTAATAACAACCAAAATTCAAGACATAATAATTTAAAATGCACCTCATTTTCATTTAAAATCTTAATGTACTGGAGAACATTAGAGTCATTAGGGATTAATACAAAGCTAATGGCTCATCAAAGATCCAAAAATGTGTTTAGGAAAATTTTCTTAATTATGATGATAATTAAGATGGGAGATGTAAGACTTAAACAAGTGCTCACTATAGAGAATCTTATAGAATTCTCTCATTAAGTAAGTAGTAGAATAATCGTCATATGGTGATATGGTATGAGATGCTTAAATGATTGGCTTAGTGCAAGTAGGAGATTGTTGGTTTATGCCCTATAACTAATTGCTTTGGTTGTAGTTTAGTGAAAAATTATTTAAAGACATTATTTATCTTGTACATGTTTAGATGTATATGATAAATTCCATGGAATAATTGTATATTGCAATTGAAATTATAATGAGATTATAATAATTGTACATAAACGAAAGTTTAGATACTAACATAATTACATATGATAGGAATCTTATTATCTTGATCTCATCATGATTTTCTCCATGCTATGTTTTGTATCAAGGACTTTATTAAATCAACTTAAGATTAACATCAAATCTATAAACGTATGAACATTGAAATAATGAAAAATGCTAATAATCATAAAATGGTTTGTACAATAAATGCTTACATTATTGCCATTAGAGCAATTCTCTAACAAACTCCCACTTGCACTAAAGCCAATCACCTCGATATCTAATACCATAAGTGTGTACTTATGACACAAAACTCTTTTGGGAAATAGGCTTGGTCAACAAATTAGCTATATTCTGATTGGTAAGAACTCTCTCTATTTTGACACCATTTCTGCTAAAGATCTCTCTAATTAAATGGTAGCGCCTGAGTACATGTTTGACCTTCTAATAAGACCTCATTTCCTTCGCCTGTGTTATAGCCCAGTTGTTGTCACAATACAACTGCATTGGGTGAGTGATGCTCATAACCATACGAAGTTCCATGATGAACTTCTTGATCCAAACTACTTCCTTTGTCGCTTCTGAAGCTACAATATACTCTGCCTTTGTCGTCAAGTTAGCAGTCATCTCTTGTTTAGACTTTTCCAGCTGACTACGCAACCATTCAGTGTGAATACATATCCAGACCAGGATTTGGAGTCATCCCTATCGGATTGGAAGCTGGCATCAGTATACCCGCTTACCACAAGATCACCTTCTCTATATACCAAGAATACATCTTTAGTTCTTCTCAAGTACTTAAGGATATTCTTGACAACCACCTAATGACCCTCACTAGGTTATAACTGATATCTGTTTAAATCACTTAGAGCATACGATACATTGAGTCTAGTGCATAACATAGCGCACATGATTGATCGTATAATCGAAGCTTAAAGAATCAAACTCATATGAGTCCTCTCATCTTGTGTCTTTGGACATATAGATTTAGAGATTGTAATCCTCTGTACCATGGGAAGATAACCTCTCTTGGACTACTCTATGCTAAACCTCCTTAGCATCTTGTTTATGTATGCAAACTGAGAAGGATCAAGATAACTTCTATTGGACTGCTCTATGCTAAACCCTTTAACATCTTATCTATGTAGGCAGATTGAGAAAGACTAAGCAACCTCTTAGATCTTTCTTTATAGATCCTTATCCCCAAAATATAAGTTACTTCTCTAAGGTATTTCATAGAGAAGTTCTTACCTATCCAAATTTTTACTGATAGTAAAGCTAAGACATCGTTTCCTATTAGGAATATGTCATCTACATAAAGTACATGGAACACGATTGAACTTCCACTAACCTTCTTATGCACACATGACTCATTTGGATTTTGTGAGAAACCAAACTCTTTGATTGTCTTATCCAATCGAATCTTCCAACTCTTAGATGTTTGCTCCACGATTGAACACAGTGGAGAGTGGCTGCTTAAGGAAAAAATTTATCTTGCCATGGTATTGTATTACCTAATCTCCTATTAGTAATATATACTTCAATAACCATCTATGTTCATATTACCACCTAATTGAAAATAGCATCAATGAAGGCCAATTTCATATAAACACTCCCTTTAGATTTGATAATTACTTGATCTATACTTTAAAGGTTTAAGAGGCAGTGGAAAGAAGGAAATGTAAGGAAGTTATAGGTTATAAAGGTTGAAAATGTATAAGTTATAGGTTATAGGTTATCATGCACATCAATCACACCAGAAAATAAAACCTAACTTTACAAAACTAATTTGTAGTAGTGATGAGAAAGGATCATATCCATATAAAGTGTGTGTTTATCTTTTATAATGAATAAATCAGTTTTTATGATTAGGGTGTTGGCTTAATTCTACTGACAAAATAAAATAAAACTAAACTATTGAAGACAAATCAAGTCTAACAGTATAAAAGTGTTAGGATTAGTCATAGGGTTTTAAATCCAATTTATGGTTCAATCTTGACCTTCAAACGAATGTGAACAATCAATCATCATGTTGTCCTTATACATCTCTTTGAAACTACTAATAGTAGATTAACAACAAGCTCTACTAATCCCAATTTTTCCTTAGGCTGTATCTAATTAAAATAAGTTCTTTAACTAAGTTCAACTATTAGATAACCTAGAATAAACTTGTTCGTCAACTTTGATATCCCCTTTGAACATGATAGATGAATTTTTGTCTCTAATGTCTTAATATCTCATTTTACCTCTTAAATGCCCTTATATACTTAATTGTATGTCAATTATGCTACAAATCATGAAAATACATGTTCATAGTGAGCTATATAGCCATGTACTAGGTTGGGTAGCTCACTTACACATTATTTAAGTCCACACACTGTCATGTAGGGTGCAGAGGTGATGGAAACATTGTCTTCGAGCTCTTACATACTTTTAGTGACTTACATGGTCCCATATATGGCTGTGTAAGGTATAGTAATTTCATTTCTAGAATTCTTTATTTCATTATCACCTTAATTCATCTCCTTCTTACTCCACAAAGGCAAATAAGATCGAACATCAATAGAACAACCTTTAGGATCTTTGAAATGTAATTAGAAGTCATTTTTTTTATACTAGGTTCACATTATTTTAGGGTTTAAAAAAATTTAATTCAAAATATATTTAAATAATATTGAAGAATACAATAATAATAGTTGTTTCATCTTTTTCTTCCATGTTTAATTTCCCTTTCGTTATCCTATGCCACCACCCCTTCCACAGGCCTACTAACAATCTAAGTTGCTACCTTGCCCATCACAGCACCAATCCACACAACTTTTACTACTTCACACCAACATTAACCAATTTATCAGTTGTGTCACCGTCTTCTACCCTTAACCTAGTCCATTAGCACTAGGGTCATTTTATTCTCCCAATTAAACACCCAACACTATTTTCCCTAGTCTTTTCAATGAAAGGTTCTCATACATGTCCCCACCTCTCCTATTGCTCTCCCTAATGACTCATCAATCCGAGCTACCATAAACTACAACACACTCATACTATCTAATCTAAGCAGTAGTAAATAATTCCCCATAATGGAAGAAAAGCACCTAATAATGCATCCTCCCTACCAATAATCTTTATTCCAATTGCTAGAGACGTCAGTTATAAGCATTCCTTTACCTAACCATGGGAAGACCCAATTCACATGTTAGGAGGCTAATTTCATTAAATCAATAAGAACCACCATAAATACCACCATCGCGAGAAGCATATTTGTCACTAGAGCAAAATGATGATCTCCATCTTTCAGTGTCCAGTATGACTTGTTCCCCATCTCATTCTCCAACTCACTCCCTACTATCGGAATAATAAGATGGAGGCCCATTTTTGTGCTCCTAAACCTAAAAAGGGAAGAAATTGATATTAGTTAGCAAATTGAAGGTTAAGATTCATTAATGAGAAAGAAAAATAATGTATGAAGAATTGTATGCATGAAAAATTTACCCTTGCAAGTATATACATACTTAGATTATAGAGGTCTTGAATATTCATAAGGAATTTGATGTATTATTTGATTGAATGGGATGACAAGATTATATGAGTGTGACAATGCCTTCTTTTATTTAACTAAATTGAATTTTACACTAATTTTCAGTTCAATGATGGTCTAAGCTTAATTTGTTCACTAAAAGGATGGTTAAGTTCAGGATGATGGGGATAGGATTTTCTTTTTCAATTATTAAGTTTGATATTATCATAGGATTTATGAAGAATAATGGTGCCAATAGAGAGCCACTAACAAGTTTAAAATGTGATTACATTTTATAATTTAAACTTGGTGATTTGTGGCATCAAGTCTATTGATTTAACTCTATACAATCCTATTGGTTAAAAATGTTCTTACCTTAAGAAACCTGTACTTGAATATTTCTAGTGGTTCTTTATTCATAACCTTTCAAGTAAAAGGGTTAATATAGGAACTTTCACTACAGTAGAGTTTTATTCTCTGTGGTATATAGAGCAAAATATTTCAGTAAACTTAGGTTCCTGGTAGCTCGCACAATTTCAATCCATAGCCTAAAAGAAAATTAAACTTTTAATCTTAGGATCTTATATCTCTTAGCTTGTTGTTAACTTATGTTTGCTTGATATATCTAATACTAATATATATATTAATTATGAGATGGCCGTAAACTTGAATCATTTAAATAGGATAGGTATCATCACATATTCAACTAATGAAATTTTTAGCTTTATGCCACCTAGTCGAGCAACCCCATCTTCCTCCTACACGATTCACAATAGGGTAGCAGGTGTAAAATGACTAGCTAGAAGTCAAAACCTAATATATATTCCTTCTTCTTCCTTTGTTTAACCACCTATTGGAATTCTAGCCCACTTGAGCATAATTGAAGAAAATCCAAGTTGTATGAGGCATAATTTGATGGATTTCTTTATAGAATAGGGGTTCACACCTCTTTACCCCTCTCTCCATATATCCTTAGTTTATCTCTCTCTCCTTATATTTTGAGAATTCATTTCACTTATTTCTTTTTATATTTCATGTACAACATTATCAACAATGTCTGGTTTAAGTGTAGGGGAGGCTTTCATTTTATTTTTCTATCGTGTCTTCCATTTTAGGATGTCTTTATTTTTAATTTTTTTTATTTTTTAGTTATTTTGTCTATTTTATTTTAGCTTTTTTGGGGTCCATCATAAGGTTTCATTAACTGCATTTTGAATGAATTAAATTGTTTGTTTTTAAAGTATTCATTTAATAAAAAATAAGAATAACCATATCTCGAATTGGTAAATTAGTTTAGAGTACGCACTTATATATACTTTGACAATCAAATTAAAGAGCATTATTTGATGTTGAGGTGACTTAAATGAACTCATAAGCTTCTGATCTATAAAATATTGAAACATCCATATTAATATATGTTTTCTTTGAAGTTTGTTTCCTTCTATATAAATATTTCTTTGGAACTTTATTAGAACTGTTTCATGACCACATTGATATACATACATCAGTATGGAAAATGTCTTTATATTTTAAAACCTTCAAGCTAAAATACCAACCTAATTCAATATTTCTAGTTAACCTCTTTTGAGCTGTAACCTACTTCTTTTATGTTACCATTGTGTTAAAAGCCTAAATTCTCTACATAAATATTCTTACCTGACCATAGAGGTTAATAGTGCATTCAAATCAAAGTCTCTTACGAATTCAAGAATAAGCAATATAGGAATTAAATGACTGTTTTTAAGGAGTATGTGATTTAAATCTTTTGCTATCATTGCTACCTTACACTATGGTCTCTAAACTTTAGTTTAATTTTTTTCATTCATAAAACAATAACATCTACTAAGAGTCCCATTGAAACTCAGAGCCTAAAGAGGTCCAATAGTTACGCAACCTTATCCTTATCTAGTAGAGAGGCCTTGTTATAATGTATATTATATCTTCTTGGAATGAATCGTCAATATTTGAATTAACCATAAGTGCTTGACGTAACTATAGCTAGCACAGGCAAGTATAGGTTGATCCCATAAAGACAGTGATTACTAGTAATTACCTTTCTCCTCTTATCTAGCCTACGAATTGAAATAAGGACAATAAAACTTAAACAATTAAAATAAAATGTGAAACAATAATGAAAAAAGAGCAAAGGAAATCACTTAGAAAATAAAATATAAAATATTAGAGTTTGTGTAATGAATCCCCCTAAAACCATTAAATAATTAACCTTTTATCATGTAATTATTTTGTTGACTACTGGACTATAGAAATTCCTATCTCATGTTAATAACTCTTTCTAGACTACTAACAACTAATCCATAAGGTGATTAACTAAATTATTTCTAGTTAAAGTTCTTAGGATTGCATTATCAATTTATGAATTTCGCTATTATGTTTGACCCTAATCTAGAGGAATTATATCGAACTATCTCTAGGATTATAATCAACTTCTTTCAATTAGCTAGATCTATTCGTACGTAAGATTTCTCAATCTATATGTTATCAAACTAGATTATGTACTTATATTCCAGATCTACTAGAACATACATAAAACACATAATTGAATCATAATAGATCAATCAAATAATTACATTAAATAAAACAATCAAGACATGTTGTTATCCCAACTAGGGTTGATCATACCTAGACACTAAAAAGCGTTTAGTTACATGTAATAGAAAATGAAATCAAGGATAAACAGGAAAAAATCGAATAAAAAACAAAGGAATTGTAATTCTAAATCTCTCTTTCTCTTTTGTTGAATGTTCTTACAAGTTTGAGGTTTGACATTGTAAGTTATCAGATCTTTTGAAGATTTCTTCATATTCTCCATGTATTTGGATTAATATCGTCCCTTCTGTAAACTTTCTACATCTAGAATCAGCTCAAAAAGTTTGCTCCTCAAATTCACCTCCACTAATGTCTTTATATAGTAAATTTCAAGATTTTTGGGAGATACATGGTCTCATACATGGGTATGTGCTAGATCGTGTGCATTCCAAATCTCTAGAATTCACAATTTTACATAGGTTGTGAGACTTACACAGGCATAAACATAACCATGCATCTCTTAATTGCTTCATAACTTCTTTTTATACCACGTTTTCATCTGAATTCTTCTACTTTTGGTCCATGAAGGCAGTTATATCTTATAAATTCACTTAGAGCAAATTAAGTACCAAAAATACAATAAAATTACAAAATATCAAGCAAAATACATCAAATATAGGTGTATAAATATAGTCAAATTTACATCTATCAAACTTTCCCACACATAAGCTTTTGCTTTCCCTACAGCAAATCATAATCAAACTTATTAACTTTCCAACATCCATCTTTATTAATCTTAATCTTTCCATTCATACTATAAATTATCATATCTTATCAATCAAATTAATATTCAACTAGAATCAATTTATCTTAAAACTGACTTCCTAATTCAATATTAATAGTAATCACATTAATAACCTTATTACAATCAAAAGAATAAGCCTTTACACCCTCACCCAAATTTCACGCAATGAACTTAAGTGTTTAGGATGAAAAGTATCAAACCCTTAAATCATTGCATAGTAGAACTTGTACCACAGGCTTACAATATTATCGCATCTCCACCACTTGTATATAAACTAGAAACAAAAATCAAAAGTTCTTTATCTAGGTTATAATGGGGCTTAGGTAAGGTATGATTAGGACAATAAAAGGGGTTGATTCAAGGAAATTTACAAAAGAAACATTGCAAGAAACTTGTTATTATATACACAGGTCCTTTAATTTTAATCTATTGGTATTATATACTTTTCTTCTATTCTTTTCTATGCTCTTTTTTAATCACAATAATTTCAAGCATTCATCATGTATCACTATTAAAGAAATATTGAACTTGCCAAAATTTCAAGTTTCAATTATTCAAGTAACATAAGTAACCTTTAGGGTTAAAAACAATAAAAGGGGTTTAAAGAAAAATAGGATAAAAGTTAATATATGGGTTATAATAAATGAAAAAGGCTAAGAATAAGGTATCCTCAACTATGTATTAAGATTCCCATGTGTGCCCTATTACTTGATAGTGTATCAATTCTCTGTTTAGGAGAGAATGAGGTGTTGGTTAAACAAATACACAAGTTACATACGCTTGGAAGTCTATATTAATTCAGTCAAGAAATGGGTTCCCACTGCCAAGTTGTTTAAAACCTATTAGAGTGAAGTGCTTATAGAGGATGATCTAGGTTGCTCTTTAAGAGAGTTAGCTCGTAATCCTATTGAAGTCATGACCTATTGATAGATGTGAATTGCATCATGTTTTAGGGCTTAATTTGTTATGTATTAAGTGTTAATTTGACATTTTAGTGTGTGTTTAGGCTTGAATTGTGTTAGTTTCTATGTTTAAGTGTTTTTTATGGGTTAGTATAAGTCTTTGAACTTAAATATTATATTTTTGAGGTACCTTGTTGTGTTTGTTAGTGTTTCAAGGCTAACAACTAAGAACGGAGAAGTTTCGGAGAGTTTGGGCTGGAACTATGACCCACGATCGTGGCCTATTGTGTACAAAAACATATGAGACATCCCACGATCATGGCCTAAGGTACACGATCATGACAGAAGACTCTACCCCAGCCCAAGATCGTGGCATTTAGGCCACAATCGTGATAGAAAGGTTTGATGCTTGCCATAATTATGGCCTGTGTCAGGCAGACACGCAAACAAGAGAAAAAGTCAAGTTTCGAGGGATTTTTCAGACTGTTTCGTCCTCAAAAAGACCCTAAGGTTGCCAAGGTATTTAAAGAACATGAGGAACAGAAGATCAGAGCTTTTACGACAGCTACAATCCCAAACCCTAGAGAGATTTATTGAGAGATTAAGGAAGGAAATGAAGGAAGAGAGACACGGAGAAGAAGCCTACAATAAGTATTTCCCATAACAGGAGGTTTCCCATCATTGGTACCTCTATCTTCTTTCAATTTTACTGACCTATAGAATTGGGATATTCGTTAAGAATAGGATTGTTGACATTTGTCTAGGCTCACATTCGGGAATTTTTCTTTGATATTAAGCAAATTTGATTGTCGTGTTTTTATTGGATTTTTATGATCTAATTTCTGCACTTCATAATCTGGTAACAAACTGAGAAAGTGAACCAATTGAAACTCGTAACGAGAGTCTGGTAATTTAAGTGAACAAGAGTTGAATCAAACCAGTAAATTTATGTAACAAGAAATCTTGCATAGGTTTTCAATAGTTTATTGGACAACTTAAATCTAATTTAGGTTTTGGGATAAATTATGGATCGAGAGGTTGCAATTTTTCATAATATGATTAGGGTTAATAGTTAGGGTTAATAATTATAACTTGAGAGAGTATAATCAATCCTAGGACCATTTAGAACCGGTAATCCAATAAATTCATAATCAATTACATTTTCGTTAAATTCAAATAAAAATCTCCTTCCTCTCAATTGTTAGATTTTAGGTTGTTTTGTGATTAGGTGTGCAATTTCTATTTTGTTTACATTTTCAAATTTGATTATTGTAATTAATTGTGTGATTGAATGATTTCTTGTTTTGGTTTTGTTTATTTTGAGTGATTACGAATTGAGTTCAACCTTATATTTTGGGATTAAATTAACCACCTCGTGGGATCGACACCTTCGGTACTAAGTGAATGACCCATGCACTTACAGAATATTCAGGTTTAAAAATATTAAAACATTATCATATCAGAACCTACGATCAAGTTTTTAACACCATTGTTAGTGAGGCAATTAATTTAGTTATATAGTTTAATGTATTTAGTTTAGTTTTAAATTTTTTTGTTTTATTTCAAAAATCGTGCTTTTATATGAACAAAAAAGTCACGAGAGGTTCGAGTCGTGCAGCTGAACCGTTAGACTTAGATAGCACTCGACTGGAACGAACCCTTAAGAAAGCTCGGTGAGAAGAAGAATAAGAGATTGTGAAATCAACAATGGCTGAGGAATTTCAGCAGAACCTAGACCACGAAGCAAACCAAGGATGTCAACAATGGTCCCTGATGGAATTCATAAGGCCAGGGTTCAATGTCGCAAACCAAGGAGTAACTAGGCTACCTGTTCAAGCAGCTTCCTTTGACATTAAATAAGCACTCTTAAATATACTTCCGCAGAATGTGTAGTTTTATATATTGGAAAAGGAGGATCCTAATGCACATATAGTGAACTTTTTCGAAATCTGTGATACTTTTCGTTACCACCAAATGTCAGAAGATATAGTTAGAATTTAAATATTCCCTTTTACCCTTAGAGATATAGAAAGAGCTTAGTACCATTCCCTTAGTCTAGCCAACATCACAATGTGGGATTAGATAATTCGTGCCATCTTAGATAAGTATTTCCTTTTGACTAGGACCACGAAGATCATCAAGGAAATCACCAATTTCCAGCAAGGAGATGGGGAATTGATCTATGAAGCGTGGGAGAGATACAAGGATTTGCCATGAAAGTTCCCACACCACAACCTACCCAAGGAATTCCTATTGTAAACATTCTACAATGGAGTAAACCCACTGACGAGAGGCACGATCGATGTAGCTTCAGGAGGATCACTAGTGTGGAAGATAATTGATGAAGCAGAAGAGTTGATAAAGGTGATGGCCAGCAATAGCTGTTTATGGACGAACGAGTATGGTAGGTAACCTGCTACCTTCAGAGAGCAAAATGGAGTTGTGACGGTGGATCAGATGATAAAAATGCAATCAAAAATTGACAACTTGATGCAACAGCTCAACAGTATGTAGGCTTTGTCCTCAGCCCAGGTGAAAGTTGTACAACTGAAGTGTGAGCTCTTTAGACAATTAGACCATGATATCGTAAACTGTTACCTGATGAAGGAAGACAATAAGGAGCAAGTAAATTATATGGGGATGCAATATGGACGAGGAGGGGGCAACAATCCCTACCCCAACACCTACGACCTTGGGTAGAAGAATCACCCTAACTTCTCCTGGACAAACAATGTTGGAGGACAGTTTAGGCTATAAGGATAATCCAGCTTCCAACAAGATAAACCAAGCTCGATGGAATATAAGTTGGACAAGATTTTGGATAAAATTGGAGGTATGAAGGACACACATCAGAGGCTCAAAAGGAAATTCGAACAAGTAATGAAGAACTATGCCTCGTCAATACACAATCTAAAATTCCATGTAGGCCAACTAGCAGAGGCAATGTCTACTCAGAATGTAGGAACACTTCCAAGAAATATTGAGTCTAACGTGAAGGAACAGAACATGGCTATTAGTCAAACTCAGGATAAGGAACTTAAACAGGTGAAGGAAGAATGAGATAAAGGAGAAGGCCAAGCAATTAAGTAATTTCTTCCAAGTGAGCCCGTAATCGAGCCAATTAAGGCAACTTGAACTAGAATCCCATACCCTATTTTTGCTTAGTGGAAGACAATTGCAACTAGGGTGGAGAGGAATTTGAAGGAGATTAAATCAAACAAGGTCAAGGAAGTGACAGAACAACTACAAATGAAGCTCACATTAAAGGAATCTGTCAAGAAGAAGGTTAAAGAGAGAATATCGGAAGAACACCCTAACATTGCACAGAAAAAGGAGGATCCAAGAGATTTTTATATTCCTTGCAGTATCAATGGAGTCATTATAGACATGGCATTCATAGATTTGGGAGCTAGTATCAACATATTGCCCTACACCTTTCATCAGAAGTTGGGGTTAAGAGAGTTAGTACGCACAAAGATGTCAGTAAAGACAACCGATAGAATAGTGCATCAACTGAAAAGGATTATTAAGGATATGCACAGATGTGCACGTAAAAGTTGATAATTTTACTTTTCCCATAATCTTCTATATATTAGACTTTGGAGAAGAAGTGGAAACCCAAATGGTTCTTGGATGTCCCGTTCTTGGCCACTGCTCATTCAATCATTGACGTTGACGGGAGTCAACTAATTCTGAATGTAGGAAAAGAGAAAATAACCTTCCAAGTGTCAAGGAAAGACTAAAATTCTCCGTTACGTCCAATGAACATCAAAGAATTTGAACCTCGAGGAGAATGGGAAGATATCGAGGACCTTGGGAATGCATTCAGAAAGAAGCGCTTGTAAAACTGAAAGGAGAATCATAAGGAGGGTGGAAACTATAGCATGGTAGCTCAGGTACAAATTGTGAGATTAGTGACTACACTACCATTGCAACCTTCATTCAAACCACCATGAGCCCTAAAAAAGCGTCGAGATACCGATATTAAAAGAAGCACTGCATGGGAGGTCAACCATGGAAAATTACTTCCTATGATTTTTTTTGTTAGAACGTCCGAATTCTATAGTTAGTATTATTTTTGTTTTGAATAAAATTAAGAAGGAATAAGATTTCGAAATAAAGTGGATGAAGGATCAAGCAAGTAAAAGAGAGGTGAAAGGGTCACAAAAGAATTAAGAAGTGATTTCAAAAAATTGTGAAAAAAGCAAAAGAAGAAAAACTAAAGAATCAATGAAAAATTATAGACCACGGTCGTGGCCTAGAAAGGGAAACACGCAAATTTTAAAGAAATTTCACCATTTTACCCTTTTAACCACATATATTTAGTTTTAACTTCATTTTGTCATTGACTTTCACTTTCACTTTATCTTTCTAGATTTAAAGCTTACAAATTCTCTCACATCTAGTTGCAAAAAATTTCAAACTTCCAAATTCTACCTAATTCTCAAGAAATATGTCGCACAATAAGAAACCAGCCAGATGGGAGCAATTTGGACAAAATTAAGTTGCGGGATATGGGGGAAGAAATAGAGCAGGAGACTTCAGAGCACCCTTTCCAATCTACACAGAGGAGGAAGGTACTCATTTTTAATATTTGAATGTTAGACAAATATTAGTTCCTAAATATTTTGATTTTGAAATTTTCGTTAGGTTAGAATTGTGTGAGAGGGGAGAAAACTTAGCTAAATGAATCAAGCAGGCTAGATTTATACATTTATAATTTCCTGTTTATTAGGAGCTCACTTTGAAATTTTTTAGTTCACTGTCCTATGACCCTAGGAACCCTAAGGAAATGTGGTTTAGGCTGAGAGGAAGAGCTTATGATCTGAGCATAGAAATCATGTGCGATATGTGAGGGTTCCCCAAATCCTCCATTATCAATCAGCATGATGATTTTCATCCCTCTCGATATTGGGATGAACTCACTATAATAGAGCAATTTCATGCTAAGAATGCTCACAACAATATAATAAGGTCCCATGAGCCGTTGTTGTTGCACAAATTCATATGTCAGCTAGTTTTTAATAAATCAGAAATCAACAAGTGTTCCACAAAGGTACTCTTTATGTTATGGTGCATGGATCATAGCATTCCAATGTGCATATCGACACATATGCTAAATGTTATTGCTGTGACTCCACGCAAGAGAAGCAACAATTTAGGAATGGGGTACTTGATTTCTACTATCGTTGAATATTATGGCGTGGACCATAGTGCGTTAACTGCTCATCTCCTTGACTTCCTAATTCATCACCATTTATGGCATGCTGAAATCTTTAGGTCCCGCAACATGGAACTTAGGGATATTAGCCAGAAGAAACATGTTAAGATTAAGGCAAGTCAGGCAAGCTTGAGTTCAACATCGCCTCAGTAGGCAAAAGAGGACTCAACCAGTAAAGAGTCCGAGGAAGAGGAAGAAGCAGAAGAGCAAGGATGGAAGAAAGTCCCGGAGGTAATCTCCGCAAACAACAAGATAGTTACTGATACACTGCAGAACCCACCAGAATGGTGAAGGAGATGGCCCGAACACAATGACTCGAAAGCCAGGATATCTGTTAGATCCATCAATATTTCGAGTCTTAGGGTGCTTAATTGTCACCTACAACACCATCCCCGCCTCCATCTCTATGAGATTTTGTCTAAACCATTTATTTTTTTCTTCAAAGTAGTCTTTTTTTATTTATTTATTGTCTGTTTACTTTAATTTATGTTTCTTCTTTTCTTTTATGTGCTTGTTTTTTCCTTTTCACATTGAGGACAATGTCTTGTTCAAGTGTGGGGAGGGGTATGTGTTTTGTTTTATATGTGATTTTTCATATGGTATGATAGATGTTAGGTTGTATTTTTGTGAATTGTTTGAATGTGTCAATGGCTTAGATGAATTAAAATTATTTAATTTTGAACATATTCTATTAGATCATAAATAATCATTAGCTCAAAAAACTAGTGAATTAGGGTATTTGGATAATTATGCAACCTAATTAGGATTTAGTGTAAGTTTAGCACCCTCGTTACTTGCCACATTCATTTATAATTTGAGGCCTTTCAACTTAAGTAACTTTACTAGTATTTTTCCCGAAAACAAGTAGCTAAAAAAACAAGGTAGGTAATAAAAAAATGTTTGTTAAATAAATAATTAATCTGTTGACCTTCGGGTTACGAACAGAGCTAGTAGCTATTTGAGAATGTGATATAACTGAGTAATCGGATCGACACGCATCATAAATGTGTGCCTCAGCGTCAAAAAGCTATAACGATGTTTCAACCAAGCTGTTTAATAAAAATGAATTAGTCAACTAACCAAATTGACAATCTTCACTAATGTTTGCCTATGATAAAAAGACTAGGTCCTTGTATGTTTTTTATAAAACCTACTAGACTTGTAATAGGCTTGACTTTTTATGAAAATGTATTTTGGAATAGTTACATAGTCTGAATGACCCCAAAGAATTATTAATATGTGTGTGCAATTGAAAAGAGTAAATAAATTAACTCCTGGATCTCGATTAATTTATATAT
>JANQBM010000006.1:17338071-17351812 GCA_025594535.1 Erythroxylum domingense
GTTTTGTCCATTACAACCAAACACCTCACTGTCTCCAATTTTTGTTCTGTTCTGTCTCCAAATTTTTGTTTCGTTTCATCTCAGTATATGGATCACAGTAATCATACGCAGCGTTAACCCGCACTGTGTGTTTTGAGCAAAATGCTGCGCTTGTGCTTCTTCTCTTGCGTCCAACCTGCTATACGTCATCGTTTTTGCTTGTTATTTGCTACTCTTTGTTTGGTCCAACGTTCTCCTGATGCTACCATTTTAATGCTGGCTTTCTCCTTATAGGTTGTCGTTTAATGCTTAACTTGTTTCCCTTTTTTTTGCCTATTTCTCCATTAATTAGACCTGCATGGTACATGCAAGTTCCATGCTAAGCTTCTCTTTTTTACTTTTTTGCCATGAGCAATTGGGATTTTTTACTTGTCTTCTTCTTGCTCTAATTTTTTCTGTCTCGCTCCATGAAGACAAGTGAGTATTGATCTTCAGAAAATGACCCACATGTAGTGCTTTTGACTTACTTTAATTTTTTTACTTCCAAATTGTACCTAAAATCATATATAAATTAAAGTGAGTATCTTAAGCAATTTCATGTCACTAATAACTAAGTGTAAATTATTAAATGTATCAACAATTAAGCACACAACAATTTCCCCCACACTTGGTTTTTGGCCATCCTTAGGCAAAACATCCAAATTAAGCTCAAAGACTAGAAAACATTGACTCATTTCCCATATGTTTCAAGAATATATAATCATAACCAAAGATGAATGACTTTCAAAAATTATAGCAACAATTCAACATTCAATGTTTCTACTCATGATCAATCAACAATCATCATCTTCAGAAATCGAGCAATCTAATGATAGACTCAGAAAATGTGTTTAACTAAAATATATCTACGTGTACACTCAATACCATTTATGATCATGACAATCCATAACTTTGCATATCATTTCATTTCTCCACCACTAATGTTCAAATGCAAAAACATGGATCAAAGGACTTTGCAAGGTTGTAATGTGGGCAAAGGTAAGGTGTGATGAATTTGGGTCAAGTAGCATGAAAGCCATTAAGCTAGTGAAACAAAGCAACACTCATAAAAAACTGGGTACTGTCAGCTATGACAAATGCAACATTTATATTTCATAACCCCATTTAACTCTCACACCAACCATATGAAGCATATACCAATCGGAAAGAATCACTCATATAATTTATACCAACAATACATTGAAATCACAAGAGGGAACCTTCCAAGCCAACATCTACCTCATATCCAATATACTCAAATATCACATTCATTACAACTCTAGGAAGATGCATTAATTATGAATAACTTTGCAAACTCATATGCACTTCTTCCTTGATAAATTTATTTAAACAATTTTTTTATTTTTCTTTCTTTCTTTCTTTTTCTTTTTTCTTTTCTTTTTTTCCTTATAAAAATTAAAACAAACTACATCAACATGGGAATTTCAATGACAAAACATCCCAACATCATAACAAACCCACACATATCGACACCCCCACACTTAGAATTTTGTACATCCACAAACTCAACAATAAAAAATGTTCCACTAGCTTTATGGCTTGGGTAGGACATTTGGTTAAGTATAAAGCATGTAATGTGGTTGAGATAAAAAGAAAGGTATAAAGCTCAAAGGGGGTTAATAAGGGAAAAATCATGTCAATAGGGTAGGTTATTTGGCTAATGTAGTTTATGAAAATAAAAAATGCCTAATCATATCCATGTTAATGCATGTGATAAAAATGTGATATCGAATAGAAATTGAATGCAAAATTAGGATGTACATGCCATGAGGGTCACACATTATCAAAAGACAATGAGATTGATATGAATTTGTTAATCTAATAAGGCTCAAAATCTTACCGACTTTGTCTACCACTAGTCACTATTCTTCTAAAGATAATGCATATCAACCAATCACAAGAGCAAAAGTACATGCTAAAGTTGCTATCAAATTATCTAGCCAATTAATTCTCTAATCATGATTAAATAATTTTAGAAGCAATAGAAAATGAGCAAATGTTTCTTTATTTGTTTTATTCTTTCTCTCATTTTGATTGAAAACTTAAAAACAAGCAAAAATAAACCAACAAAGAAACACACATGCATATAAAAAGAAATGCAAAAATGTAAAGAAAAGAAATTTACTTCCCTTGGGTTGCCTCCCAAGAAGCACCTTTGTTTAGGGTTGCTTGCTCGACTCCATACTTTTCTCATGTGACAAAATTGTGATCTTCTAGTGGCACATGTGGTTCTTCCGTGTGAGGTTCTTCAAGATAAGGTCTTAGTTGATAGTCTGTCATATTTAACATCTTTCCTATCCTTTAACTTTCAATCTTGATTGAATCCGTGCACTCAAGAAAAATTTCAAACGTCTCTTTGGCTTTTTCTTCTTCCTTTAATTCCTCTAACTTGCTAGGTAAAGGTAAAGAGTCAGTCTCAACAATAATTATGAACTCAGTTTTTACCTCTGAGCTAAAAGATGTATCTTTTTCTGCTTTGAGCTCCTCGTCAGTTTCTTCGACACAAGCAATTCGTTGAGGGTTAACCTCAAAACTCTCAAGCTCCTTTTCACTTTGTAAAGTTTTTATGCTAATATTCATTGGGTACTCCTCAGGTTGATGTGATTGCGTCTCTTTGCTTTGTGATGCTAACGGTTGATAGCTTCCATCAATTGATCCACCTGGCTTGTCAAGTTTTGGATTCTAGAACTTTTTTCCTGCTAGAATTGCAAAGTGTTAGCAATATACACATTAACTAGTTCTTCCAAAGATGTACCTAAGTCTTAATAGGAAGCTTCTGGTATGTACGGGAATTGCAGTGGTTCCTGCAAACTATCATGGAAATAATTCAGCTGATTATCCCATCCATAACAAAAGTTAGGTTGATCAGTCCAAACATTGCTATAAGATTGAGAATATGAATTAAAGAAAAAATTACTTCTATCCATGATTTTTTAATTTTTATAAAGCACAAACACGAAGCAAAACAAAGAAAGGATCTTGAAATAACTTAAAGAAACTAATTACGAACAAATATATACAAAACACCAATTAAAATCACAAACAAAAACTAAACACCGCATTCCTCAACAACGGCACCAAAATTGATCGGCGTGTCATAACACTAGTCAAATAAAATAACTAGACTACTACTGTAATAGTGGTAAGTCAATGTTGATCCCACAGAGAATGTTCAGTTAGCCTATGAAATGAAATTAATTTATATTTAGATAATGGGGAGTTTTGGATTTAGAAAAAAAGAAAATAAAATAAACCTAATGAAAAAAAATTAAAGAAAATATGTGAAAAATGATAAAATTGAGCAATTCAGTAGGGATCTGATTCTTTGGTTCAATCTCGGCCTACACCCTAATTAAGCACAATTTATTGATTCATTGTTCTTTTATCTCTCTTAGCAATCATCGGTCGTAAATTAACAACAAGCTCTGTTAATCTCGATTTTTCCTTAGATTTTAGTTAATCACGAAGCGCTCATTAATTAACCATAGCTATCGTAGAAAACCTAGAATATGCTCTCTAAGTTTATCGGGACAACCGCATTATGAATTAAAAAAAAAGACCAATCTATGCAATATTTATACAAGCTCAAATTATTTAACCTATGTTATGTTATTTCTAATGATTCGAAACTAATAGTCGCTACACATGAATCGGAAATACAATGATTATGTATTGCATTTGATTCTAGCAATGGGTTTTCATAAAAAACAATTCAATAGAGCATTAAAATCATCATCATTCAATACCCAATCCAATAAACACAAGATAACATAATCAATTCCTAACAAGAGAAAGAAATAACAAAAAAATAAAAAAATGCTTAACCCGGGTTGTCGACGTCGATATTACCTCTAAACTGATGTCAAGATCTTAGCCTTCTATGATTCTATTCCAAGAAAAATGCTTCAACCCCATAAGAATTACCTACCAAAAGCCCCTTGTTCTTTCACTCACGACAGTAACCTTCTCTACTTCATTATTCACTGCACTATTCACTGATGTGACAATTTAATAACAATGGACCACCTACTATTCACTCCTCCTTTCTTTCTTCTCTCTGCCGCATAATCTTCTATTTTTCTATCGCCACTCCTCTCTTTTTTTCTGCCTTTTTGTTTCTTTTGCCGCCAGCCTCCATTGTAGCTTGATGGGACAATTAAACTTAAAGGTTTTTGGTCCACCGTATACTGTTCATTCCTCACTTAACCCGCACTATGTGTTTTGAGCAAAAGGCTATGCTGCCTACGTCTGCATTTCTTCTCTTGTATCCAGCCTGCTATGCGTCGTCATTTCTGCTTGTTATTCGCTGCTCCTTGCTTGGTCCAACGTTTTCCTGATGCTATCATTTTAATGCTGGCTTTCTCTTCATAGGCTGTCATTTTATTCTTAACTTGTTTCCTCTTTTTTCTACCTTTGCTCCATTAATTAGACGTGTATAGGATATGCAATTTCCATGCTAAGCTTCTCTTTTTTACTTCTTTGCTGTGAGCAATTGGGATTTTTGTCTTGTCTTCTTCTTGCTCTAATTTTCTCTGTCTCGCTCCATGAAGACAAGTGAGTATTGATCTTTAGAAAATGACCCATAAGCAATGCTTTTGACTCACTTTAATTTCTTTACTTCCAAATTGTACCTAAAATCATATATGAATTAAAGTGAGTATATTAAGCAATTTCAAAGTCACTAATAGCTAAGTGTAAATGATTAAATGTATCAACAATTAAACACATATCAGTAAAGTTTGCAATCAATACGCACTGTTAAATTTTGGCGCCGTTGCTGGGGAGTGTGTCAGTTCAATTTTCGTATTTTATTTTAGTTGATGTTTTGTGAATATATTTGTTTCTTTTTTATTATTTGTTAACTTTTAAAAGTTTGTGAGTGTTAGTGTATGGTAGTGACCAGATTTCCTTGTAAAGAAATTGAGTAATTTGATCCGGAGATCGAGAGAACACTATAGAGGCTAAGAAAAGAAGCAAGAACATCTTCAGTAGTAGACCCAGAGCCTAAATCTGAGGCTACTATGGCAAATCTGAGAATGTTGAGAGAATTAGCTGCACCAGATTTAACCCAAAGACCCCAATGTATTACATTTCCTAATTTTGCAGAACATGTTACCTTTGAGTTAAAATCTAGATTAATTCATTTATTACCTAATTTTCATAGTCTTACAGGTGAGGATGCACACAAGCATCTCAAGGAGCTTGATGTGGCTTGTTAGAGCATGAATCCTCCTGGGGTGACGAATGAGCAGATTATGTTAAGAGCCTTTTTGTTCTCACTCAAAGATGTAACAAAAGATTGGTTGTTTGATTTACCAGTGGGGAGCATAAATACTTGGTTGGAGATGAAGAGACTATTTTAAAGAAATATTTTTTGGCCTCAAAAGACGGTAAGTATTCGAAAGGAGATATGTGGTATCAAGCAGCAAAATGGAGAATCTCTTTACGAGTATTGGGAGCGATTCAAGAAGTTATATGTCAGTTGTTTGCACCATAATATACCAAAGTAACTTCTCATTTAATATTTATATAAAGGATTGTTACCGATGGAGAGGCGTTTGGTTGATGCAGCGAGCGGTGGGGCACTTTGTAAGAAGACTCCCATTGAAGCCAGGATATTACTTGAGCAGATGGCCGTTAACACCCAACAATTCGGCACTCACAACGATGTTCGATGAGTAAATTAGGTAAGCATTTCATCCATTGAACATCATTTAGATAAACTAAAATCTTTTGTGAGACAGATTGTAGTTGGACAGGCATAAGTGAAAGTGTGAAAAATACTGTCAAAAATGAGTCATCCAACTGATGAGTGCCCGACATTACAAGAAGGAAGTATGGAGTACGTGAATACTGTAGGAGGAAACTTCCCAAACCAATACAACCTGTACTCAAAGACGTATAGGCCCAGGTTGGAGGGATCACCCTAACTTGAGTTATAGAGGAAACTGACAGTAAAATTTCTTCCAAAATCAGCCACAAGGAGCACAAGGATTTCAATGAAGGCAACAAGGAGCACAGGGAGCTTCTTCTTCCAATTCAGGTACATCTTTAGAAGATCTTGTTAAGAATCTTGCTGCTAACAATCTACAATTACAATAGGATATGCAATAATTCAAACAGAATATGCAACAGCTATTTCAGCAAGGTGTACAATAAATTCGAAAGGAATCAAAAGCAAGCACACAAAATTTGGAAAATCAAATGGGTTAGATGTTAATGAGGCTCAATCGACTAGAATCGCAAAGTGGAGGAACATTGTCTTCCCAACCCGAGATAAACTCGAAGAATGTCAATGTTATAACCCTGAGGGGAAGAAAGGAGTTTGAGGGTCTTAAGAGAACCCCATCAAGGATTGCTACCGAGGAAAAGATCGAGAAGGAATTGGGAAAGGAAAAAAATTAGTTATCGAGTACGAAGGTAAATTTTGAAAGTCTCAATATTATTAAAACTAACCCTCCACCTTTTCCTAACAGATTGACAAGACCAAACAAGGAGAGAAAGATAAAAAGATATTAGAGATTTTTTGAAAGGTTGAAGTTAATATACCTTTACTCGAGGCAGTCAAGCAAGTACCAAGGTATGTCAAATTCCTCAAAGAACTATGTACACATAAGAGGAAACTGAGGGGTGATGAGAAAGTGATGATGGGTGAGACTCGGCGGTATTTAAAAAGAAGATGCCTCCAAAATGTCAAGATCTAAGTATGTTTACCATTCCTTGCAAAATTGGTAATACTATGATCGATAGAGCTATATTGGATTTGGATGCTTCTATTAATGTGATGTCTCGTTTGATTTATGCTTTTTTGAATTTGGGCCCTTTGAAAGAAACAAGTGTAATCATACAATTGGCTAACCACACTAATGCTTATCTTGATAGTGTGGTTGAGGATGTTTTGGTGCAGGTGAATAAGCTAGTGTAACACCCCACTCTCATCTGACACATGTTTGTACGCCCCTCGGATGAAAGTGCAAATGCCCGACAGAAATGACATGCTAACTATTTCATTTTCACTACATTGCAGGGCATCATAATTAAATCATAACTAAAACAATGTTTAAAATCTCAAAATTTCCTCATTTCATTTCATAAACCCTAATTTACAATGTACCATTATATCCAACATCCATGTTTATACAATATCAACCTATCAGAGTCCACAGCTCTGCTTATAAGGTATGCTACATACATAATCCTTCAATCCCAACTGACCGACCTTTAAGCTATGTCTTCTATCTAAAAGTTGTACAAAATCTCTTCTAAGCATTCTTAGAAGCTAAGTCGTCGCTCTTTCGAGCCTAAAAATTTGAACATTGCAATTTGGTTGAGTTTTGCAAACTCAGTTGAGTAACCATACTCGATGGTTCACTCTTGTCATGCAACACAACAGTTCATGTTATCATATAATTCACATCATCTTGATTATCATCAAATAATATCATGAAACACTTTGTTCACAATTGTCACATTTCAAAAATCCATACAATTCATCATTTTATTACGATCATGCAGAACATATTCATCGATAAGCTTTCATTTATTTCATACAAGAAAAGTCCTCAAAACATTGCAATTGCTCAATTTATTCATATCATATATGTATGCAATGTTTATGAGACTCAAATTCATTTATTACGTTGTTGTGACCGAGTGCCTTTTTCACTATCCCGTATGTGTTATGGATACTGGGCTCATTCATACTGTCCCTTATCTATTGGGAATACAAGGCTCATTATACATATTGAGCCATAGGCTCTTACTACAGATGTCTGAGCTTTAAGCTCTTTTTCACTGGCGACTCCGGTCACAACTACCTTTATATTTCATGCATTCATAGAATAAATGCATTACACATATTTAATCATCATATACAGTCCATTACATTTGCATTCACTTTCTCATTCACATTGGTCATCAGACTTGGTTCGACATTCAACATATAAGTTGAAAAAACATTTATTCAACCACATTCACATTCAAGGAACAATTCTAATGTGTAATTCATGCATCCAATGCCTAGAACATTTTATATTCGAAAATCAGGACACATACATCACATATCAATTTAATTCAAAATCAAACAAACAATCAAGATGAAACCATCTTAGGTTACTCACAATTGCTCCCTTTAGCTTATTGCCTTGAAGTCCCGACAATGTCTGGAAGCAATCGCTCAATGTGCTCTTCTATATGCAATTACATACATTTTCACATTACCACATTGCACATTCAAATAAATAAGCACATTTATAAATGTATCCTGTTTACAACACCTTCTAAGAATTCTTTACTCTAAAATACACTTTACTCACCTTAATCTTTTCATTCAACATCAACTAAATTCATTTATGCTCTTATTTAAACCTTAATACTTTACATGGAAATAACCTAGCATTGGTTGGTTCAAACTTCACTCAAAAGATAACTCTTTTTCTCCATAGGTCTAGCCACGATCGTGGCACGATTGTGACAGAAACATTTTTTGACTAAGCCATGATCGTGCTGTGAGGGCCACGATAGCACGATTGTGACAGAAACTTTTTTTTCAGGCCATGATCGTGGGATAAGAGCCACGATCGTGCCTTGCATTTTTCTTCCTTCATCCACACAAATTTAACACTTATACAAACATCAATTCTACTCCAAATTTTCCAGAATTCATACACACATTAATGCAATTTCATTTCATACTAATTCAATGACCAAATTGATTGCATTAAACTCTCAAACCTCTACTTACTTAATTCAACATTTTCTACCTAATCTCTTCATTCATGAAATCCTATTTTTTTCCATAATTCCTCATTCATAATGCATCAAACAATTTATTCACTAAATTATGTCCTCATTTTAAGCCCAAATTAAGTCCAAAAGCATCATAATTATACACTTCATCCTTAATTGGTTCAACCATTGCATAATCAAAAATTTCCATGAAAAATCACTATCTGCCACTATCGTGACAGAAACTAATCTCCCATTTATCCTGCAGTTTTCTAGTTTTTATCAAGTCAATTTTGTATGACCATTATGACCTAAAAAATAAGGTATTTAGGCAACACCTTCTTCTAATCAAATGTTGTTTCTAATGACATCAAATTCATGCATTTTGGTTCAGTATTATGTAAGTTATAACCAAACTACTACAGACTATTATCATACCACGATAGCACATAGTTCTCAACTTCAAGCCAAATTTCAAGACCCTTAAAGACAGAATTAAAATTCAATTTCTTGATGAAAATTGTATCCATATGTCTCTAATTTATTCTAAATCAAAATCCATACAATTTTGATATCTACAGATCAATATATGGGCAAAATACAGATGCATGTTCAGTAAAAACACTCCATATAACATACTCCACCACACTTCATTCCCAAAATTCTATCATTTCTCTATCATTTAAAGTTTATGATTTCTTTAGTTATATCTCAATTTCAGTTTAGTATTCTTTATTCACAATTCAAAAATTCATGAATAATCAAAACCTAAAAATAGAACCTATTTTCATACTTCTCTATATTACATTTTTCGCACTTCACTAATCTTCATTTAACTCCAATTATCACAATACTTTATCAAACTTTCTGCATATTTTTGCTTTGCTTGTATCACCGTAATTGCTTCTTCCTACACCACTCATGCATGCATCAATCTGCAAGCATGAAAACATCATCTCTTTATCATTTATCATTATTATGACCTTGAAAATGAAAGTACAACTTACTTGATTAAGCAAAATTCCAGAAGTTGAGAGTGGAAATAAGAGATTTCGGTGGATGGAGAAAAACAAGAATAGAGAGAAACAACCGAAAACAATATATGGATTGAAGTGTTTACTTTGCAAGGTGTAACATTGATGTATTAATCAAAAGCCAAATACATAGGAATGAACAAGCTAGGTGTTTCGGTGATGGATGAACAAGGAGAGAGTTTCGGTGGTGAACATGCAAAAACTTTCACCACCAAAATTCCTAAGGGACTAGGTGTCTTAATTATGTCTTGACACATGTCACCAATGTATGTCTCCCATTTGTCCTCTATGTAAGGCTACCAAATGTCACACTTCTAATTGTCTCTTATTTCCACAATTTTCCTAGTCCAAATACCATAAATTTTTAGAAAATTTTGAAATGTCTGAAATGTCACCAAAAATGCTAAATCAATTTTAATACACACTAATTCAATTTTCAAGACAAATAATCCACAATTCACATTTTAATCGTATTAAAATCACTAATACTCAAAAAATGTCAATGAATGCATGTACAATTATTTTAACGAGTGGCAACGATATTCACGTATATGAGTATGCCATATGATGCATGAAATGTACTTCTAAATTCTTAATAAACTCTCATGTACAGTATCCTAGGGTTCTAACCCTGATCATGGGATAATGGGATGTTATAGTTAGTGTTTCCTGTAGATTTTTATGTTATGAATATGAATGATGACATCTTATGTAATTCAATACCTATCTTATTAGGGAGACCGTTTCTTAATATGGCTCAAATTAAGATAGATGTTCATAAGGGCACCCTTACAATGGAATTTGATGGGGAAGTGATTCATTTCAATATTTTTGATGCCATGAAACATCCTCCTAATGATCATTATATTTTTTTTTGTTGATGTGATTAATCCTTTGGTGAGGGAAATGTTTAAATTAAGTTTCAGGGATCATTTGGAAATTGTTTTAACTGAGGATATGGAAGTAGAAGCCAACACTCATATTAAGATAGGAGAAGAGCTTATGGAAATGATAGCCACCTTGGATTCATTGGAAAGCTCTTCAAAAAGGTATGATTTGGCTTTTATACAACTACTTGAAGCTCACCAAAAGTTGTTACCTTCTGATGTGCAGGCACCAGAATTAGAATTGAAGCCACTCCTTACACATCTAAAGTATGCCTATTTGGGAGGTAAGCAGACTCTCTCATTTATCATTTTAGCAGAGTTGACTTCAAACCAAGAGGAGAGGTTGGTTCGAATGCTAAGAGAGAGTAAAAAGGCAATTAGGTGGACTATCGCAGATATCCAAGGGATAAGTCCTTCCATATGCATGCACCACATTTTGTTGGAGGAGGATGTAAAATCCACAAGGCAAACTCAGCGTAGGATGGATCTACTAATGATGTAAGTTGTAAAGAAGGAGGTGCTGAATCTTCTCGATATCGAGGTTATCTACCGATTTTCGATAGTAAGTGGGTAAGTCCTATCCAGGTGGTTCCAAAGAAGTCTGGAATCACTGTTGTGCAAACCAAGAAGGCGAGTTGGTTCCCACTCGAGTGCAAACTAAGAAGGCAAGTTAGTTCCCACCAGAGTGTAAACTGGGTGGCGAGTATGTATTGATTATAGAAAGTTAAATTCTACTACTCATAAAGACCACTTTCCCCTCTCTTTTATTGATCAGACGCTTGAGAGATTGGCTAGTTATGATTATTATTGCTTTTTACATGGCTTTTCATGTTATCTCCATATCCCGATCGCACCTAAAGATCAGGAGAAGACCGCATTTACATGCAATTTGGTACGTTTGCCTACCGAAGGATGCCATTCAGATTATGTAACGCAGCCATTACGTTCCAAAGGTATATGGTAAGCATTTTTTTTGAATATGTTGAGAAGATTATCGACGTATTCATAGATGATTTTACTATGTATGGATCTTCTTTTGATGAATGTCTTGAGAATCTTACCATTATGGATGTATAGAAACTAACCTTGTGTTGAACTGGGAAAAATGTCATTTTATGGTGGATCAAGGTATAGTTTTAGGCCATGTGATATTTGCTAAGGATATTAAAGTAGACAAGTCTAAAGTTGATCTTATTTCTTCTTTACCTTACCCCTCTACTGTGAGGGAAGTGCGTTCTTTTCTTGGACATGTAGGTTTTTATCAAAGGTTTCATTAAGGACTTTTCAAAGATAGTCACACCACTATGCAAGCTTCTTCAACAAGATGTCTCCTTTGAGTTCGACAAAAAGTGCAAGGAAGCATTCAACAAACTTAAGGAGCTTCTGACATCTCCACCAATGATTCAACTGCCAGATTGGAACCTTCCCTTCAAGATCATGTGTGATGCGAGCGATTATACAATGGGGGCAATTCTAGGACAAAGAGTGGGAAAAGCTTTGCATATTATGCTTCAAATACTCTAAACCCAACTCAATTGAATTATTCCACTATTGAAAAAGAACTGTTATCTGTGGTTTTTACTTTAAAAATTTTGATCGTATTTGTTTGGTGCTAAAGTGATTGTTTATTCTGACCATGCAGCTTTACGATACTTGCTCACAAAGAAAGAAACAAAACCAAGGTTGATTAGATGGATTCTCCTCCTTAAAGAATTCAACTTGGAGATCATAGATAAGAAGGGGCAGAAAACGTGGTGGTGGACCATCTCAACCGTTTGATAAAGGAAGAAGATGATATCCCTCTACGAGATACCTTTCCGAATGAGCAATTATTTTTTGCCGATATGACACAGTCATGGTATGCAGACATTGTCAATTTTTTAGTTACTAACAAATTATCTGTTGGTTTGTCAAAGGCTCAGAGGGATAAGTTACGGAGTGAAATGAAGTATTACGTATGAGATGGCCCGTATCTTTAGAGGTACTGTGTAGATCAAGTTATCAGAAGGTGTGTACTGGAAAATGAATCATCATCAATTTTTAGCCTTCTGCCATTCGTATGCTTACGGAAGACATTTTGGAGTGAAAAGCATTGCTCATAAAGTTCTGGAGAGCAACTGGAGTTAGCCACAGAGCAGCAGCCTTTAACGCCCTACACCATTGAGAAAAGAGGGGGCTTAGGCGTCATATTACTTTAAGTGGCAAGATCGCAACGACCTAGCCCAAACCCACTTAGATAAAGCAGTAAGGTCAATGAAGGGAGTGACGAACTTCTTGTTTTTAACTACAAAAGATCAACCAAACCTAGCCCACACACCCACTGCGCAAGTGGAATACTATTTAGTCAAGTAGAAGGGCCAACCTGAGAGCAAGGCTAACTGAGAATGGGCTGAAACTTACGATTAGAAGACTAAGTCAGAGACTACTTGACGTCTCGAAGAGCGACTCTCATACTAGATAACATTGTTTAAAGATGCATATACCCTCTGCAAATCCTGTCCCGTAAGGATCAGTTGCCACAAATTCCTTTGCTTTTTTATGAAATTTTTGACGTTTGGGGCATTGATTTTATGGGAGCTTTCCCTCCGTCTTTTGGCTTTACTTATATATTGCTTGCAGTTGATTATGTTTCTAAATGGATGGAAGCCAAAGCCACTAGGACTAACGATACCAAGGTTGTTGCAGATTTTGTTAAGGCTAACATTTTTCTAGGTTTCGAATACTGAAAGCCATAATTAGTGACAGAGGAACCCACTTCTGCAATAGGGTGATGGAAGCAATGTTCAAAAAATATCACATCATGCATAAAGTTTCTACTGCTTACCATCCCCAAACCAACGAACAAGTTGAAGTTTAAAATCGAGAAATCAAGTTAATCATGGAGAAAATTGTGCAGCCCAATAGGAAGGATTGGAGTGTATGTTGGACCAATGGTGGTTGACAAATTAAATCCTTCTATGTTTTGATAATAATAAATTGTATAGAATTGGTTAAGAAATAATTTCAGGTATTTTGGATTGATATTCAATTAAAGAATTAATACAAATCAAGTTT
>JANQBM010000006.1:17368800-17394605 GCA_025594535.1 Erythroxylum domingense
CATAATTCATTTATACAATAAATGAAGCTTGCAGAATACAATATTTAATACTAAATTTACAGAAAATATATGTAGACTCCAACTGATCCCAATCTCTATTTCTTACTCAATTGAAGTGGCTTGAATTCAATTTATCTAACTGGAAATCTTTTCTAAGCCTGAAAAAAATGTTGTAAATATTGGGTTGAATTTTGTGAACTCAGTGAGTGGACCATCTTTGATGGTTCACTCAACCACATAACACATTAATTCATGTACTTATAAATTTCACATCACTTCATCAATTCAACATATTAAGTCACATACATTTCATATTCACTTAAATCATATTTCATATTTAGAAATCATTGAAACTATTTATTTCAACTATTTAAATCATACATATCAAATGTATATGAAATGCTCATGAGACTCACTTTCAATTGTTATTGCTGTGATCGAGTGCCTGTAACTGAGACTCACTTTCAATTGTTATTACTGTGATCGAGTGCCTGTAACTATCTCGTATCCATTGTAGATACCGGGCTCATTAATAACCGTCCCTTATCTGTTGGGAATACAGGGCTCATTTGACATAGTGAGCCTTTGACTCTTAGTCACTTTCTAAGTATTAAGCTCTTTTTCACTTTCTGAGCTTTAAGCTCTTTTTCAGTGGCTACTCTGATCACAACAACATTTATCTGTTCATGCATTCATGTAATGAAATGCATCACATTCACATATATTTAATCAGTCACTTAATTTCAGTTTCACTCTCACATTCACATTTATCTTCAGAATTTAGTCCAACATTTAACAATAATATTGAGTATCACTTATTTATTCAAATTCATATTCAAGAAGCACTTCTAATGATTTTTACATTTATCAAACTCCTCGGACTATTTATGTCCGGTATTGTCTCAATCACATTCACATTCACATTCAGTAGTAATTCAATATAGAAATTTTATCGACTCACAGTACGCTCCAGATTAGCATTGGCTTTCATGATCCAGAAATGTCTGGATGTGAACATTCTATCATATATATCAATATCATGCAATACACATATTGCACACTTATTATTAATTGCATAATCTTATGAATATTCAATCATATACATATGTATATGTGTTGTGTATAATGGATGCTCAATGACAATCTCGGGTATATTACCTAAATTCACATCTTATGTTCATTCTTATTTCATGAATCATATACATCTACTTGAACTTAAGTTTACACTTCATTTGTACATGATCATTCTAAGTTCAACATTCAATCCTTGTCCTTTGTACATGTCTAGTTTATTCTTAGGCTTACACCTCAAGAACACTTAGTTATCTAATATCATAAA
The DNA here is from genome assembly GCA_025594535.1 of Erythroxylum domingense. Classification (NCBI taxonomy): domain Eukaryota; kingdom Viridiplantae; phylum Streptophyta; class Magnoliopsida; order Malpighiales; family Erythroxylaceae; genus Erythroxylum; species Erythroxylum domingense. Next base: position 17,370,140 of record JANQBM010000006.1, read on the forward strand.
TCAATTTCTTGTCATTTCTTTTCTAACATTATATGCTCTCACAATATGCAATTCTCATTCACATTTACTTACTACATATTACTCATCTCCTTTGAATCATAACTACAATCATATGAACATCTTCATGCCCATTATACTCATGCCTTTGGTACTTTGATATCAACAATTCATTCACTAAGTTATAACCTCAATTATCATTTCATACACATCACACATTTAATCACTTAATCTAAGCATCATTCCAGGTTTAATTCAAGCTCCATTCAAGCCTAAATTAAGTCCAAATGGTTAGTAAATGTCCTTTGTGTGGACTTAATGTCTGTTTGGCGGAGATTTCAACTTTCCAGTCCCGCTCATGTTTGTTTGAAGGGACATCATGTCCATTAGGCGGACATTCACGGGACATCTACAGAAATGTGAAAATTTGTCCTTTAGATAGCAAAATCTTTCCTAGGAGTCTTCATAAAAGTTGTAGAACTCGAAGTCATCTTCAAAAGCGTACTTCAATGACCTCAATCCAACATCCATACCAAAAGTTATGCCTTTTGCCCCAAAATCATCCAATTGCATCCATATTTTCCAGATTTCTAACTCTTTACTTACTACGTTCAACTCCTTATGCTTGGTCTATCATTTCTAGTTTAACTACTTATTATTTCCCCATCATTCTTATCTCCATTTTAGTTTAATACCATCTATAAACAAATTATAGTCCATGATTGATCATGAACACTAAAAACAGAACATATTTATGTTCAACTTCGTTTCCACTTTCATTTCACTTCTAACTATCACCTTAATTCTTTCCATTTCAAGAAAACACATTACTCGCTTTCTTTAGCTCTAGACTCATTTTAATTTATCTATAAAACACCCAAAGAAATCTATATTAATGTACATTAAAAACAGAACATGAAACCCATTTTCTATCAAATTTTTTTGCATTTTTTCCTACACCATCTTTAATGATCTTTCTAGTTCAAACTCATCTCTACAACATCTTATGAAATATTAATCATCATATATGTGAAAACAAGACAATTATATGCTCATTTCATCAACTACATTTCAACATATGTTCATCACCCATTCATCTACATTTTTGTACACTCTCATACGCCATTTACTTTATCAATCCAATATTATAACATTCCATAATCTATTACTCATCATAAACACAAAAGTAAGACATGGGTATATCCATTATTCATCCACATTACACATATATATTCAACACCCTTCTTATAGTCACTAAATCTCAAAATGAATACCATGAAGATTAAAGTATAACTTACTTGTTCATCTAAAGCTTCTTCAAAAATCATGATGAAATCCTCCCAGATCACACAATCATCTCATTTTAAGGATGAAAAGGTTGGGTTTTCTCTTAGTAAGATGACGAAGAAAATAAAATGGAAGTAATAAATGATGGATAAAAGCAAGGTGCAACGTTAATGGAGTTTAGTGAAGCAAAAATCATGAAGGAGAAGAAGAAGAAGAAGAAAAGAAAGCATTTGCCCAATGAAAATGAAAGAAGAGATGGCCATTTAGGATAACATCATGGGTTAATATAAGTGGTGTGGCAAGTGACACTTGTCACTTGCCACATGTCATTTTCTTATGGCCTTACTTTGGTCTTTTAAAAAGCTAGTCCATTTATCTCCCGATTCTAACCCTAATCCAATTGACTCCTAATTTTCAATGACATATGTCATTAAATTCTAATGTCGTTCATCAAAATTTCTACTGCCATCTCACACTTATTTCTACTACTATTTATCAATTTTATTGTCACTTGGTATTTTTCCTAGTCTAAAAATTACCGAAAATTTTAGAAAATTTCCTAAATTTCACCAAAAATTCTAAATCATTAATTATACATACGAACTCAAATTTTTTAAGACACATAATCTATAATTCACAGTATAATCACATTAAATATCAATAATACCTGAAAATGTCAAATAAGTGCATGTATAGTCATTGCAATGTGTGCAAAACACTCAAATTCACGTGTGCGTATACTAACATTATGCATGAGTATGAAATGTATTTTTCTAATCTCTCATTGCTATTTTTCATTTACATAATTTTAGGGTTCTAACCCTTAATATGGAAACGGGATGTTACAATTCTCCCTCCTTAATAAGTTTTTTTCCTCAAAATTCTTATTTGATTAATAAAAAAGGCAGGGGTATTGTTTCCTCAAATGCTTCTCCGTTTTCCATTTAGCTTCATCACTCGAATAATTTCTTCCAATTGACTATAGTCAATGGAATCATTCGATCTTTCAATTACTTATTCAGATATCCTTCTTTCTTAATTGATTCCTCAATATATCTCATATTACTTGTAAGTTTCACTTCTTGTGCCGATAATACATCTATCATCAAATCATACCAATATCTCCTAAACATACTCATGTAACACAGAACGGATCTAATATATCTTTTTTGGTAAGACTAACTTAAGTCAATGGTCCTATGCTCTCAATAACTTCATATGAACCAATATAATTCGGGCTTGGTTATCCTTTTTAACGAACCTTAGCACACCTTGCCAAGGTGGTACTTTTAGAAACACTTTATCTATCTCTCTATATTCCATATCTTCGGTATTGATCCACCTAACTTGTTTATCTTTCTTGAATCACTTAATTTCTAATACAATTCAATTTCACTTATCAACAGCATCTCGAATTAATTCTAGCCTTCAACCATTTTTAGGCCCTCTCTATCTCAATATAAGGGAAGACGACTTATTTTATCATATAATGCCTTATACGGTGTTCTATCGATACCATTATGATAATGATTTTCATAATCTAATTTAATCTGAATTGTATATTGATCTCATGTTCCTATGAACTCCAAAATATAAGTTCTAAGCATAAATCCAACATTTAAGACTGTGGGTAATTCAAACATTCAGTCACTTTATTTTACATCTTTAGTCGTTAAATGTTGTTTCAGCGTATCCCTACTAGGATGTATAACATAGGTTATTATTTGTGCTTTCTCTAATCATCTCTTTGCTCAATCATCTTTATCAAGTACAGATACATTTACTACAATAAAAAATATCATTTTTTCCAATTCAACTCTAAATTCGAATTCATTTCCAATTCCTTAATAAGATTCATAAATTTTGAATCCTCACTTAGGGGCTTTCTAATCCTTTCATACGAAACTGATCTTAAATTCAATAGCTAATAATACTTTGATTTGCCCAAAATTCAACTCGACATTCTATGCTCTTTATTGCACTAGATTTGGTAATCTCAATATCTAAATTTGTGCTACACTGCTATTGAATTTTCTATTCAATGCATCAGATTACTACACTAGCTTTACTAGAAAATACTCATTTGTGCATCATAATCTTTAAGTAACTCTATCCATTGCCTCAGTCTCATATTCATTTATTTCAAACTTAATAATTACCTTAAACTTTAATGATTTGTATATTTATATATTTATATCCAAAATGTTTCATTGTGTATATAATGTCTCCAAGCTCTGAAAGCAATTACTATTGTAGCAAATTCTAAATCATGTATCAAATGATCAACTCATGAGACTTTAATTGTCGCTATGCATACTAAATCACTTTATTATGCTGTAACAGATTGCATCTTAATCTCTGGTGCGAAACATCATTATATACTACATAATCTCCAAATCCAAATGATATAATTAACATCAGTGTTATAATTCTTCAAAATTCATTTTACATTCATCAGTCCATATGAATGACACATTTTTCCTTAGAAATTTTGTCAAAGGGCTAAGATCAGTAAAAACCCTTCTACAATCTCTGGTAGTAACTAATATACAGCTAGTTCTAGAAAACTATGGATCTCATATATATTCCTTGGAGTTTCTCACTTCATCATTACCTCCACTTTCCCTTTTGAGTCTACCTATATGCCCTGTCCAGATACTGTATGACTCAAAATGTCGTCTATGATTATGGTCACCAATTTATCTAAGTAAGGTTAAGACACTTTGTTCATTAACGCAATATATATTGTCAAGAATTTTCCAACCTAAATAGATATCACCAAGATTCAATGCACGCATATCTGGTCCTCAAAATCCTTAAGTAACTAATTCTTCAATTGGGGTAATGTTTTCTCATATTTTTTTCAGTCTCTCAATTGACTTCTTTTCTCGAATTATTTTCTCCATTCATTTGATTTCCTTTAATTTCTCATTGACTTATTCTAATGTCTATTCATTCATACTAGTTTCTCCATATATTTCAATTTATTCATAAGCCTCAATTTTCTGAACATAATCGTCAAATCTAACTTGTACCTTCCGAATATATGAATATAGAGCACATTGTGGGCCTAAGTTCCTTTAGCAATAACAATAACATCATCTTAATTTTGTGAACCAAATAATGTAAATGGGTTACCTTTCATCAAAAAGATACATGTACTCTCTGTAGCATGTTCAACTTTTTATGCCTAAGTCTTAGATAGAAATAGAACTCCAATATTCACTTCTAATTCATTTAATATTCATTCATTCTTAGAAGTAAACCATCTGGCCTACTTAACCTAATTTGGTGAAATTCTTCTTCGAAAGAAGATTTCTTGCTACTATCATCTATACTGTTCACGTAATCCTTATCAATCAAATGTTTTCATCATTGCTTATTAACCATTATTAGTACCTAAAGAAGATCAATTTCAACTATTTGTAATATCTCAATAAGATCAATTTTTGTCATAACTTATATATTCAGAATATTCTTTATAATGAAACTTAGTGAAGCAATAAACACATTCATTTGCTCTCCAAAATTTCCAAAATTCACATTCATTCCATACTAATTTAACTATCATATTGATTTCATTAAAACTCACAAAACTCCACTTATTTGATTCTTTTTCATTCATTTAATCGAACCTTAACTCTTTCTGTAATACATAAAAAATTTCTCTATAGTTCATAATTTCATTTTATCCGTTTAAAGCCATACTTCCCTTGAGCTACTCTGAGTCCTCTCAAAATTTTAACTATAGGGACTATGACTATAGAGTATTCAATATGTAATAAATCACTCTCTATACCATATCTAAGTATATATTACATATAAGCTCAATAACATTATTCACCAATGTAACCACATTATCGGATATGCACTCACAATAACAAATCAACTTAACTATGAAGACTTCGATATATATATCGCTATCATTAATTTCATCTTACATACGTACGTTCTCAATCAATTTAAAATTATAAATATATAACCATCATGAAATTTCTAATCTCAATCCATAGAAATGACCTTACACTCAATCATAAACTCTTATCATGATAAATCAAATAACCATTTAAGTTCCAATTTCAACTTCTCAATGTCGTTGTAAATTTTGTTTTCTTTCAACTTGGTTTGTACACTTTAAATCTTGTCATTTATACTAATATCTCTGCTTTTCCTGAATCAGTCCATGAAAATAATTTCACATCCATATCAATTTAGAGATGTATAAAATCACAGTGCAATATTGATATCATATTCGATGATATAACAACAATTTCCATTGCATGGAATCTTTGTCTATCATATCAAACCATATACTATTTCTCATTTCTAAATATTCACAAATTTTCATTTTCTCACATTCTGACAGATCATCATCTTTCTCATTTCTTATAATAGCTCAAAATCTTAATGAATGCTCATGCGTGTCACTCATGTAAATGTGACTCAGACTGGGGATCAGTTGCTACTGCATGCTAAGACATGTCTAAAATGTATGTATCTTGACACATAGTTTGAAAAATGCCCATGTAAGATACTAAATCTAGGCTCTAATACCAACTTTGTAGCACACCACTCTCATAGGACATATTCCCGAACACTCTGACGGCATTCGAGAACATACTCTACTAGGGTGGCATGCTAGAACAATCAAACTTATTGAAAAAAATTTTCTTCGAACGACATCACATACATAACATTGAAAACCAATAATCAAAATCAACCCCATTTTTCATAAATATCATAATCACAATTGTCATTACAAACTCACATTTGATCAAACATTATACATATTCTCGAAATTTCAATAATCTTTTGGGCCCATTACAAATACCAAAATGTATTTGATCACAACTGTTATTACAAACATAATTCATTTATACAATAAATGAAGCTTGCGGAATACAATATTTAATAATAAATTTATAGAAAATATATGTAGATGTCAACTGATCTTGACCTCTATCTCTTACTCAAATGTAGTGGCTCGACTTTAATTTGTATAACTAGAAATCTTTTCTAAGCCTGAAAAAAATGTTGCAAATATTAGGTCGAGTTTTATGAACTCAATGAGTGGACCATTCTCAATGGCTCACTCAATCACATAGCACATCAATTCATGCACTCATAAAATTCACATCACTTCATCAATTCAACATGTTAAGTCACATACATTTCATATTCACTTAAATCATATTTCACATTCAGAAATCATTGAAACTATTTATTTCAACCATCTAAATCATATATATCAAATATATATCAAATGCTCATAAGACTCACTTTCAATTGTTATTGTTGTGACCGAGTGCCTGTAACTGTCCCATATCCATTGTGGATACTGGGCTCATTAATAATTGTCCTTTATCCATTCGGGATATATGGATCATTTTACATAGTGAGCCTTTAGTTCTTAATCCCTTTTTGAGCTTTAAACTCTTTTTCACTTTCTGAGCTTTAAGCTCTTTTTTGATGGCTACTCCGATCACAACAACCTTTATTTGTTCATGCATTCATGTAATAAAACGCATCACATTCACATGTATTCAATCAGTCACTTGATTTCAGTTTCACTTTCATGTTCACATTTATCATCGAACCTTGTTTCGACATTCAACAATAATGTTGAGTATCACTTATTCATTCAAATTCACATTCAAGGAGCACTTCCAATGATTTTTACATCTATGAAACCCCTCGGATTATTTATGTTTGGTATTGTCTCAATCACATTCAAATTTAGTAGTAATTCAATACAAAAAATTTAAACAGAACAAACAATGAAAATGAGACCATCTAGGTCGACTCATAGTACGCACCAGATTAGCAGTGGCTTCGATGATCTGGAAATGTCTAGATGCCAACGTTCTATCATGTATATCAACATCATGCAATACACATATTGCACACACATTATTAATTGCACAATCTTATGAATATTCAATCACATACATATGTATATGTGTTGTGTATAATGCATGCTTAATAACAATCCCGAGTATATTACCTAAATTCACATCTTATGTTCATTCTCATTTTATGAATCATATACGTCTACTTGAACTTAGGTGTTCACTTCATTTGTATATGATCATTCTAAGTTCATCATTCAATCCTTATCCTTTGTATATGTCTAGTTTATTTTTAGGCTTACACCTCAAGAACACTTGGTTATTCTAATATCATAAATCAATTTCTCATCATTTCTTTTTTAACATTATATGAGCTCATAATACCTAATTCTCATTTGCATTTACTCACTACATATTACTCATCTCCTTTGAATCATAACTACAATCATATGAACATCTTCATTCCCATTATACTCATGCCTTTGGTACTTTGATATCAACAATTCATTCACTAAGTTATAACCTCAATTATCACTTCATACATATCACACATTTAATCACTTAATCCAAGCATCATTCTAGGTTTAATTCAAGCTCCATTCAAGCCTAAATTACGTCCAAATGGCCAATAAATGTCCTTTGGGCAGACTTAATGTCTGCTGGGAGGACTTCTCTGGTTTTCAGCTTTCCAGCCTTGCTCATGTACATTTGAAGGGACGCCATATTTGTTGGGTGGACATTTACAGGACACCTACAGAAATGTAAAATTTTGATCCTTTAGACAGCAAAATCTTTCCTCAGAGTCTTCATAGAAGTTGTATAACTCAAAGTTCTCTTCGAAAGCATACTTAAATGACCTTAATTTGATATCCACAAAAAATTTATGCTTCTTGCCCCAAAATCATCCAATTGCATCCATATTTTCCAAATTTCTAACTCGTTACTTACTATGTTCAACACCTTATTCTTGGTCTATCATTTCTAGTTTAACTACTTATTATTTCCCCATCATTCTTAACTCTATTTTAGCTCAATACCATCCATAAACAAATCATAGTCTATGATTGATCATAAACACTAAAAATAAAACATATATATATATATATATATATACACACACACATTCATCATCAACTTTCTGCACATGTTCAACTTCATTTCCACTTTCATTTCACTTCTAACTATCACATTAATTCTTCCCATTTCAAGACACCACATTACTCCCTTTCTTTAGCTCTAGAATAATTTTAATTCATCTCTAAAACACCTAAAGAAATCTACGTTAATGTACATTAAAAACAGAACATGAAACCCATTATCTATCAAAATTTTCTATACTTTTTCCTACACCATCTTTAATGATCTTTCTATTTCACTCATCTCTACAACATCTTATGAAATATTGATCATCATATATGTAAAAGCAAGACAATTATATGCTCATTTCATCAACCACACTTCAACATATGTTCATCACCGATTCATCTACATTTTTTCACACTCTCATACACCATTTACTTTATCAATCCAATATTATAACATTCTATAATCTATTACTCATCATAAACACAAAATTAAGACATGGGTATATCCATTATTCATCTACGTTACACACATATATTCAACACCCTTCTCATAGTTATTAAATCTCAAAATAAACACCATATTTAATTCATTTCAAACAACCCATGAAGATTAAAGTATAACTTACTTGTTCATTCAAAGCTTCTTCAAAAATCATCAAGAAGCCCTAGCCTCCCACATCACACGATCAGCTCATTTTAAGGAGGAAAAGGTTGGGTTTTCTTGTGGTAAGGTGATGAAGACAATAAAATGGAATAATAAATGATGGATAAAAGCAAGGTGCAACGTTAATTGAGTTTAGTGAAGCAAAAGTCATGAAGGAAAAGAAGAAGAAGAAGAAAAGAAAGCATTTGGCCAATGAAAATGAAAGAAGAGATGGCCATTTAAGATAACATCATGGGTTAATATAAGTAGTGTGTCAAGTGACACTTGTCATTTTTCATTTGCCACTTGTCATTTTCGTATGGCCTTACTTCCGTCTTTTAAAAAACTAGTCCATTTGTCTCCCAATTTTAATCTGATTGACTCCCAATTTTCAATGACATATGTCATTAAATCCTAATGTCATTCATCAAAATTTCTACTGCCATACAACACTTATTTCCGCTACTATTCATCATTTGTACTATCACTTGACATTTTTCCTAGTATAAAAATTACCTAAAATTTCAGAAAATTTCCTAAATTTTACCAAAAATTCTAAATAACTAATTATAAATACCAACTCAATTTTTAAGACATATAATCCACAATTCACATTATAATCACATTAAATATCAACAATACATGGAAAATGTCAAATGAGTGCATGTACAGTCATTGAAATGTTTGCAAAACACTCAAATTTACGTGTGCGTATACTAACATTATGCATGATATGAAATGTATTTTTCTAATCTTTAATTGCTATTTTTCATTTATAGAAATTTAAGGTTCTAACCCTCAATATGTATACGGGATGTTACAAGCCACATGTTCTAGAAAGTACTTCGCGTCAAGCTTCTTTTCCGTGTCTCTCTTCCCTCATCTCCTTCCTCAAATCTCTCAATATGCTCTCTAGAGTTTTGGGATTGACTGATGCAAAAGGCTGCTCTTCTATTCTTTAGTGTTTTATTTATATCTTGGAAGTCCTAGGGTTAATTCAAGGTCAAAATGGTCCGAAAAGTCTGCGAAACTTGACATTTTAAGCTATTTTTGTGTCTGCCCGATGCAGGCCATGATCGTGGCCCTACCTACCACGATCGTGGCTAGCGCCTAACCCTCTCTATCATGATCGTGGCTGGTTTAGAGCTTCCTATCATGATCGTGACCAAAATGTCATGATCGTGACCAAAATGTCACGATCATGGCCTGGGTCCTATTAGATCGCCCCTTTCTGTCACGATCATGACCTGTTGTGCCATGATGGTAGGCCGTGTTTTTGGCCAGAAAATCTTCAAAACTTCTCTGTTCTTCACTGTTTACCCTGAAACACTAACAAACACATATAGGTACCTCAAAAACATAACATTTAAGCTCTAAGACTCATACTAACCCATAAAAATACTTAAACACATAAACTAACACAATTAAAACCTAAATGCACACTAAACACTCAAATTAACACTAAATACCTAACAAATTGAACATAATGAAATTAACAACTATCAACATCACCACACTCAAACATTTGCTTGTCCTCAAGCAAACAAAATAACAAACACATAACACACAATGCAATAATGAGGCAATGACTTCATCTTCATGAAATCAATTTAATCTTAAACACAATCATACAAGTTATATCTAATCATTAACATGAAAAATGTATATCTTAAACACAATCATACAAGTTATATCTAATCATTAACATGAAAAATGTATGTCTAGGTGCTTTGAACTAAATATACAAATTAATCAAGATCTAAATGTTGATTTATCTACCCTTTTCGATTATACACACACATTAATAATTCTTTGGTCATTCAGACTCTTAATTGTTCCTAAGTATATTTTCATGAAAAGTCAAGCTTATTACAAGTCTGGTAGGTTTTTTTAAGGAAACACAATTGTTTTTTATAGTTCATTTTTAAACATAGACTTAGTCTTTTTACGCGGAGGCAGACATTGGTAATGAATGTCGATCTGACTACTCAACTAAGTCTTGTTTTTATTAAACAGCTTGGTTGAAACGTCATTATAGCTTTTTGACGCGAAGGCACACATTTTTGATGCATGCCGATCCGGTTACTCAGCTATATCACGTTTTCAACTGGCTACTAGCTCTATTTATAACCCGAAGGCCAGTAGAATAGTGATTTATTTAATAAAAATACATTTTTATAATTTTTTTATTTGCCTACCTTGTTATTTAAGCTACTCATTTCTATGAAAAATACTAGTTAAGCTACTTAAGTTGAAAGACCTTCAATTATGAATGAATGTGACAACCTATAGGTTGCTAAATTTACACTAAATCCTAATTACGCTGTATATTTATCCAAAGACTCCTAATTCACTAGTTTTACGAGCTAATGATTATTTACAACCTAATAGACTATCTTCAAAATTAAATAAATTCCAATCCATCTAAGCCATTGACACATTCAAATAATTCACAAAATGTAACCTAAACAAACTATTATACAATATGTAAAATTCACATTTAAGGTAAAACACACAACCCTTCCCACACTTGAACAACACATTGTCCTTAATGTAAGAAGGGTACACAAACACACCAGGGGGAAATAAAACACAATATACAAAAATATAATAATAAAATACTAATAAAAATGAAAAGAAAATTGTTAGAACATGAAACTGTTTATGGTGATAGAGGTGGTGATGGCGATAGTGTTAAGACCAAATCCGCTTAACATCGAGAGTGTTTCTGTATCTTATAAGTGATTCAAGAGAGCAAAAGAATTAGCAATCAAAACCATTCTAAATCATTGCAAACTTATTTAAGAATTTAAAAACCTAACTATATAACACTTTAAATCTAACTACTAAATGTGCTAATTTATGATGAGTAGCATGACGTTCATCCTCTAAAACTCAGCTAGAATCAATTATGAGTGGCTTGCTTCCACCCTTTTCTTTTAACATCAATTTTGTAACCTGTGAGTAAGCTACAAATTGCAAAATGATCAGAAGGACAATAATGATAAAATTATGAAAACAAATTAATTTCAATAATGTTCTTTTCACTTACAAACTATCAATAAAATAGGGAATAACGAAACTCCCTGAATCATCGATTAAGTTTAGCAGTTTGTTTAGTAAAAGGGTGAGCTGCTCTTGTTGTTCCTTAGTCACTCCCTTTTCTTCTTCCTCTTTTGATTCATGAATAGAGACTTTCATAGCTTCTTCAAAATTGATGTTCGTTGTCAATTATTCTTCATCCTTATGTTCTTTTGAAGATTTGAACACATTAATTATATTTAATGTGTTACTATCCTTCAAATTCTTTAATACATCATTCATGTTGAATGTCATTTGGTCATCATTAATTGGAAGGATAAGGTTATTTTCATGAACATCTACCTAATATTTTTCGATGTTCAAATATGGTATATGAAGAACTAGTGAATAAAAGGGAGGTTGGCATTCTTTTCTTCATCCTTTGTCTTGATTTCTTGGTCTTCTCGAAGGTTGGGTTTAGCTGGATTTCTCGCTGGTTCTTCTAGCTCTACCCCATTCCTAAGTGTGATAGCCTAACGTGGCTTTATTGAATTTACATTCATGGGCTAGCGACGCCAAAAACTTGATCGCAAGATTACGTATGCTAAGTTTTAATATTTATAACCTTGATATTTCTGCAAGTGCATGGGTCATTCACGTAGTACCTAAGGTATCGATCCCACGAGGAGGGTTAATCTAATCCTAAAATCTAAGGCTTGACTAAATTTTGCAATAAATGAAAACAACAACTAATGCAGAAGTTAACTAATCAAATAATCAATATCAAGAATTGAACTTATAAAATATAAACAAAATAACAGTTTTGCACAACCAAATCCAGAATCAAAGCTTTTTTATGAAAATGGCTTCGTCAAGCTCGATAAGAATTCTCTCTATTTGTACATTACCTAGGCTAATGATCTCCCTGATCAGATGATATCTACAGAGCACGTGCTTGGAACATTGATGAGACCTTAGTTCCTTCTCCTGCACATTTGCCCCATTATTATCACAATACAACTATACAGGCTTATCACTGCTAGGAACTACACCAAGTTCAATAATGAACTTCTTGATCTAAACTGATTACTTTGCTGAGTCTGAAGTCGCAATGTACTCTACCTCGGTTGTTGAATCAACAGTCGTCTCTTATTTGGAACTCTTCCAACTGATTGCCTTGCCGTTTGGTGTGAATTTATAACCTAATTAAGATTTGAAATCATCCTTATTAGATTGAAAACTGAAATCTGTATCCCCACTCACTTTTAGATTTCCATCTCCATATATCAATAAAACATCTTTAATCCTTCGCAAGTGCTTGAGGATGTTCTTGACAGCCACCCAGTGACCCGTACTAGGATCTGATTGTTATCTGCTTGTAACACTTAGAGCATATGATGCATCGAGTCTCATACATAGCATAACATATATGATAGATCCTACTGCAGATGCATATGGGATCATATTCATGCATATCCTCTCATCTTGTGCCTTAGGACATATAGATTTCGATAGTGTTATCCCATGAGTCATAGGAAGATACCCTCTTTTGGACTACTCCATGCTAACATCTTTAGCATCTTATCTATGTACGTTGATTGTGAAAGACTAAGTAACCTTTTCAATTTATCTATATAGATCTTTATCCTGAGGATATAAGTTGCTTCACCGAGATCTTTCATGACAAATTGTTTGGAAAACCAAATCTTTACATATTTGTAGCATAGAGACATCATTTCCTAGTAATAATATGTCATCTACATATAGCATAAGGAATGTGATTGCACTCCCACTAACCTTCTTATACACATAGGGTTCATCCAGATTTTGTGAGAAACAAAACTCTTTGATTGTCTCATCAAAGTGAATATTCCAACTTTTGGATGCTTGTTTCAGTCCATAGATGGATTTCTGAAGCTTGCATACCTTTTCGTCATCATAGGAGATGAAGCCCTCTGGTTGTGTCATATACACGTCCTCGGCTAGATTTTCATTTAGGAAAGCTATCTTCACATCCATTTGCTATATCTTATAATCATAATGAGCGACAATGGCTAGGAGTATCCTAATAGATTTAAGCATTGCTACTAAGCTGAAGGTCTCATCAAAATCAATTCTTTATCTTTGACATAAACCTTTGGCCATAAGCCTTGCTTTATAGGTAATCACATTACCATCCATGTCGGTTTTAAAAAAAAAAAAACCATTTACACCCTATGGGTTTTATTCCTTTGGGTGTCTCAACCAAAATCCATACTTGGTTTTCATGGATGGAATCCATTTCTACCTTCATGGTGCTAAGCCATTTCTCAGACTCTAAACTCTTCAGAACCTATTCATAGGTAGTAGGCTTTTAATCTTCTATGAGCAATATGTTATTCTGTTCAATCACGAGAAATCTATAATTTTCGGGAGTAGAGCATATCCTACATGAACTACTAATTTCTTATGTTGAAGAAGGTTAAACTATTACTTCATCTGTATTAGTCACGATCTCAGGTTTAGGCAGTTGATTCACATATGTTTGAGCATCTTGAACTTCTTCAAGTTCAATTTTGCTCCCACTATCTTCTTTTAAAAGAAACTTTTTCTCTAAAAAGATAACATGCTTTGAAACAAACACTTTTTGTTCCTCAGTAAGGTGAAATTGATATCCTATTATTTCTTTAGGGTATCCTACGAAAAAACAATTGTCAGACTTTGCATCAAGCTTATCTGAACAATCCCAAACTTTCAAATGAGAAAGATAGGGTTTTTTGTTAGTCCACATCTCATATTGAGTAATATTAACTGTCTTTGATGGAACTCTATTTAGCAAATAAAGAACTGTCTTGAGTGCATACCCCCAAAAGGATTTTGGTAAATTTGCAAAGCCCATTATTCAGCGGATAGTCTTGCCACAATGGAAGTAAGTTCCGTTCGATCCAATATCTTTAAGTTTCTTTTTGGCTGCAACCTTTTGGTTGCTTAGAACTTTTCTTCTTTAGGTTTTTTTTCTTGAACCAGAAGAAAAATAGTCCACCACTAACCCTGGCTCGCTATCCTTCTTGATAGCTTGCTCTGCTGTCTTGAGTAGATTGATCAACTCAAGCATTACCAAGGAGATTTGGTTCATTTGATAGTTCAACACAAACTGTGAATAACTATTAGACAATCTAACCAGAATTATGTCAACACTTAATTCATAGTCCACAACAAAACCTAAGGTGGGTAACCTCTAAATATAACCATTCATCTTTAGTGTATATTGCACTGTAGATGTCCCTAGAGTCATCTTAGTTGTGAAGAGTAACCTCGAGGTCTCGAACCTTTCAGACTGAGCTTGTTTATCAAAAAGCTCTCTAAGATGAAACACTATGGTATTAGCATCCATAGACTCATGTTGTTTCTGTAGCTCTGGTGACATAGAGGCTAGCATAATGTAGGTAGCCAATTCACTATCTTTAAGATGCTTACGATATGCTCTGTGACCCTCTTTAGAAGCATCAGCAGCAGGGGGATCAAGAAGTGAAACGTCTAGGATATAGCCTAGCTCCTCAGGTCTGAAAACAATTCTCATATTTTTCATTCAAGCAAGAAAATTGGGTCAAGTCAATTTATTAAAATCTATAAGTGAGTACAAATTCACACTAGAAGACATCTTCAATTAACCTAAATGTGAAGAGAGAAAGAATGTTAGAATATAAATACATGCATGATCGACTTACGTGACATATATATAACTCCCACTAGTTTCAAAGAATCCATAGCCTTCACTAAGAATTCAAGAAAAATTATGACAAAGTGTCCTAGTGGGTCGATATCTGACATTATTAAGAATGATTTTGGGTTTACCCAATAAGTCACCTTAGGTCAATCGGTAAGTATCAGTCATATCAATTGCATCATAGATGAAACTATCTTCTAGTGCTATCAACTCGTGATGTATGCACACACATTAGGTTATTAAATTTTGATGTGCATACATCTGATGTATGTTACCCAATTGTGCCTTTGTTTACGTTGACCTTGATTTTACTCAACAAATCAATGCTTCTAATGAAAACCGACCCATCAATCTGAAAATCTTATTTCCATGGCTCGAACATATCCATATAGAGCGAGATTGGGTTTACCCAACAACCATAACTCTAAAAGAATTATGGTTCTCCCTATATTAATGGAAGACATTAGTTTTCATATTATGTGTGAGGGATTTCATACTCTGGTATCATCTAAGTAGTAGGATTATAGTCACAATGACTATATGGTATGATTTAGGACATTTCATTAATCATATTGTATCTATATCCATAACCATCCATCATCCTACCTATCCAACCCTAGCATGCATTCTTTAATGGAACCATTTCACAAGGTTTTCTTTTATAGGTTGTGACATGTTATGCATATAAAGATTTGACATTCGATTGAACTCTTGAACTGAATTGTTTTTTAATGTTGGCAACGACTAATTTATCAATCCGTATGTTTTTAAATCCAATTTATAATACCAATATACCAAGTGTAATATCCTCTACTCTGATTTACCAATTAAACATTTTAATTGTATCATACTTGCTATATCTAGTCATACTAAACATGAAATACTCGAAATAGATTAATACAAAAAAAATCTCTTAGACCTCCAAATAGTTTGAGAACATCAAACTATCACCCTAACTATCTCTAAGTAGTCTCCACTTCATCAAGACTACTTCGGTACTTGTCACATAACTTGTAACAGCCAAAACAATCAAGGCAACTGAATATACCAATGAGACGCTAATATGACATATTTGACACCCGAAAATTTTTGGGAACCCAATTTCAAACAAATCAGTTTAGCATGCATACTACATCAAAGTAACATACTTATGATCACATAAAAAATGATCCAAGGCATTGAAACCAAAAACCACACAATCACTACTTCAAACAAACTAGGTCCAGCAATTTTCTAAAAAATGTCCAACTCTGTATTTTGCTCGAAAAAATCATTGAAACAACTTCAATAAAAGCTGAGAAAATTACAAAGGCTATAACATGTTCCTAGCATATTCCATGAAGTTTTTCAGAATTTATTTCCAAGAAAAACCCAACCAACATCAACAACCAAGTCAATCCAGATCTGTGTTCCTTAACACATACATTCCCAATAGCACACAAGAAATTCTCAAATAAATATTCAGTCACCTCAAAAACATTTTTCCATCTTCATAGATATTTAAATACATGTTAGAAAGAGGGTTATAAAACAAAATACTAAATTTTTTTTAGAATTTATTCTCAAATTTACAAGCATGCCTATTCATGTAATGTGCATAAACACAACAACCAGAACAGTAGGAAATTAATTAGCGAAAACATATCAAATCAAATTGATAAAAATTTTCCTTCTGTAGAAATATTCAACAACATCTCATGAGCAAATATGGGCAATAAAATTTTGAAAACAATCTCGCTATACTGATTTCTAATTTAACACTATCAGAATGCACAACTGTCACAACCAATCAGCAACATCACACATGTTATGGTTTCTCCTTTATACGGGGAACAAATGGCTTTGATACCACTGTAAGAAAACTTCGGTGCGTGCATCATATACAAGAAGGGAGTAAAGTAAAATATTTTGTTCTGGGACTTTCTCAAATTCTAGGATCTATGTGCCTATACAAGGAAATACTATTAAACCTAGCTGAAAATTCCCAATTCACATACATGTTTATAACATATATATATATATATATATATATATATAGGAATTCATGGCATTTACACAAATCAATCATTCATATAATAACCACGTGTCTTATGTGTAGTATCCTTCATTCTTTGATCTTCTACTCGTCAGTTTGTCACAATCCATAACGACCAAAATAGACGGTCTCCAACGGTATCCATACAGAGATCGAAGAGACTAACTGAATTAAACTCTTTAATCCAAAAATGGCTAGAACAAAGACAAGAGTGTTAACTCTCTTTTTTGTTCTATGGAAGCAAAAAACATGGAGAGAAAATGGAGAGGAAGAAGATGATGAGAGAATTGCTTGTTTTTGAACAAAACTTGCTTCTCACAATTATCATCCTCCTTGTCTACCTTTTGTTTTTGTCTTTCATGTCTTTGTCTTTTATGTTTTTGTCTTTTGTCCTTTAAAGACCATAAATGCATAACTTTTAAAGACCGCTCTCTCATCTTCCACGTTTTACTTATCTTTTATATATATATATATATATATATAAATTCTGAGGTGGTCTAGTCATACTGGAATCAGTCTTATCAGGTCCCAGGTGTGGAAAAAACACCAGAGACCTATTTTAGCAATATCGATGCGCGATATCATCGAAACATAACTCGATCTCATTGGGATCCATTTGGTTATATTGCTCTCTATATAATGGATCTTTATCCAAAACCATTTTACGAATCCTTCGAGTCACTCTTATGCGAGTGACCTATTAGGTTCTTGGATATGTTGGCCACTTGGATTAACATTTAATCCAAGCAAGTCATGAGTGACATCTAGTAACACATCATGACCCCCAATTGATTGAAACGTAAGAGGTTTGACGAATGAACCCGTGCTCATCCCGAATCATCTCACAAACCCTCCCATAGACAATTGTTGTTCAATTCCTCCTTTCACCATGCTATACCCTACTTGGTTATAAGTATGGCCAAAGTGTCAACTCTTACTAGACTGACTACGTTAAATCTAGCCCAAGTGATATCAGTTCTCATCCTGGTACTCATTACTCTATATGTCAATGAAGACATTCTTCATGAAATATGTACTCCGGCCATAGACTTCTAAGTAATGACCCCGAAAAGATCATAGAAGTGGTGAATCCTCCATTGGCTACTTAATTACCTTCTAATACCTTAAGCTATACCCAATCACCACCCTATTAGCGACCTCTGCAAGGCAACAAGGAATGAAGTCAAAGCACAGAATCAGTATCCAAGATATCCTTGAGTATCTCAAGTCTAAGGATACTTGCACCATTGCTATGATGAGATTATCACTGATATTAGAATAGGATGTCCATGTGATGATCTCATGGTATATCATCCAATGTACTTAGTACCTCTAGTAAGCATCTACATCTCAACTCTAAACACCCCATGTTTACAATTTCTAAAATCCATTGCTTGATCAAATCAAGGAGTTTATCATGTGTTAGTCTATCCGAATTAATGATATCCAGGCTCATTAATCCTACGACTAGGGATAATTTAGATATTGACATAATTGGATATGATAGGAATCTTAGTAGTATGATCACATCATGATTTCCTTCATGTTATGTCATATATGACGGACTTCATTAATTTACTTATAGATCAATATAAATTCATAAATAATGAACACCAAATTAATGAAACATGCTTTTCTATGTTATTGAAAATAAATTCTGTACATAACTTTGTATAAAATGCATTAAAGGCAATTTCCTTTAAGGCACTACTCTAATAGAATTAACTTAACCTCAAATATCAACCACTTAAAAAGTGTCAACATACTAACTTATTCCTTTCATGTTTAAAGTTCTTTGATTTGAATATACATATCAATTATAATATTGACACCCTATTTATACAGCTATGGAACTTGTAAGTATGCACTTATTATTATTAATCAATTAAAAAGACAAACTATCACTAAGTAACCCTCCATGAAAATTCTTGCTACTTTTGAAAGATTAATAGGTTTAATTCATTGCAAGCGTTATCTTTTTATATTTTATTTAATGATCACCTAGGCTTTTGATGCGAAGGCATACAAATTATAATGAATGTCCCCCGATTACTCAACTAGGTTATGTTTTTTACTTAGCTTAGTTGGAGTTTCATTTTTAATTCTCCTAATTACTTGGCTATATTAGAACTCTCGACTAGCTACCAGATCTATTCTTAACCTAATTTTGTTAAAAAGGGCTAGTGAAATAGTAATTTATTTAACATTTTTTAAAATTTCTTAGCCTACCTTTCTTATTAGTCAATCACTCTCATAAATGGGCACTAATAATGCTAACTGATTTAATTGAATCTAATTATAAATGTATCCAAAAAAGTGTTATAAAGTGAAAAAACAGGTACCATATCCTAATTAACATGCATATTCATCCCAAAGATACTTAAAACACAAAATTCATAAGTTACTATACCTTTACAATTTAAATGATCATGTTCAAAGGTAAGCCAATTCCATTCAATTCATGCCATTGACAAATTCACATAATGCACACATCATGCAACAAAATGTTCACACAATGCCAACCTAATCAAAAACTAACACAATGCAAATGTCAATTTCACACATAAATGACATGCTAACGCATAATTGTCCCCACACTTTAACAATAGATTGTCCTCAATGTGAGAAACAAAACAATATAAATAAAAATAAATAATGATAAAGAAAAAGTTATTGAGGCAGTGATGGTGTTAGTGATGGATTTTGAACACCTTGAATAGAAAATTATTTAAGTATTTTCTTTGTGTCATACAGCTATTGACATTGATGACACACGATCTCCTTCAGTTGTGCCTCTATGGCAATGTTATGAATATTGTACCGAACTAGATTTTGGTATGGTACTGTATTGGTACTGGTCAATAATGGGTACCACTTTGAGCAATTTTTTAAATTTATGAAATAGTTCCTGAATTTTTTTAAAATTGAAAATAGTCTATTAATATATTGTATCATGTCTCCAAAAATTATAATAATAAAAATTGAAAATCACAATAATTTATTTATTTTTGTTAACATTAATTTTCAAATATTTTACATATATTTAAATCTATAATAGTTACAATGATGAGTACTTGAACACTACATTTTTGGATGTTGAATAAGAATTTATTTAGTAGGGCACGTCTCTAGTATAGTATTCCCTTTACTTGTCTAATAAGTCAACAAATCAATAAATGTAAAAATTAGAATTACTTTCATGTGTCACTATTTCAGAGGCATTTTCGTGATAAACATTCTAAAATAAGACAACCCCTCAACTCTCAAGTTAACAACAACTCATTATCTTTGTTGTCTTCTTTCTCTCTTTGTCGTTGCTCTTGCTTTCTCTCTCTTCAACACTACCTCCTTCTCTTTCTTTATTTTTTGATCAACCAAACAACATTTTCCTTCACATTCAAAGGGTTCTTTGTTCTCTTAAACCTATTACCACTTTAACAACCTATATCGGTAAGAATTAGAATCTCATGAATTAGATTATGAAGTGTTTGATGAAATTTAGCCATGGGATTGGTCCTTAGTTGAAATCTTTGGGTAATTTTGATTTGTTTCCCTTTTGCTCTTTTACGTGTAAGTTTGGCTGTGTATTATTGGTGGGTGTTGCACTGGTTTCTTATTCCTCACACAGGAGAGTGGAGAGTCACCACACACACACACACACACACACACACACACACAGAGAGAGAGAGAGAGAGAGAGATCTAGAGGAAGAGACAATGGTGGAGAGTCACCAAAGAGGACAATCATCAGAGAGGAGAATCGACAGAGAGGAGAACACAGAGAGAGAGTGAGAGTAGCATAGTAGCATTGGGATGGGAGTGTTTTAAGAATTTTTTTTTTTTACAAAACATTCCTCCTTTTTTTTAAAATTTATGGTACTAGTTAGTGGTTGGCCGGTACCTTGCAAAATTGCCATTATCGACTAGTACTGACAATCAGTACTTATATACCTAGCTAGTCGGTACTAGCCGGTACGGTATGAAACTCATAATATTGCTCAATGGTGTCTAGGCAGACTTCCAAGTTCTTGTTATTTTCTTCCATTTGGTTAAGTATTTTGTCTCATCCTTCCTCCTTAGATTCTTTACTAGACAAGACTTCTTATTGGTTTTATATCAAAACAAAACTAAAGCTCGCCTATCCAGTCCTATTTTTAAATTTTAATTTAAAGTAGAATCTCAGTTCGCCTCAAATGCATGTTATTTAAAAACTCAGGAAAAATAATGGTTAGTCCATCAACAAAAACACCATAAAATTGAGCTAGTGCAATGACAAGAAAACTTATGCTGAGATAGCTACTTTTCTTATTAAGAGAAGTAACTATGGTTTGAAAAATGCTGGGGAATGTACAAATATGGATCTTATGCCATGCACAAAAGGATAAATAAATCTTTTATAAAAATTTGTTACTTTAAGTTTTTTGTAAAAAAATTGTGATATATAAATTTATGTGGCAATAAATGTTCAGGATTTAGAATAACAATATTAGGTGTATTTTTTGAAGTAAATCCATCCAACCCCATTAATTTTTTCCAATATTGGTTAACATGAAAGTTCCCGTATTTGTCAATAATTTTTTATTTTAGAAAACGAAAAATTTCTTCCATAATATCATAATCCATATAATAAGGGTTTCCATGTAATATGTAATAGAAACAAAAAATTATTTAACTTTCACGACTCAAAATGTAAACTAATGTAAAATTTAAGGATTAATTCCTCATACATGGGAAAATAAAAATGAATAAATTTGTCCCATTGAATTTTAACACTTAAAATATCAAATTTTCTTTTCAAACCTAGATTTTCTAAGATTGAAAAATCAAAATAACATGGTTTAGTAATAATTCTTGAATAAAGGGTTTGGAATTTTCGACCTTCTTCTTCTGAGACGATTGAAAAAGATGCTCCAAAATCCTTATCCAAGTGACATGCATCATCACATGACACTTTTCCTTTTGGTGTTGAGCATTTTATGATTTGAATGATTCTTGGAGCCATGAATAAGTGTATAATTGCAAAAAAACCAAGAAAATACAACAAAAACACAAAATAACACCAAAAAATGTGGAAGAGAAAAGTGTAGATAAAATCTTGTAAAAACCACTCAAAAGATATGATATTGTATGGAAATCACTAGATTTGTGTAAAATGAATGATAATTAGGTGAAAGATGAAAGAAAATATTGAAAAACAAAGTGAAAGTGAAAAGAGATTTGAGAGAAAGTAAAGAACTATAGAGGTGGCTGCTAGTTTAGAGAGAGAATATGAGAGGTAAAAGAAGACAAAATAAGTATTTAAAGGGTTAAGGTTTGAAAGAAGGGCAACTAGGATTTTTTTGGACATAGGTCATGAGTTGGGGCCATTCACACCTACCATGATGATCATAGAGGTGCCATGATCTTGACAGAGGGATCCCTCACTCTCCTTGCACTATTGTGGTTGGAATTCTCCACTTTTACCACATTTCACTCAATTAACCTTATGTATCCCCCAAAACTTGTTCCTTAACCTATAAAAAATTCAAAAAGATGAGATTCAACAATCAAAATCACTCTAAATAAATTAAAACAAGAAAATTACATGCTAGAATTCACAAAAAACCTAATTAACATAACATGCTAATTTACGGTCATTAGCTTAACCATTCATCATTCAAATCTTGTTTAATGAACTGATAAGAAATAAACTACTTCCCTTTTTTATGAAAAGACTCATCTGAGACACAGCTTATATATTTGTCCATTCACCTTGAAGGTTTCCTTATTATGGTTTTCTAACTTTAAAGCTCTATGCTCAAATATGTGGGTTACTTTGAAAGGCCTATTCCATCGTGACGAAAGCTTTTCAGGAAAAAAATTTAATCTTAAGTTAAATAATAACACCACATCTACTACCTTGAACTCCTTTTTCTTGATATGAGTATCATGTCATATAGGCAACTGAATCGGGTAACAGTTAAGAACAAGTACCCATTGCCTAGAATTGATGATTTGCTTAATGAGTTGCAGGGAGTTTAGGTGTTCATTAAACTAGATTTGAGATTAGGGTACTATCAGTTGAAGATAGCAGAGGCTGATGTATCAAAGAGTGCATTCAGAAGCAGGTATGGGCACTTCGAGTTTCTAGTAATGCCGTTTGGGTTAACTAATGCCCCTTCAACAATTATGGCTTTGATGAATAAGGTGTTTCAGCCCTACCTGGATCGCTTTATGATAGTGTTCATTGATGATATTTTGGTGTATTCAAAGAATAAAGAAGAACATGCCAAGCATCTAAGAGTGGTTCTGCAGGCCATGAGGGAGAAGCAATTATATGCCAAATTCAGTGAGTGTGAATTTTGGCTAGATCAATTCGTATTTTAGGATGTATATTGACTGGAGAAGGCATACGAGTGGATCCAAAGATGATAGAGGTAGTGATGAATTGGGAAGCTCCGAGGAATGTGTCTGAAATTTGAAGCTTCCTAGGATTGACCAGATATTACCAGATGTTTGTCGAGGAATTTTCCTTCATCTCTGTCCCTCCGACAAAGATTCTGAGGAAGAATGTAGCGTTCAGATGGGATGAAAAATGTCAGAAGAACTTTGAGGAACTAAAGCATCAGTTGACTACGGCATCGGTATTAACCGTTCCGTTGAGAACTAGAGGATATGTGGTATATAGTGATGCTTCACATCAAGGATTTGGATGTGTGTTGATGCAGTATGGCAAAGTGATCGATTAAACATCGAGACAATTAAGGTCTCACGAGATTAACTATACAGTACATGATTTAGAGCTAGCTGCAGTTGTCTTTGCTTTAAAGATATGGAGACATTATCTTTATGGAGAGACATTTCA
>JANQBM010000006.1:17420005-17439272 GCA_025594535.1 Erythroxylum domingense
ATGTATGTGATGCCATGTGGAGTTCAGTAGTGATCGCACGTAGCACTCCCTTATCTTAGGATATGTATCGGAATGACTTACGGGCGTCCCGGTGCGTACCCTAGGGTAATGGGGTGTTACAATTAATATAGGAGCGGTACCTAGAACAAGGTCAATGGTAAATTCCGTTTCCCTTTTTAGGGGTAAACCTAGTAATTCTGCAGAAAACACATCCAGGAAATCCTTAACAATAGGAATATCCTGAATGGTTTGTTCATTCTGGGTATCAACTACATGGGCCAGATAAGCCTCACATCTACCTCGGATCAGTCTCAAAGCACTCATGAAGAAAATTAATCGGACTGGCACTATTTGGCTAACTCCTCAAAATACTACTCTCGGCTGATTAGGAGATTTAAGAACTACCTCCTTAGTATAACAATTCATCACCATCCTATGAGCAGTGAGCCAATCCATGCCTAGAATAATATCTATTTATTTTAACTATAATACAATCAAATCGGCTTCTAACTCTGCCTGATCAATCCGAATGATATATCCTTTACATACCTCACCAATCACTGTAGTATTATCTACTGGTGTACTCACCTATAATACACATTTCAACATCTCTCTCCCATAACGTAGTCTAGATGTCAAATGTAGTGCGATAAAAGAATATGTAGATATTGGATCTACTAATGCAAATGTTTTAAAATTAAAAACATTCAACAGACCTGCTACAGCATCTAGGGAGTTCTGTGCCTCCTATCTGTTGATGGTATAGACCCTGGCTTAAGACTATGGTTGGTTACTCTGCACCTGACACTAGGCCCTATTGATTGTGTTCTACCTCTACCTTTGCCTCTCTGTATTGATCTAGTAACTCTACTTTACTGGACTATCGTCTCAGTTATTGTTCCTCCTCTCATTCCATACTGTGGTCCCAATGTCTTGTGGATAACCTTTGATCTGATGCTCTACAGAGCCACAATAGAAACAAGTTCATAATATCCTACACTCCCTACCATGCTTCTTACCACAGTGTTCACAATCAGGCATCTACTGGGACTATCATGGGGGCACTTGTCCTCTACCTCTACCAGTCTGAACAAATCCACCTCTTGATCGAAAACTCGATTCTCTCGATCTAGTCTGGGATCAAAACGATATGTTCTAGTATTTATTGAAACTCCTGCCAGAATCAGCCTGACACTCAACTTGTCTCTTCACTCTAGACTCCTGTTTGTACTCACCTTGATCTTCTTTCACCAACTGTTCAATTTTGATCGAGGCCGCTCATAGTTTTGTAAAACTACCCAAGTTAGAAATGGCTAGCCTCATTCTAATTTCCATGTTTAACCCATCCTTAAACTGTCTACACTTATCCTCCTCATTCGGAATTAATGCAGTTGCTTACCCCATTAACTCATTAAATCGTATCTTATATTCTACAATAGTGAGACTGCGTTGCTTCAAATCTAAGAACTCTTTCATATTTCGATCCAGATAAATCTTGGGCATATAGTTCTCTCAAAACACCTTCAGAAAATCTTCCCATTTCAGTCCACAAGGTCAGGCGAAACTGTTGGGAATAGTCTTCCACCACTGATATGCTGGACCTTGCAGAAGCGAGACCCCATAATCAAATCTCTCATCGAACTCGCAATCCATCTGATCGAACACTCTTTCAGCCCTTTCTAACCATCCTTCTGCCTCAACAGAGTCTATACTTCCGTAGAAGTCTACAGCTCCTTACTTTTGAAGCTTATCATATCTCTTTTCCCTCCTCTTTGGAATTCTCAGAGGCATTTGTGCAAACTCAGGTACAGGAGACTCTTTTACTGGATCCTACAAACTCTATGTCAGCTGACTCTCCAACTTGATCTCCTATAGCAGGTGACCTATAACAAAAATAGTTGTGATCACTATTCGAATCTCTCACTCAATATAATGTCTAAATGTTCTTCTACATCCCTATGGATGCCAAACTATGCTCTGATACTAAAATTGTAACACCCCACTATCATAAAATATACACCCGAGCATCCATAGGACATTCAAGTACACATCCTATGACAATGGCATGTTAGAGCAAACACTATCACTTATATGACATCATATAGAATAACACAATACTTAAAATGCTCAACTACTCATTTCATTCATTAACAAAACTTACATTACAGCAGCACTTTCATTTAAAAAAATATTTACATCATCAAGTATTTAACAGTTTATTACTCTTTATACAAAAGATCTACATGAAATGAGAACTACATATACACAATCTATAACTCCTCAGATGTTAGTTGATCAACCTTTGAGCCATTCTTTAGTCCAAAATCAACAGTACTAATCTGTCTTAGAAACTATTTCTCCTCTCTCGTACCCAAAAAATCACGTTACAATTTTTGATGAGTTTTGCGAACTCAGTGAGTGAGCCACATTGATGTGCTCACTCATGGCAAATACACAAATATCTTACATCCATCCAAATTCACAACATTTCTTATCTCAATAAGACATATTGAATGTCACACATTTCACATACTCTTTCAAAACATGCATATTACAATCAATCACTTTATCAACAATTACACAAATATGGCATATCACATTATCATCGCAATTTCAGAAATGGATTCATGATCATATAATTCATAATCCTAAATGTACAAATGTAGATGCATATGAGACTCCACATTTGTTATTATTTGTTGTGAAAGAGCACCTTTCAGGTACAGATATAGATATTGTCTTGTACCTATTATGGGTACTAGGCTCATTAATCATGGGCCCAGGCTTTACATGTAGATTACAGATTTTTAAGCTTAAATCTCTTTTAAACTGGCTACTTCGGTCACAACACCTTTATCTAATCATCCATATTAATGTGATGTTTCAAATCACAAAATATGCTAACAATATCATTTATTCATGATGCACAGACATAATCTCATGTTCATCGAATCTCAATCTAGCATTCAACTTTTGTTGAGTATACAGATATTTTTCATAATTTATATGCAAACAAAACACTTTGATTACATTCCCAAATATCAATCTCCTCAGACTATTAATGCCCGAAATTATCAAAATCACAATCAGATCATAAAGATAAGTCAATCCTAGTAAGAATATCTAGGTTACTCACAGTATGCTCCAATTTATGCTATTGCCTAGATGGTCTGGCAATGTCTTGTTAATGGCGTTTGACTTGAGTTTCTAAAACGACGCCGTTTTGTAATTTTTTATATTAAAAAAATATAGACGGGCCGGATTTGCCCATGCGGGCCACGGGTCTGCCTGCGGCCCTCTATTTTTTGGCCGGGCTCTGCCCGGCCCATTGACATCCCTACTCATAGGTGGCCCGGGCTCGACCCGACCTATTGACATCCCTACTCATATCCTTCATCTTTGCTTTCCTATTACCTCGTCTATTTCTGATTTCTCAAGAAACTCTCTTCCTTCCTTCATCTTTGCTTTCCTATGACCTCATCTTTTTTTGATTTCTCAAGAAACTCTCTTCCTTAAGTGGTTGTTTCTTCGGCTCACTTTGGTTCCATCTGATTCTTTCTTTTGTCCAATGGATAAAACTTCCAAAGTTTCTCCACCAATAAAAACTACTCTTTTAAACGCGACTGAACTGTTCTCTGATTCTATCCATCTTATCTAATATTTAAAAATAATTAAAGTTCCGTATTTAATGTGCACTTAGCTTAAAAAAGAACAAGTCCAGATGTTTTATAAATTCTAAAAATGCATATATCAATAAATATTGAAAATTATAACTTGTTTTAATTATGATGATTTTAAAAGTCTGTTATATACGATACTTGCTTAACCATCTAACTTTACTCCTCTATATTCCGCTCTTTTTTTAGTTTAAATTAACGTAATAAGGTCAATAAATCCAGACTTTGACACAATACAGTAGACATGCTGAAAAACATTCCTGGTGAAATTTCACATTTACATACAATTATAATTTTGGGACACGGGCATCTTCCCCCACTTGCCCTAGGCTAGATCGGATACCCGCTCTACGCCCCTAAACGAACAACTTCCACCGAATGGAAAGTTAGCTCTCTTGCAGGATAGATACTTAAGAAGTGATTAAATGAACAGAGAATGCAGATAATCAACGACTAATTTTGCCTGGGCACGATTACTACAATCAGCTCCTTGAATGGCTGTTCCATAACATGTTACAATCATGTGAAAGTGGCTGTACCTTTCAAATTGTCACATTTCACCAGTTTGTATTCACATCCATATCTCAAATACAACACAAACAGCTCCTTCCCCCATCTGCAGACAAATGCCGCTTCCATAAATCTCTACGATGCACCACAAACTTGACATACAGAATGGTGGGTCTGCCCCTGCCAACTCAATGCCATATATTTTGTTCATAACGTTGAATATTTGTTTGAAATATGGGATATATGATGCCAAAGCAAGTCAATAGATTGAATTTCAAATGTCTATGTTGCAGGCCGACACTATTGTTCTCTGAAGTCCTTGGTTTCTGACAGTTGCTGTGTCCTGCACAAGATGGAAGAGAGTAAGCTATTTGATTTTAAGCGATTATTGTGGTTGTTTAACGATATATTATGGAGCACAGATGGATACATATTTATAGGATCAACAGAAAAGACATTACCTAACACTTTGAGGGTAGACGAACAGAATCTTGATTCCCATTTTTCACTTTTTGAATAAATATATCCAAACTTGTGGCATCAGTTCAAAAATGTATCATAAAGTGCTTGCCTCTTAAAATATTCAAGGTTTCAAGCAGCAGGGCAGAAATTGCCAATCAATTTGTGGATTTTTACGGAAGTAGAAATTCACTAGATCAGGGCAATGACTTGCTAAAAGTAGGAAAGTATTTGTTTTGCGCATCAGCATCTCAAGATTTAAGCTATCTATAGTGAACTGGCTATCTTCAAAATCCTGCATTCGGAAATGAAAATCACCATTGCATCTATGACAAGCATATTACACATATTAGCAACAGAAGTGTCGTCTCATGCATCATAGTCTTCATTAACTCAGGACTTTGGCTACCTTGCTGTACTTAATCCCATGTTTTACTTAAGAAATAGATTTCTAAGTGAGCACCTATTATAATTCAAGGTTTTACAAAGGAAAAACTCACTGATCCACAAGAACACTAAAATTTTAGAAAATTGCATTTCTATAAAGCTTCCTATGGCTAATTAATGTATATGACAGCCTGATATAATTTCAAGAAATAATTATGGCCATAGACCTTCTACTACGTAGGAAGCAGAAAATTGATCAATAACACATTTGTTCTGCCTACTATATAAAGTATTTCATTTCCATTAGTTCATCTACAAGCTCATTCAAGCAAAGACACAAGCAGAAGATGTTTCAATACGGAAAAAAAGCTTACAAAACACTCAAAAGCTTCAGTAGAAAGGAAAACAGGACTAGTCTAGTAGCCAAGGGGGCCTAACAATTGATTAAGTTTGTTCCCTTATTAAAATCTGTTAAAGAAAGAAGTTCTTGTCCTTAATTTGGAAGGTAAGAAAACATGAAGCAACTAAAGTTTAACTTCATATGATTAGAATGCAAATCAAGGATCAAAGTTCAATTCAACTGTAAGTATGCTGCAAACAGGAATTTGAAAGAAGAATAAAATTCAAGTATATTAATCAAAATCAGAGTTAAAGAAGGCCAACAAAAATCAAAAGGGAACATTCAACTTGAAGAAGAAGATACATTTGGAAAGTTGTGATTCACTAAAGTAAGTGTTCTAGAGTCGAGAGTAAAGTGACTTTGATATGGTGAGTCTTTGGACTTCAAGGTGACCTAGGATTGAGGAGAAAGGTAGTGTTTTGCTACAAGAAGAGAACCTCAAAACCGGATATCCACCATTTTGAGGTTAACTACAAAAGGTGCCTATGAACTTGCGCAGGTGGTTAGCTGTCTGTAAAAGAATCTAAACAGCAACATTCACTTATGAAACTATCAAATCCAATTTTGATACCAATGGCTACATGAAGCCTTGAGGATATAGAATGTCTTGATGAGAAGAATAAACAATTGAGGTGAATTGGGTAAAATTGTAAAGGATGTGATAGGTCAAGTGCTTGATAATGAAAAATCTTGTATGGATACTCACAAAACATTTTGAGCGTTAGTTCTTGCAAGAACAGTGTTGAATTAAAGCTATTTTAGGTCGCTTGAATTAAAGCTATTGTAGTTCTCATTGAAATTTGTTCTTGGTGAGTCGTGTGTAAAAAGTAAACTGAGTGAAAGAGAATATTGACTTCTCACTAACCTTGAAGAAGAGGTCACATTGTTGATTCAGTACCTTTAAAAGCTTGGGAATTGAAGCATGCCTTTCTAAGGACTGAAACCACTATAAATTTGTTATTATATCTAGTAAGCTTACTCATTTACTATTGTTTTTACTTTATTAATTGAATTGAATTGATTGAACTAACTCCAACTTGCATCAACCTAGGAGACATTTATATTTAAGCTTATCAAGTGTTCAATAAATTGCCTTAATTCTCTGTGCCTAGTCTTAAGCCCTGTATTTAATCAATCTCAAAAAAAGATAAAAGTCAGGGTGCATACAAGTGCATCCATATTGGCTCAAACATGCCATGTGGCTGAACCAGTATTAAGATAGAGAGACATGTGGAACCTAATCAAGTCCTTACATCTTAAAAAAACAACACATTTTAGTATCCAAGAAAGTCGTAAGCCTCACTCACTTCCCATAGATTACTAGTTATCCTTAATATCCAATACTAAACAATGCAATTAACCATTAGCAAAGTCCAAGTTTTTGACCTTCTAAGAATTTCTCTTGTAATGAAGATTTTCCGTAAAATGTAACTATAAAGTAGAAAAAAGTGAGTAGAATGGCTTTCCGATTCGATTGCACCCATCTATTTGTAATAGTGATCGAATAGAAGTCCCTTGTAAGTTTATTACATGGAACATATAATAAGCATTTTAATAGTTGCGAATACTATCCTTGAGTTGGAGCATAATTATGCATACCCAACTTGCTGCAAAGAATACTCTCTTAATGGCCTTTATATATGTCAACTCAATATTATTAATTAAAGGATCATTAACATACACAGAAAGAAACATGCTCCTCATTTTAGATATCAACTATAAAATACCAAGTGATCATTACAAGAATGATTGGGAAAAGCTTAATCATTGTGTCTCAAAGCTTCCTGTTCCACACTAACGCCCATCGCTTCAATTCATAGTAACAACTTCTCAAGTCTATATTGATGCAAAAGAGCTTAAAGTATATAGAAAAAATAAAAGAGATGGTAGGATGAGGAATGGGAATTGAGCCGACATCAAAGATAAAGACTAAAATTTAGATTGTGTTAGGATTCCTTATTAGATAGGAAATAGTAGTAAGTTAAATATGTTATTTTATTTTACATATATTATTTAGTTATTTAGGACTTAGATAATCTTTATTAGAATAGGATTCAAATTTGTTGGGATCTCTTTCTTATTAGAATAATGGTTCTAAAAACTTCTCTATAAATATGTGTATATTCCGCTCTTCAATGAGAAGCAATCTGAAATTTTTCTACAAACTGGAGTTTTCAACTAAAAGGTGTGATACTTTTTTCTAAAAGTGATTTTTAAACCCTGAAGGTGATTCTTCATTTCTTACTCTTCATTCTTAACCCTAAATTCCAGCTATATTAAACTCTAAAATTCAAACTTTAAAATTGTTGAGATATAGATAAGTTGTAAATAGATTAGAAGAATCAGTTTGAAATCCCTTAATTTAAGGGATTTTGGTTAGATAGTATTACATATTTAGTTTCCTATTTTTTCTCTTGTAATCTACTATATAATACTATATATTCTCTGTTCATGATATGAAAAAATATCCCAGAATTCTTTTCCACAAGGTATCATTGCCCTAGGGTTCTTTTTATGGGATTTGTTCTTCGAGCAGCCTTCATTGTTGCATAATTGTAACCTTTTGTTTGGTTCTTTTCTTGTGTATTCCAGCCTTCATCACCACCATTCCTCCTCGTCTTTCCTTCTCTCATTCCCCCTATTAGGGCAACCTTAATTGCTGTGTTTTTCCTCCTTCACCATGTCAACTTCCCAAACTTCCGTCTCTAACAATCCTAACCCCTCAGAAGAATCCAGTTCTATTCAAAAAATTGGAGATTTGCAAAATATTCGGGCTTCCTATAATCTTAATGGGAAGAACTACCTCAAATGGTCCCAATTTATCCGCACACACCTCAAGGGCAAAGAGAGGCTTAGTCACCTTCTTGGAATGGGACCAACAAAGGACGACCTGATGTTTGAAGCATGGGATGAGGAGGATTTCATGATAATGTCTTGACTATGGGATCCCATGGTAACTATGATTAGTGACACGTGCATGTTTTTGGTCACAACAAAGGAAATTTGGGACTACATTCGTCGCACATAGTCAACGGCTCGTGATGCTACTCAAGTGTACGAGATCAAGGTTAAAACTAAAGCCACTATGTAAGGAGAAAAATCTGTCACAGAGTACGCAAACCTGCTGCAAAATCTATGGCAAGAAATCGATCATTACCGAGTTTTCGAGATGAAATGCCTTGAGGATGCTGCCATCTTGAAGAACTTCATTGGAACAGACCCTGTCTATGATTTTTTAGCTAGATTGAAACTTGAATTCGATCAGGTTAGGATTCAAATCCTTGGCAAGGAGGACAAACCATCTCTAGAAGAGACAATTTCATTGATTCAAGTAGAACAAAGCCAAAGGAGTGTGATGCTTGCACCGCAAACCATGGATGGGTCAGCCTTAGTAGCAAAAACGAATTATTAGAAGAACAAAAGTAGTCATCTGCCTAAACATCCCAGTAGAGAAAACCAGGGGAAGGAGAATAAGGACAATCTCTGGTGCACTCACTGCAAGAAATTGAGGCACACCAAAGAAACGTTTTAAACGCTAAACGGTAAACCACCAATTTGAGAGTGGGGAAACCTTGGGGGGTAGCAGAGGTCTCAAGCACATATGATAGAGCAGCCCAAAGCTGAGGAAAATTCGACAACAGTGGGTTCAATAGTGAAGAAATTAAGTAGCAGAGAAGCTTATTGGGGTCTCTTGAGAAGCCTTCTAGTGCTTGTTCTTTGCCTCTTTCAGATAAACCTTCGCTTCCTTTTTGCATGAATGCCTTGGAAAAATTTCATACTAACTCTTAGATAATAGACTTCGGTGCCACAGACCATATGACACCCACATCTTAACTCTTCCACACCTATACCCCATGTCCAAATAACAAAAAGATTGTAGCAGCCAATGGCTCTTTAGCTACTATTGCAGGGTTCGAAGATATAAATATCACACCTACCCTTATTCTTAAAAATGTTCTCCATATACTAAAACTGTCAGCTAACCTTGTCTCCATTCTAAAGCTTACTCATAATTTTAAATGTTATGCTACTTTTTTCCCTTCTTATTGTATTTTTCAGGATCAGGGCTCGGGGAGGAGGATTGGACTTGCTAAGGAAAGAAGAGGTCTTTATCACCTTGAATCTTTATCACCTTGAATCACCTCAGAAAGTTAGGAGCAATTTGTCTCTGTCATTGCTCAGTTCCTCAAATAAAGATGCCATTTGGTTGTATCACCTGCGCCTAGGTCATCCATCTTTTAAAGTTTTAAAGGTCATGTTTCTTCATTTGTTCCAAGGATTAGATATTTCTAAGCTTCATTGTGATATTTGTGAACTGGCAAAACAAACTCGGGTATTTTTTCCTATTAGCAATAACAGAAGTTCTTGCCCTTTTCATTTGATTCATAGTGACATATGGGGTCCCTCTACTACACCTAACGTTTCTGGGGCTAGTTGGTTTGTATCCTTAATTGATTATTGCACTCGGGTTACATGGCTTGTTCTTCTTAAACAAAAATTTGATGTTAGCATTGTTATACCTAATTTCCCTGAATGGTTCAAAACCAATTTGGAGTTTAAGATAAAAAGCTTTAGGACAGACAGTGCTAGAGACTACTTCAACTAGATTTTGTCACCCTTCTTTCAATCACAAGGCATTATCCACGAGTCATCATGTGTTAACACACCTTAACAACATGGAGTAGCTGAAAGAAAAAATGGGCACTTACTCAACTCCACCCGAGCCTTACTCTTTCAAGGGAATGTCCCTAAGTCCTATTGGGGGGAGGCCATTCTTACTGCCACATATATGATATACTTCCCTCGTGTGGTAGACAACAAAAGTCCCGTAGAAATCCTTAATAGTCTCTACCCACACTTCAGAACCTCACGTGGCCTCACAGCTAGAGTATTTGGGTGCATTGCCTTTGTTCATATCCAGAGCCAACCGAGCGACAAGCTAGACCCCCGAGCCATCAAATGTGTTTTCCTTGGTTACTCACCCACTCAAAAAGGATACAAGAGTTACAACTCCTCATCTAGAAAATTGTATATCTCTACAGATGTCACCTTCACAGAAGTTACACCTTTTTCTCCAAGTCCTCTCTTCAGGGAAATATTTCAATGATAGAAGAAAACACTTGTGAGTCCTTTGAACCACTTAAAAACCTTGACCTTCCTCATGTTCTAGCTCGTATTATTGAACTCGAATCCTCTAAGCCCAGTTCTACTACTAAACATGTTTCATCTCGTGTCCCAACTAGTGTTACTCAGGTGTATTCAAAGAG
Organism: Erythroxylum domingense; assembly: GCA_025594535.1. Taxonomy (NCBI): domain Eukaryota; kingdom Viridiplantae; phylum Streptophyta; class Magnoliopsida; order Malpighiales; family Erythroxylaceae; genus Erythroxylum; species Erythroxylum domingense. The sequence continues at coordinate 17,430,706 of JANQBM010000006.1, forward strand.
AAAGGCCGTTCTAAAACTAACATAGGCCCAAGAATTCAACTAAGACCCTGGGAATGAAATCGTGGAAAGATCTAACTTACCTTTGCACACGCAATTTGTCGAAACATCCACTGACCCAACAGACGACCAAGCCCTTCCCATTGCTGATAAAAAAAGGTACCAAAGAATGAACTAAACGACCACTCTATCCACTATCTCAGTATGTCTCTCTTAAGCACCTGTCACCAGCTTGAATGCACTAAACAACCACTCTATCCACTATCTCACTATGTCTCTCTTAAGCGCTTGTCACCAACATTCATTGAGTTTAAACACCATTACTATCCCTAACACTATTTCTGAGGCATTTTCAGAAAGGGAATGAAGGGATGCTATGAGAAAGGAGATGAGTGCATTGGAAAAGAATAGAACATGGGAGATTGTTGATAAGCCGAAAGGAAAGAACATTGTTGATTGTAAGTGGATTTTCACACCATAATACAAGGCTGATGGATCCCTTGAGAGATATAAAGCAAGATTAGTGGCCAAAGGGTAACTCGGACTTATGGGGTTGAATGATTTTTGCTCCAATTGCGAAAATAAACACTGTGAGAATTCTGTTATCACTAGCTGCCCATTTTAATTGGCAACTCTTACAGTATGATATTAAGAATGCATTTCCATGGTGACTTTGATGAAGAAATCTACATGAACATCCCACCAGGATTTGAGGGGGACATAGGTAATAAAGTGTGCAAGATGAGAAAGGCCCTGTATGGGTTAAAACTATCTCCTAAAGCATGGTTTGGGAGATTTGCAAAAATCATGAGGGATTTAGGGTATAAACAAAGCCAAGGTGACCACACTCTTTTCATTAGACATTCGACTGTAGGGGTAGTTACTGCTCTTTTAGTCTATGTGGATGACATCACAGTGATGGGAAACAATGAGAAAGAGAAGCATGAATTAAAGCAAAGACTATTAAAAGAGTTTGAGATAAAGGAACTAGGGAAACTGAAGTACCTCCTCGGTATTGAGTTGGCATATCCCACACAAGGGATTTTCATATCTCAACAAAAGTATGTGACTGATTTACTGGCAAAAACAGGGAAGATTTGGTATAAGTCAGTCTCTACCCAATGGATCCAAACCATAAGTTGGGAGAAGCTAAAAAAGAACCAGCTATTGATAAAAGAATGTACCAAAGACTGGTTGGTAGACTCATATACCTTGCTCACACTCAGCCAGATATAGCATTGTGGGTAAGTGTGATCAGCCAATTCATGCATGATCCAAGAGAACCTCATCTTCAAGCAATTTACAGGGTGTTACATTACTTGATAGGCAATCCGGGGGAAAGAATTTTGTTCAAGAAAAACGATACTCTTGCTCTGGAAGCTTACACTGACACTGACTATGCAGGTTCCCCAGTGGATAGAAGATCATCTACAGGGTATTGTAATTTTCTTGGAGGTAATTTGGTAACATAGAGGAGCAAGAAGCAGAATGTGGTGGCAATGTCATTTGCAGAATCAGAATTTAGGGCTATTGCTCAAGTAGTGTGTGAACTACTTTGGCTGAAAATTATTCTAGATGATTTAAGAGTCAAGTGGGACGGTCCTATGAAGCTCTATTGTAACAAGAAGTTAGGCACCAATATTGCTCATAATCCTATACAACATGATAAAGCATACTGAGATTGATAGACATTTCATTAAAGAAAAATTGGAAGAGGGGTTAGTGTGTATGTCTTATGTTCCATCAAAACATCAAGTAGCTGATGCTAACAAAGGGGCTAAACAATTCGAGTTTCCATGATCTTGTACTCAAGCTACAAATGGAAGACATCTATTCCTCAGCTTGAGGGGGAGTGTTAAGATATAGATAAGTTGTAAATAGATTAGAAAAGTCAGTTTGAAATCCCTTAATTTAAGGGATTTCGGTTAGATAAGTCTTCCAGATTTAGTTTCCTATTTTTTCTCTTATAATCTACTATATAATATTGTATATTCTCTATTCAAGGTATGAAAAAATATCCCAGAATTCTTTTTCGCAAAAATCTATACCAAATTTAAAATTTTAGCATTCCAAGCTAAAATCCAAACCTAAAATTTGATAACTACCAGTTAAAACTTCTTTTATTTGTCCTACATTAATTTGATATCAAAGCTTAGGTTCACAATGGCGACAAATCGTGGAAGGACATATAGAAAAGTATTAAACAATCTAAAGCAAGATGAAAGACTTCTTAATATTGCAAGAAAATTGGGCATCGATGATCCTCATTCACAAGGTGCCCCAAAAACTAACTTACATGCAACAACTCCCATAAGAAAACATGTTTGAAAATTTTTGGAGAGGTTAGACAACTTTGACATACATTTCCTAAAAGTCAAAACTCCCACAAGAAAAAATTATACTAACCAACAACCTATACTTGATGCTGAACATGGAAATAAGCAAGAAGAAGGGACTAATATTGATCAACAACACGCAATGTACAAGAAAATCTTTGCTGAAAAATCATGTAATGATTTTGATTCCTCAAATTAGTGAATCAATTCAAGTCTTTGAGCACCTACATGTGGAAGGTGCTCAAAGACTTTATTGGCAATAGAAGATGATCATGACATGAAGAGTGTGACAGTAGGAGAGGCCCAAAGCATTAAAGATGAAGAAAAACATAACGAAGTGGATTATTTGGCAAACCCTAAAGTTAAAACAATTGAACAAGTTCAAACACTTAAACAACAAGCTAAAACAATAGTGCAATAGGTTGAAAGAATGGGACAAGAAGCTAAATACAATAGAACATGGAGTTGATTAACCAGCAACTACTTGGGGTTCCCGAGCTTGTTGGTTCAAAACTTGATGATATCATTGGGGTTGTTGATGAAGATTGTGTTGTAGTGGCTAATGAAGGAGTAGAATTGAATGAAGATGCACAATTAGTACAACATAAGAATAAAGAAGAAGTTGTGAGTGCACTTGCAAAGTCAAAACTCAGCAATGATAGCAGATTAGTGCATCTGACTACAAGCAGCAATGCGTATGTTCTTGATGCCTATGTTGTAAAGAAGCCATATGATTTCGTTATGAAACTATTTGCAAATATATTGGTCAAGACTTATAATGTTGTCCACACTGCTAATGTAATCTTCAAAGAAGTTGTACGTCTCCATGGATTACCTTCCATTGTCTTTGATTGTGACGTAAAGTTTATGAGTTATTTTTGGAGAAATCTATAGAAAAAAATTGAACACTAACTTCCATTTTCAAGTTCTTTCTATCCCTAAACTGATGGACAGACAAAGGTGGTGAATAAAAGCTTGGGAGACTTGTTAAGATGCTTGGTAGGAGACAATGTGAAAAATTGGGACCTAATTCTTCCTATGGCAAAATTTGCATACAACAATTCTATAAATAAGTTCACTAGTAAGAACCCCTTCAAGAAAGTCTCAAAAGTTTAACCAATAAAGCCTACTGATCTAGTTCCGTTACCACAAACAGTTAGTGTTGAAGTTAAAAGTTTTTCATAATACATGAGGGACATCTTTGAAACTATATGACAAAATATAACAACCAGCAACTTGTCTTATAAAGAGCATAACCAGCAACTTGTCTTATAAAGAGCATGCTGATCAACATCGTTGATTGGTGGAATTCAATGAAAGAGATATGATGATGGTTAGGATACGTCCAAAGCGTTTTTCGAAAGGGAAATATAAGAAATTTCATTCACGGAGTGCTGGACCTTATAAAATCATCAAGAGGACAAGTGTCAATGCTTAAGTTTTGAAATTACCAAGTGACATGGGAATTGGACCTATCTTTAACGTTGCTAACTTAACTATTTATCATGGATATGATAATACACAAGCTCTTACTGCAGCTGTAAGAATTCCAACCATTCTCTATCTTAAAGAGGAGATAAAGGGATAGAGGATGCTCTTGATGAACAAATTGTAGCCACAAAAGATGGAGAATATAGACAATTTCTTATCAAGTGGAAAGGTAGATAGATTTTTCACAGTAGTTGAATTTTAGAATCTATCAAAAATAGCCTATCTACCAGTTAGAGATACGATTGCATATCACTGGACTTTCCCAAACCCCACATATTAGCGGGACATTCATTAGGTTGTTGTACTTGGATTTTAGAATTTGAATTTCAGAAGTTGAATTCAAACTTGTATAATTAGTATTTATCACATTCTATGCCGAGAAAGACTTCAGAAAAGTCAAGGAGAATTAATGCAGAAAAGCTTAAAGTATATAGAAGAAATAAAAGAGAAAAAAATTAATCAACAACAAGCTTTAATTTGATGAGATGAGGTTTTGAAATTAAGTTGACATCAAAGACAAAGACCAAAATTTAGATTGTGCTAGAATTACTTATTAGATAGGAAGTAATAGTACGTTAAATATGTTATTCTATTTTACATATGTTATCCTAGTTGTTTAGGACTTACAGAATTTTTATTAGAGTAGGATTTAAATTCGTTAGGATCCTTTGTTACTAGAATAAGGGTTTTAAAAACTTCTCTATAAATATAAGTATATTCAACTCTTCAAAGAGAAGCAATCTGAAATTTTTTTACAAACTTGAGTTTTCAACTAGAAGATGTGATGCTTTCTTCTAAGAGTGATTCTTGAACTCTAGGCGTGATTCCTAGTTTCCTACTCTTCATTGTTTGTGTTCCTCACTAAATTCCAGCAAGCCTAACCTAAATTCTAACCATCTTAAACCTAAATTTCAGCAATATGAAATCTTGAAATTCTAAGCCTAAATTTTCAGCAATCAAACCTTAAAAACTCATCTATACCAAATTTGAAATTTTAGCGTTCCAAACTGAAATCCAAACCTAAAACTTGATATTTCAACAGCCTACTACCAAATTTATGAGTTTTAACTACTAGTTAATACTTCTATTTATCCTCCATTATAAATACTAGCCCAAAATCTCTTTGGACAACAGAGCAACAACTCCTAGTGTTTACTCCAAATAGAACGACTACTTAAGTGTATAGTATGTCCATGCTAGTAGTTAATAGTAACAATTTGTTTAATGATAATTGTCATAATCGATTTTGTAAGTTCTAATGTTTTACCTATTTATTCCACAGATGCCCTTCACATGGGTACAAGCTTTTGTTAAATGTTGATTTGACTTCTTACATGAGCCTGTGGTCAACATAATCATATGAATAAGCTAGATTGGCTATAATGTGATTTTGCATAGCAAAAAAGAAGCAAAAACTATTAGAAAGTTTACTGTAGAAATATAGATGAAGGAGAATACAAATTTAGTTTCTTCTTTTCATAGTCACTAATTTTCCTTAACTGTACAAGAAATTGACATATTTTGTTTTGTCCTTGTTGGTTTAGGTTTAAATTATATCAAGAAATTAAAAAAAAATCCTTGTTAAATTAGAATACATTTCCATTTAAGAAATTAAAATTATTTTATTTATATATATATATATATATATATATATATATGTATATTATTACGCCAAAAGATGCAGTCAATATAGCAAGAACTACACCTGTAACCCAAGTCAATTCACGAGATTTTTTAAAGCCACCAGTGCGATACACACAAAAAACATATCGAGAGAAAATTGGATTTGGTTAGACAATGTGTGGTTGGTAAACAAGGATTAGTTTTTTAGGAATATATCGTCAAGAAAGATGTGTTTCCATGACTCTATCACCCAGTGAATTCTATTCCACTTAATCCCTCTATTTCATGGCCACATATCTTTCAGGCTAAGGAATGGGAAACCTTTCTCTTATTCCGTGAATCCAATTTTCATTTCATCTGGGAAAAGCCATCTTTTTCTCAACAATGCCTTTGTCATTTGATCCTATAGCGTTCCGTTAGATAGGAACAACGAGAAAAAGGACAGAATGTTCAAGTTGTGAATATATGGAGGTGTGGCACTTTCTCATCTAAAAATGATTCTTCAATTGTAAGAGTGATTTCTAGACACTAGATATGAAACTTAACTACATATAAATCATAGATGTAATTTTATGAATTGCTAGTGTAAAGCTAGTAAATCTTAATGTAACATATTTTTAAGCATTTTCTTTGATGATATTAATAAAGAGATAATTAAATCAATTATATTTTTCTTGGTTTTCATATTATTATTATCTTTTTAGATATTGTTTTTACTCAAAACTTTCAATAAGTTTATAAGCTATCCTCTATCGATCCTATATCAATTTGGCAACATAGAAAATGGGTATGTAGGAGAATGTTCAACTACAAAGCACAGACGAATTGGTTCGGCCAATTTTTGGAAAACTAGAGACCTTTGACACTCAATTTCAAAGTTGTACAAATCATAATGCAGAGAACGTAAATGACTGTTAACTTTAACTTATGAAGATAGGAACCATTATAACAACATAATTGAAGTTAATGAGGGACAAGCAATTCATACAAGCTAGGGTGCAAGGAAATCGATATGATGTGCTAAAGACCATGGATAGCAACTTATAATCATCTAGGTCAACTCTCATCAAGTTGAGGAGAGAATGGAGAGTAAAATTTAGTTTAGATATTTTCTTGTTCCCTTAATTGCAAAAGGATTGAAGTATTTTTATTTTCTTTTGCCTTACTAGTTAAGGATTCAAGTCTATTAAGAAATCATAAGAATCCTTATTAGAGTAGGATTCAATTGCTCTTCAAGTATTTTAAATTAGAAGATTGAATATTTCAATTATGCGGGAGAGATGTTTCAAGTTACAAATTTATTTCTCTTCAAGTATTTTACATTAGAAGATTGAATGTTCAATTATGGGAGGAGAGATGCTTCAAGTTACGAATTTATAAAAGTGTGATGCTTTTATCATTTGAGTGATCCATAAATTTTATTAGGTAATTTATAGACACTAGATGTGATGCTAATTCTTTATAGACGGTAGATGTGATTTCTAGGAGTTGCTAGTGTGCAAGTGTTATGGTCCCTTGTTTGGGATCGAGTCACAGGGCGAGTATACTGTTTTTTTGGTCGACCTATCTTGAGTAGAATTTCAGCTCTTCAAAGGGAGGCTGATACCTTAGAGTTCGATAGAGAGAACTCTGATCTCTTGTTTGAATAAATTCTGACTTCCCTTTTATTACTTCTAGTTGCCTTTAAATAGGCAAGTCTTATTACAGAAATAGAAGTCCTATTATGATGGGACTTTTAGAGATAACAAACTTCCTAGATAAACAATTACTTAAAATATCTAATCTATCTATTAGGATAACAACTTCCTAGATGAACGACTATTTAAAATATCTAATCTATCTATTAGGAAAATAACTACTTAGTTCAACAAATTCACTCAAACCTATCAACCAAGGAATCAACCCACGAAAGCATCCACAACATTACCCTCTTCCCGGTGAAAGAGCTTGTACTCAAGCTCAAAGGTTGGATACTGCTGTTGGAGTATCATCTTCCACATCACACAATTCAACCCAAAAGAGTCTTGTGCATTGGTGGGTTGCAAAATAAGGTTCATCACAGTTGTAGCATAATCCCTTCACTCTTCGTTCTGACATTTCTGCTCTAGTAAGTCTTTTAATGAAGGGGGTCTGAGGATAGTTGGGAGAACTAGCAGTCATAGATGAGACTGGTGATGTGCTGACTGGTCTTGCTTGTGGGTTGCTTATTGTCCCTGCAATTGTCCTATCAGCCTGCCAAACTCCCTCCCGATTAATAGTACTCTTCTGTAGTTGGTGTTTCTACTCATACGCCCTTGCTAAACTCATGGCAGAGGAAAAATCTGGTGGTTTCAAAAGTTGGACGTCCAGCCGAATGGAATCATCCAATCCCGCCATAAACAATCCCACGTGCAAACTTTCCAGAATGAGCTCATCAGCTCTAGCTAGTTTTTCTTGGAATTGACATTGATATAGGTCAACAGTTCCAGTTTGTCGAAGAGTGGCCAATTCACCCATTGGATTACTAGTTTCAAGTGTTCCAAACCTTTGGAAGCAACTTTTCTGAATTCTGTCCAAGTCCTTGATTGTTTTGCCCTCTTCAACTGATAAAACCATAATTGTGCTTCTCCCAAGAGATGAAAACCCGCTAGTCCCACCTTTTCTGACTCAGGTATATGCTGATTCTCAAAGAATTGCTCATAGCGGTGAGCCCAGATTAAGGGGTCCTCGGTGCCATCATATGTCGGAAAATCCAATTTTGCGTACCTGGGCACTGTGGGTTGATGGTTTCTAGTTTGGGGGACAGGCTGTATAGGGCCTTCCTTGGTAGCGACGGCAGCTGGTCGGTCTGTCGTTGGGATAGCCACACTACTCTCTTCGCTTCCATTGATAGTGTTTTTGTTGATACTGAGTCCTATGCCAGATAGTTGCTCTTAAAGAATCTGCGCAATTTTCTCCCCAAGACGTTGTTCCATGGCTGAAAGCTTGGAGTCGGTAAGGGCTTGTTCTTCTTGCAAAAGGTCTCTGATTTCGTCACCCATTGTGTTTGGCTCTGATACCAAATTGTTATGGTCCCTTGTTTGGGATCGAGTCACAGGGCGAGTATACTATTTTTTTGGTCGACCTATCTTGAGTAGAATT
>JANQBM010000006.1:17446476-17458017 GCA_025594535.1 Erythroxylum domingense
CAATACCAAATTGATGTATGCAACTAGTTTGCTATCAAGATAAATGTAAGAGCCAACTGAAATTTACTTTGATGCAATCAAAAGAGCTATAAGATAATATAAGAGGAATACCGAATATCAATGTCCATCTTTTAATAATTGAATTTGGTGCCATGTATTTAATAATTGAATCAAAGAATTGAATCAAAGAAACAAATCAAAAGCTGAATGCTAAACAAAATGACTCACCCCCAGAAGACAAATCTATAGCAGAAACAAATACTATAAGTCATAACAGAAACAAATACCATAACAGAAACAAACCAAGAGTAGAAAGTAAAAACACAACAGAATGATACTCACTTAAGAAAAGCTCTCAGCCATCTTGAGTCAACAAAAAAGATCACAGAGGCCAACAATAAGGTGTCTTTGAATTAATGGAGATGAAGGCTACAAAAGTATACATCAATGCTAAATAGAGTATATATAACCGAACTATCAAAATCAGAGATTGAAGTGAAATGGAGTTCTACCTATTTCAGAAAACTAACTAATCAATACTAGTGATCCTTATCTCCTTATCTGTTAACATATTGAAACAATAACACATAACAATGAAACTTGAATAAAAGTATAAAACTATCATTGCCTTATTCTTATCCTTATCTCATAACAGAAACTTGAATAAAATGAACTCTATACAAATTTGAGCTCTGGCCTAGCAATAATTCTCTCCAGGGCTTCAAATATCTCGTCTTTACTAATTTCTTTAAGGTCACGCCTAATTCGCAAGAATGGCCGCCTCATTCATCAGGTTCTGCAAACCAAAACTTGAGATAACAAAAGTTCAAAGCTATAAGCCTATAACTAATCTGAAATCCGCAATTTAATACCTTTAATAGGAAGAAGCCAACAAGCACCTAAAATATCTTCACTCTACCAGCAACACCGGGCCTATCCAGCATCCAGCCCCTCTCTGCCTACCTACCGCATCGATCTCATCGATGAACACAATGCACGACATTTTTGACTTTGCCTTCTCAAACAAGTCCCTCATTCTTGACGCTCCAACACCAACAAATAGCTCCACAACTCCGAAGCCGCACAAGAAAAGAACAACACTCCTACTTCTCTGGCAACAGCTCTCGCTAACCAACACCATTTTTAAATTTTAGCTCCTAAATGAAAGATGACGGCCAGATCTGGAGAAGATGGAAAAAAGAGAGCTGATTTTGGTGCGATGGAGGCATCTGAGAAGAGAGAAGAGAGAAGAGAGAAAAGAGAAGCGGTGCGATGGAGACGTTCTGAGAAGAGAGAAGAGAGGTGAAAGACGATGTAATCTGTAATGTTAGGTTTTAATCTGGTTATCAAATAACCGGTTCGTCAGAAAACCGGCCGATTCTCTGAAAAACCGATCGATTTTTATAATCAAGGGTTATTAACTAAAACTGAACCGGACACATGGCCGGTTCAGACTATTTTCGATCGGACCGGTCAGTCCGGTTCAGTTTTCAAAATATTTGTCAAATTTGACAATCTTGATGGATTTTTTCAATTGGTTCTCAACCTCAGTCGTAAAGATCTTGAATTTCTCAAGAAGTAGACTTTTCTTTAAGCAAGAACATGTACCCATAATGGGAATAATCATTAATAATGGTCATAAAATATCTAGAATCGGTCAACGTAGTTGTATAGGATCCACTAATATCCGTATGTATGAGGTCTAACAAGTTAGATGCTTGAGTTGACCCCTTTTTTTATTTTGGTCAACTTGCCTATATAACAATTAACACATGTTTCTCAGATCATCAAAATCTAGAGTTGTAGAACTATTATCTTTAATCGATCTCTTAACCTAGCTTTGGAAATGTGGCTTAACCTTTTATGCCATAACATTTATGACTCATTCTTTATCAGGGCTCTATTTTTCATAACCTGTTCTGCAAGATATGAAGAAGCATATATCTAATTCGGGGCAAGACATATTCTATATAAACCATATGATAAGAAAGTTGTACCAATATGTTTTGTATTAAACAACAACTATACAACATAAGCATTAATTGCAAAACTATAACCTTCTTTGTCCAAAATTGATACAAAGATCAAATTTCGTCTAAAAGATGATATATAAAATATGTCGTGTAAAAAGCAAAATGAACTTTGTATCTAGGTTCAAACATACATCCCCTATAGATATGACATCGCTTCTTCATTGTTGACAACTATCAGATTCTCCTTCACTTTAGTTGGCTCTAACTTGGATATGAATCGCTGCATCGTGAAGGCAATATGATTAGATGCTCCACTATTTAGCAATCAAGAGTTGGATATGACTATAGAAAAATTATTTTCATAAATTAATAAGCTTTACCTGACTTTTTATGTTTTTCCTTCCAGGCCTTATACCTTTAACACTCCCGGACCTTACCAGCACTAGCTGACCAACATCAACATATGGAGAAGATTTGGATCTCTTACCTTTGACCCTTCTAGGCTTGGCCTTTCCCTTTCCTTTGGTTGCTGAGAGGACCTTATGAGCAGAATTCTTTAACTTCTCCTCTTTGGCAACACAATAGGTAATCAAATCATTGAAGTCCCTTTCCTTATCCTATGCATAATATGTCACTACTAGAATACTAAACTCTGGAGGGAGTGTGCTAAGAGCCTGGTGAACTATGCAGATATCAGGAGCAGGAATATTCAGTGCCTTAAGTTTACTATAGAGATAAATCATTCATGATATGTAATCCCTCACTCCCCCTTGTCCAGTATACCTCATAGAAAATAATTCTTTCATTAAGGCACTTATCTCAACATTATTCAAGACCATGTACCTCTGAGAGACATTGTCAAGAAACTCCAACGCTATGTTTGTCTCCGAAAGTCCATTAAGTAGATGGTCAGATATGAATCTCTTAATGTCATGCAACATAATCTATTTGATTGATCCCATGTTGCATAGGTTGCTTTATCAGCCTCTGAGCTATTAGATGTAGGTGGACATGGCCTATTTATATGAATGGCCATGTCAATATTTGCAATCTCCATTGCACTCAATACATCCTCTATCCCTTCTTCAAATTGAAACTAGTCAGGATTTCAATGGTGACACTGATATTGTTGACAAAAAACCATAAAATAGTATCAGTACTGAGAATCCGATTACACATATTATGAAACACCTGAGGGATGAATACATAATATACACAATTAGACCTCCACATAAAAACAATTAGAGTACATACCACTAACTCTTATGAACTACCACATGTGGGCTAATATATCATTTAAGCAATGACTTTCCTCCATCTAATGTCATTATGCACATCTTAAAATCTCACTTAAGGTCAATACCTGTGGGCAGAATAACCAAACATGAGACTAGAGACATCTCCCAACATGTAAGCAGAACAATCCAAATACTAACTTGAAAGGCCATTGTGATGATTACATTTTTATTAGTACTCAAAAAGTCTACAAACACAAGGGATACATATTTATGTTATCCTCGCATTTTGTATAGGCATACAGTATGTGACAAAATTTGTCAATAAATGCAAAAAATCGGATGCATATTCTAATTATCACATATTCGTGTTGAAATGATTGTCAATGAAGTTTATTTGAAACTTTTATCATGAAAAAATCTCCATCCGAGTGACTATCATGCTATTCCGAACACTAAATATATGATCGAGACATAAAAACTTCAAGTATCTCCCTCATGTGAAGTTCAAAGCACGAAAATTCTCTCAAAAATGGCTTCAGAATGCCTCATTTTCTTTTTTGGAATTAAACTTTAATTTATTACTCATATAATGAATCCAGAAAAATTAAAAAACTCACTTTGTAAATTCTCCAAACCCAGGAACCAATCCAAAATGCCCCAGTACACCTTTACTATAATTATAAAATTCTTGAATTTTTTTCTTAGCTGATGTCATGCTAATGTCAGTAGTCATTGTAGAGCTGACGTTAATAGGTCACTATAGCTATTGATGTCAACATGATGTCACCCAACGAGTGTGGTCTGGACAACGCATACAATCCGTACGTCATGCCTGACGCGTCTCCTGATGCGTCAGACGCATGTACTGCACACGCCCACATGCACTGACCCGTGATGGTGCGTGTATCACACATGCTAGACAAGCATCCTTCACCGGGAGAGCCATGTCGCGGGACGTGTGGCTGTCGCATGCATTGCATGCACCCGTCCCATAGTCTTTGTTGGATTTCTGTGCTCATGTGGTGCGTGCACGCATCAACCATTGCATGCATTGACGCGCTGCACATCTAACAGGTTTATGCACCGCATGGGGTCACCCCACCTATTGCTGGCGACCACCGTTGCAGAAACTTTTTGGAAACTTTCGAGCCCATTTTTTACATTTTGAGGCTCGTTTTCAACCCTTATTTTAATATTAAAACATGTAGCCCATTTTTAAGCAACCATATGTAAGAAAAATAGAAAAATAGAATTTTATTTTCCAAAAAACCTTATGGAAAAAAATTGAAAATCCTTCATTTTTTACCACCCAATCACTTAACCGCTCTAATACCACATATAACACATAACATGAGCCTTAGTTATGTATCTCGGATAGAAAGTGAAGGGGAAATAACTAAGAAATGTAAAAAATACTTGATTTTGGCTCCATTACTTCAAACGAGCTTTTCAAAACTGAAACAAGTACGAATCCATTGAGACCTTCACGAGAGTTGCTCACTATAACGCGTTAAAACCTTTTTGTAACTTTCTGTATACGTAAACCTTTGAATGGGTCAGAATATCCGTATGTTCACGATTTGCTATAACAGTTACAAGAGACCTTAACCTTCTATATATAGCATCCATATCGGGCCTCCCCATTATGAACTCAATATAGGTCCGGTGCACACTGATCGGGGTCTATTTTTTTCCTGAACTTCGACCCATTAATTCAGATCATTTATTAGGTCATTTTAGTATCTTTATCCAGATCAAATTATGTAACTTAACTGATAAGTTATTGAAAAATCGAAAGTTATAATTAATTATTGTCCACCAAATGGAAAATTTTCTAATATAACTATCCATCTAATGCCAACATAAGGTATTCCTAACAAACAATTCAAACAAATCACCTTTAAATGTATAGACATCAACAAAATGATCTCATAGTTTAAACTCATTTTATACACATTTCTTTTTGCATGATAGAGCGGATAAAACAAAACAAAATATCAACACGTATGTCATAGTCATTTTAAGTCAACAAGCGTTTACTTTTCTACTTATATAAGATAAGACTGACAAATTTACTTCATGAGTAACGTAGTCTTAACAGTATACTGCACAGACCTCCAACATTGTCAACGTTTTCCTACATAAAGGGGCTAGGTCATTTTTATGTAACTGAAGGTCAGTTAACCACCCTTTACACTTTTTAATTAGTAAGCCCTATGCGTGCTACTCCATGCCCTGGAACCTGTCCACCAAAAGGCAAGAAATCCAAAGAAAATTGACACCTTAAGTGAAAGGAAGTAAAATCTAAACATTCTCTTTTTGAAAATAGCTTACATTCTTTTTACAATGAAAGCAATTACTTAAACTTCGATTCGAATTAACTTTTTTACAAATAATTACGTCAAAAAAGACTAAATGAATTCTAACATTTATACTGGTATACAAAATAGACTCTGACGTTTCATGGTGTTTAAATTGAACTCTAACACTATAAGAAAAACGTCATTTTGTGATGTACATCACCGACCGAAAAAATTAACATTCCATCAGTAAGTAATATTAGCGACAGATATTACCGACGAAAAAAGGCATCGTAGAAATGGCCATAGCTAATAATTACTGACGGAAGGTAATGTTCCATTGGTAAATTTACTGACGAAAACTAATATCCCGTTGGTAAATTTACCGACAAAAAGAGGTCAATTGTCGGTATATTTATCAACGAAACATGACTTCTGTCGGTAAATTTACCAACAGTTTACGCTTTTCCGTTGGTAAGGTTGTGAAAACATTACCGATGGTTATGTTTTTTCCATCGATGAGTTTAAGGATGAAATTGGTAATTTCATCTGTAAGTACCAACAACCTGTGGTTGGTTATTCTATCTGTGATTATTGATAGCTTATTATTGATTATTTCGTCTTTCATTACCAACGGATTATTTTTGGTTACTTTGTCTGTGATTACCGACAGCTTACGGCTGTCCGTCGGTAATGTTTGAACGACGATGATTGTTTTTCCATCGGTTAGCTTACAGACGGAATTGGTTATTCCATCTGTGATTGCTAATAGTCCATCTTCTTCCATCGGTAATGGTTTTAGTTTTATCGACGAAACCACTGATGTCCGTCGGTAAATAAATCACAAAATTTTTTAAATACTATACTGTCACTACCGTCAATAAATTTTATTTGATGATTTTATAATTGATGCATAATTTAAACAGCTATTATTGTAATAGTATACATTTAATTTTTTAAACATAAATTTGATTGATGATATAAAGTTGAAAATATCTTAATTTATAATAAAACCATTAAATTGTACATAATAAGTTTTTGTAATTCAAATAAAATGACCAAAAGTACACTATTAATTTGGAGACAATAGATGCTCTGATTGATACAATGCGGTGCTACCCCTACCCTTCAACTTATCTACCTCATTACGGAGTTGAGTTATATACTGCATCGATTGTTGCAACTGATCCATCGACTATTGCAACTGAGTTGCCAATGTGTGCAATGTGCTCCAAAGTTCTTGGACTTTATTGCTTGTGGACCGCCTACTAGATGCTGCTATACTGGACGTGGAGAATTGCAAATAACATGTATTCGCAAATGAATCTAAGCCAAATATCCTTCCCTGACGGTCCCTACCACCCACTACATGAAGATAGGTTTGAGTCTCATCAACATCTTCAGACTGTTAAGACTGTTGTTTAATGCTTTCTTGTATTTGGTCCTATCAGAAGGCAATGTTTATATTAGTAAGTGATAATTATTAAGCATTAATATTAAACCATAAATTTCACATTGAGTTCTCTACAATGGTTGTTGATGAATGTCACACCGTCATGCTTCTTAGTGTGAGTAATCAAAAAGAGCTAACTGGGTGTAGGCCTCATGCCTATATACTTTTCCTGCATAAGAATAAAATGTTATAAGTGAATTAGAATTTATAAAAATTTTGGCAGAGTTTCCTTTATTTTTATGATATCTACCCCCTGTTGAACAAAGAAAAAAACTAAAAAACACAGCCATATATGGCACCAGACATTTATAACATTATCATTATCAACAAGAAACATATATTTTCATTCCAAAATTCACACATCAAATTCAATTGAAATACAACAAAGTAAAGAAATGAGAATATAAATGTAAAGTGTAGATACTTACAAGTCTCTCTGCTTGCTTTTGGTGGGTAATAGATCCTCCCATATGTACGGAAAGACTCTCTCCCTCGGCCCTCCACGTCTGGTGGTTAAAATACACTCTGAAATATACATTGCCTCAGGTGATGTCCAATACTATTGCCAACGACTCTATATTTGTTCAGAAATGTAAGGCGGTCGTACACCGGCCCTGTGTATCGCAATAACAAAGTAGCGATAACGTGTACATACTCGTTTCTCCCATACCCTATAAATGATCGCATCAAATTGAGAATCCCAAAAAACTTCTTACTGAAACAAAAGGAAAAACATTCGATTAATATTTATGATGTAATAATATTTATGTAATTAATGTATAAAACTATTAATTAAAAAAGAAAATAATTTTTTTTGTTCCTCAAACTCCTGATAGTAAAATTTCTTTGTCGCTTGAGAGATGTTCTTCCATACATAACCCTCAATATCAATCTTCTCCTTGAATTTTGATGTCATGTTTCTTGAGCACGGTCCAGATAGAATAAACCTAATATAAAAACAAATAATTTTATACCGTTTTGAAAATTGAAACCTATAACTTAATTATAAACATATAATTGAAACCTATAACTTAATTATAAACATATAGTGTTTCATGTATTTTCACTTACATATTATTGACAATTGTAATGTAAGTTTTTCCATTAGGTCCCTCAGCTCCAGGCTGGCGGCCGCCTCCTTCATCGTCATTGTTTACTCCTGATATATCTATCAATATAGGGGTAGTAAATGATGTAGGGGTGGTGAATGATGTAGTAGCAGGTACGGAAGGTGATGCCTCATCTGTAACTACAGTAGCTAGATGGGGAGGAGGTGATTCAGTTCCAGATGCTACACCATGAGCTGCTTCACCTCTACAATAAGTACCTCCGATTCGTGGTCTAAATCTTGGTTGCATCATATTATGTCTTCTTTTTGATGGCATATTGAAACTATAAATTAATATTTGATTGAATTTTACAGAAATATTACAAATTGAATCCAAACAGGATATATGACATCTTTCAGCTCGTTGCTCTCAATTGAATAAACATAAGAATATACTGCAAATATCATACAAAGTTGGCATTTTCTTATCTCAGATTCAATCATGAAAAAAAAAGAGAACGAAATTAAAAGCGTTAAAATAGAAGTCATTTTTAGTCAAGATGGAAATAGATCAAAAAAGAAGAGGATAAGCAATAAAATTTGGGAGGTTGCAGAAGTGTAATATACCAGAAGAGAATCAGGGATGTTGTATATTGAAAAGGAAATCATTGATTAGTTGAATAATATTCAATTACAAACACAAATTAATCGCTATCATCACTTAAATGTAAATCAAAATCATCTTTTTTTTTTGAAGAATTTGAATCAAACTCAGGCTCTTCTTCAGATCTCTGGCCCTCCTCATCCTCTCCAGATAAAATTTCAACATATGCATTACATGGATCGTTCAAAAGTTTATTATCCTCATATAGGACAGATGGATTTATTTCATAAGCATCTTCTTGAAATGCTTCACTTTCAATTCTCCGTTCTCCTTTTCCATGTGATTCAAAAACACCTCTAGTTTAATATTACAAATGGCCAATCAATCTGACTTATCTTGTCGTAAGCTGGAAAAAGAGACATAATACACCTGGATCGCTTGCATTGCCAACACGAATGGTTCAAATTGTTAAAATCTTCTTCGCTTGTTGATTTTAACTAGATTGTATCGACTATGCACTTTTGTACTAACATTTGGAGTTGGATCAAAATAGTCACACTTAAATATCACACTTTGCTTTATTGGCAATGCAGGATACTCAATTTCAAGTATCTCAATAATTTTGCCATAATAATCCATCAATTCTCCTTGTATGCAAACTCCACTATTTATTGTTGTCATGTTATGACCTTGAGATTCTGTATGATATTTGTAGCTATTAATGAAATACACCAAATATGATTTAACAGTTTGCAAAGGTCCCATCACAAGATCACATATGAACTTATTCTCTATTGGATTTTCTAAGGCCTACAAAAAAGAAAATACCATATTAAACAGTATATTGTGGTTTGAACACTTAAATCTTATAATTCAATCATTTTAATTCTTATAAGTGAAAACTTACATACTACTCGAACCATCGAGGAAAGTGACTTCTAACTTCTTTATTGATATCATCCTGTGTTTTGTCAGGCGTGAGCTCACGTAACAATTCCTCGTATAATCAAAAAATATTATTATATATTTCAGTTATGAATAACACTAAAATTCAAAACCCAAATAATCAATTTCAACTTACTGCACAAAAGGTTAAACCTCTCGATAGTTCAATAAAATATAACCATGGGCAGCCTCCATTTCTTCCTCCGTTAACATTCTTCTCGTTAAACGTCCATATGTTCATCCAGGATATGTGAAAATGGATAAGTTATCATTAGCATCACTAGTTCCTCTCCCATCCTCATTACAAGGAACTTTTCTTTCTCTTATGTGAATATGCAACTCAAAATAATGTGAACAAAATGTATTAGCTTCCTCCACTAAATAAGAATTACATATCGAACCTTTAACTTTAGCCTTATTTTTCACATTTTTCTTCAAGTGATGTAAATACTTATATGAGCGAATAGGGTTATACAAATTTAGTTATAAAAACATGATATGACTTCAATTACAATCATTTTTGTTGAATTACATACCTCTTAAATGGATACATCCAACGATATTGAACTGGATCGGCTAATTTGGCCCCGTGTGCTAAATGGACAGGTAGATGCTGTTAAGTCAAGAGGACTTCACGATTATTAATTTTGGTGACAATCAAATAATAATATTATTAGAAATAAATTAACTATTTTGATAAGTGTGTTAAGTGTGCAGAAAAACACAGAAGAAGTGGAAAACACAGAAGAAGTGAAAACACAGAAGAAGCGGAAAACACAGAAGAAGTAAAAACACAGAAGAAGCGGAAAACACAGAAGAAGTGGAAAACACATAAGAAGCAGAAAACATAGAAGAAGTGAAAACACAGAAGAAGTGAAAAACACAGAAGAAGGAAAACACAAACGATACAAAGATGAAGATACGCTAGTACGTCAGACAGTTAGTTAATTGGAGTTAGTTACAGAACTCAACTGAATAACGGATTCTACAAGAATCATGAAGCAGTTATCAAGTATCAAGAAGCAGTTATCAAGAATCAAGAAGCAGTTGGAGACTTAGGCTATATATACTAGTCATAGTCAAAGATTGTACAACCTTTTGAGCTTTCAAGTGTTTACTTGCAAAGAAAAATTTTGTATTCAAAAATGCGATACTAGAGAGCAAACTCTACAGTAACAAAAAGCTCACAATATCTTTATAGTGAGAGAAAGAAAAGGCTAAGAGCCTGGAGAGGCTAAGATAGAAGAAAGAATACTTTGTGTAAGAGACCTGAAGAGGCTCTAGAAGGGAAGAAAGAATACTTATAAAATTGTCGAAGTATAGTGAAATCTCAGACGAACTCTAAGGACTGGATGTAGCCCATGGTTTGGGGCGAATCAATATAAAAATTGCAGCGTCTATATTCTAACCTTTCACTTTATTCTATTTTTTTTTAGACAAGCATATAAAAGCTATTTGTGATTTAAATACGTAACTATTTTTGTATAACTTTTGTTATATTCTTTTAATAGTTTAAAAAGTTTTTAACAAGATATATTAAAGTTTTTGTATTCACGAAAAGAATACACAATTCAACCCCCGTTCTTGTGTATCTCGTATATTGTACGTGAATTCTATATTAATGTGTGATTTACTTCAATTGGTATCAGAGCTCAGTTTTCAGGAACCACCTTTACAAAGTAAGGACAAAGATCCATGACTGATTCACATGTTTTTATAGCTGAAGGTGCCTCCATCACAAGACCTCCTGCATTCAAGGGTGAAGATTATCATTATTGGAAAGACAGGATACGGCTCTTCATAGAATCCACACATATTGATCTTTGGGATATCATCGAGAATGGACCATAAGTACCAATAGATGATGAAGGAAATACCATTTCTCGTAACAGATGGTCAGCTAATCACAAAGCTAGATTTCAACTAAATTCAAAGGCCAAGTTCTTTTTGAGTTGTGCTTTAAGCAGAAGTGAATATGAT
>JANQBM010000006.1:17458117-17492295 GCA_025594535.1 Erythroxylum domingense
TTGATAGTTTTATTTGTGATAATAATAAACACATTAGTGACAATACTTTTTGTAAGAACCAATTTTCATTTTTGTGATGAAATAATATTGACACTTTTTATTAAAATATTAGTGACCAACAAGTAATGTACACTAATAACAAAATTATTAGTGACAAATATTTTGTCACTATTTATACTTATTTTAGTGGTGATATTGTTGTAATAATAAAATTAAGTACTGTTACGAGTTTATTAGTCACTAGTTTATATTATTTGTGTTGACACACTTGTCATAAATATGTAAAGTTTCTGTGATCATATATTGTTGTCACATAAACCATAGGTTTTTTAGTGTCAGCACTTTTGTCACAATTTAATTAAGTTTTTTTACGACTTAATTTGTCACTACTTTATATTATTTGTGTGAACAAAATTGTCATAAATATGTAAAGTTGTTGTTAATATATAGTGTTGTCACACATTCCATAGGTTTTAGTGTCAACATTTTTGTCACAATACAATGCAGTTCTGTACGACTTAATTCGTCACTACTTTATATTATTGGTGATGACAAAACTTGTCATAAATATATAACGTTTTTGTGACCATATAATTTTGTTACACATTTCATAAGTTTTAGTGCCAGTATTTGTGTCACAAAAGTGTTGCATAATTGTGACCATTTCTTAAAGTAGTCACTATTTTAGTAGTGATGGAAGTATTTGTGACGGGAGATGACAACTTCAAATATTGGACATTATTAATAATAATGATTAATATTACTGCTTTTAGTAATAAATTTTACTATCACGAAAAATACAATTTCTTATAGTGTAAGGTTCGTCATGTGGGACTTTGGAGGTCAGTGACATCCTCCTTTGTCACTAAGTGGTTAGTTTTAAGGTCTAGATTATTTGTTTGTGCAAGCACACAACGTAGTTTTAGCTAGCGTAGGCGAGTACAAGTAAATCCCAAAAGGACTATCAGTTAACTACTTATTATTCACAAACTTAACAAGCTAGACCAACGATTATGATGATTGGATAAGAAAACGAAAATAAAAAATCTAGACACTAAAACAAAATAATGATCAAGAATAAACCAATATATGAATTAACTAGATTTAGGTGAGAAATTCCTAAGATTCTACTATACTTAATTTCATTCCAGCTTAATAAATTCATCTAATTTCTTGGCTAGAGTTTCCAACTTAGATTAGATTCTTTGTCAATACATATAACCCATATTCATAAGTTAATCACCTGATATCCTTTTCAAATCTAAACACCTAAGAATAACTTAATTTGTTCTATAAACTCTCATGGTAGGTTTTACCCTAACCTAAAAAGATATTGCAGGTTTCTCTTGAATGTCTTATGTTTAACCTCTTTATCCATATTATAATATAAACGCATATCTCATATGTTGAATCACAATGCATGAATCAAGTATTGAATCTTCTATTTTCTCTTATTAGAGTCAATAAAAGTAAAAATATTGATAAATCACAAAAAAACTATAAATTCATTAAACTAAAGCGTAAATCAAAGTATATTACATCCTTGCTTAATCTTACCTAAACTAAAGGGTAAATCAAACTATATTACATCCTTTTTTAATCTTACCTAAATATATATTACAATATACTTCATAATCAAACAAAAAATATCAATACAAAAATGATAAAGAAATCATTGTTCTTGAGTTTTGAATCTTCAAAGAATTCTTGTTGAATCTTGTTCCATCTTCAAAGAATAATGTAATCTTGTTCAAAGCTAGTGTAGAATAGTTGCAAAGTAACTTCTTAACATTTCTTAGCCAAAGAATAGCTTTCTTTTGCCTTTTTTTTTCAAAATATGAAATCACAACTTTTGAATGAGCTAGATAGCTAATTGACTTTTTCCTGAGTTAGTCAATATTGAAATAACCACAAGTGGAAGGTATAGTTGTTGCTAATATCGATAAGTATAGGTCTATCCTATGAAGATAATGAATACTAGTAATTACTATTATCCTATATTTAGTTTATTAATTAGATTTTGGAATTTTAATTAAAGAAAATAAAACAAAAGCAAGTAAAATAAATTGGCAACAATATTTAATTAGAGAATTAAGGAAACACTTAGTAAACTATCGATATCAGAAAATTAATATCTAGGTTTCGAATCCCCCTAAACACTTAACAAATTGATCTTTCATTAGAAACATTATTTTATTGATTTATTGAACCGTAGAGATTCCTATAGTATGCCAATAACTGACCTTGAGTCTAATAACTACTAATCCTAAGGTTTTTAACCAAATTACTCAGGTTAAAGTTTATAGGATTACTTTACCGATTTGTGAATCCTTCTATTAGGTTTGACCATAATATGGAAATTTTATGTCATCCTATCTCTAAGATTGCAATCAACTCCTTCCAATTATGGTAGATTTATTCATAAATAGGATTTCTCAATCTTTATGTATAAAATCATATTTTGATGTAATATTCCAGATCTATTAGAACATAAATAAAACACACAATCTGATCATAATATATTAATCAAACTAATTGCATTAATAAAAGAATCAAAACATGTTAAAGTATAAATATAAGGTTCATCTAAGCTAATCACCAGCAAGACGTTTAGCTACACGATTAAACACGAAATCAAACTTAAACATAAAGAAAAACAAATTAAAAACAATTGGTTCATAATTCTAAATCTCCTTATTTGTCTTCTATCGAGTATTCTTAGGAGGTAGAGGTTTGATCTTGTATTTCGATGGATCTTTCAATGAATTCTTCAAAATTTTCACTTCTCTTAATCAAAATCGTCCCTTGAGTGGCCTCTAAGAGTTTCAGATGCCTTTGTATGTATTCTCCTTCAATTTGCCTCCGAAAATATCTTTTATAGTAAATTTAAGGGTTTTGGCCGATGCGTTGGCTGATGCACGGTCGTGCATCAAACCCGTGCATAACTAAAATATCTGGAAATCGTGAATCTACATAGCACTGTGTATCCTTATATGATTTAAATTTTCTTTTTATGTCATGTTTTCATATGAATTCTTCTTTTTTGAGTCCGTGAGGGCAATTATAACCTATAAACACACTTAGAGTGAATTAAGTATCAAATATATGATAAAAGTATAATTTATCAAGCAAAAATACATCAAATATGAGGTATAAATATGATCAATTATGCTTTCCTTATACTCAAGCACAAATTATATCAAATATCCCCACACTTAAGATTTGCTTGTACTCAAGCAAATCACAATCAAAATTATAAATCTTATAAGATCAATCCATCATCAATCACGATTTATCCATTTATACTATACATTATCATATCCTATTGAATCAAATTAACATATAATTATAACCATATTATCATAAAAGTAACTTCCTAATCTATATTAATAACAATCACATCATAATCTTATTGAAAACAAAAGCATTAATCTTTACCCAATATAGGTAAGTGATTAAATACTTTAAGTGGTAGGAACTTTGCTTTGTTCTTTATACAAGCTTTAGCCATGAACTATCAACTGATTCCCTGTCAATTTTCTTTCTTATAAATTCTTGTTTATTGCTCTAAACATAAAAGAAACCCAAAAAAACATAGATATGTTACTCCTAGCTTGGTGATATAATCTTTGAAATTCCTAGAATGGTTCTTTGAGTACACATTGCCTTTAGATTTAGACCAAAATAGCTTACTATTATTCTCATATGAGAAGATTTGGGTTGTTTCTTTAATTATTTCTAGGTTTCTTCATAAGGCTCTCCTTTAAAATCAAAAGTTATAACCATATAAAAATGTAATCTTAAAACTTTTCTCCTCTTTTGTAAAACTAATATTGGTATGCATGTGTTAATCACGATAATTAAAAACTTCAAACCTACCCTCCTAAAATCAAAAGCTATTATAATTATTCTATAGTGGTGTTGGTTGTGGTTCAACATAAAAGACCATCAATCACCTTTGTAACTAAGTTTCCTGAACTTCTCTTTAGATACTTTAGTTTCAATGAGCCCTATAACATCTATTTTATTGCTATAGAAAAACTCTCAAACATCCTATTGTTTTATGGAGCTATTTATCCCCTTAATGTTCCATGAAATGATCAATATAGCTATGTATTTATGTAAGGTGAAATCCTCATTTTCCTATTTCTACCAAATTTCCTTTTTCTTATCAACTTAAAGGCAGTATCTGTGTCCCCATTTTCACTAACCTTAGGGGTATAGGATGGTTGGTCATCTAGAGCTTCCTTCATATTTCCCATATGAGTTGTGGACTTGATACGTATAGCCTTTTGAGGTTATGGTGGATGAACTTTGTTGGTTTCTTGTTGCCTTAAATCACATGTTATTACTTCAAAATCTTTTGCTTCCTCATTGAAAATTAGTATATCCTTAACCTGCTCCTAACTTTTTCCTTTTGAGTAATCTACCCTATAATCTCTACAATTTGGTTATTATCATCTAGGACTAATCCCATTAGTTCTATATAATTCCATTTTTTAAAACTTTTTTCTCATCTCAATCCATTTTTTCCCTTGGGTGATTTGTTTAGGTCTCCATTGTTAAGATACATGTATATAGTCCTCAAATATTGTGTTTTCATCCTTAAGTCTCATTATAGGAATAATATCCAAAAGAGTTTTATTATTTTCCATGTTAACACATAACCTATCATACTTGATTCTCCTTATATGAGCTACCATCTCCTCTATGCAAATAAGATGTCCATATAGCTAATTAGGACACTCAATCCCTTGGTGGACCAATATTCTAAAGGAACTTTATGAAAATTAGCCAAATGGGAATTATATCGTAGGAGATCTTTTCTAAACTTAATCTTGGTTTCTATGGCTATAACATGTGTGGTTGTTACAACAAATTCCATAGCCCTACCTCCATCACGTCTCTAGCATTTGTTTGAGATGAAAACTTGAAGAGAATAAGGTTGTTCTTTGATAAGAGCATCTTATCCAACCCCTTGATTCTCCACATTTTTTGTGCCCATTCTCTTACTAGAGGGAAGGGGGTCATTTTTCATAAAGAATTTGAACAAAAGTTAAGATCCATATTTTTGCTCCATTCTTTTATGCTTTTATGTCTGGAGCCACTATATTTTTTTCCATCTTCAACTAATAAAGGGGCATATTGTAAATGTTTAGTTTGTTCCTTATCAATAACTTACTTCTAACTTAAGGAATGGTTGATGTGGAGTACTTCAGTGTGTTTTGGGTTAATTTTAGGACTATTAGGTGCAAGTTGGGAAGACGAAGAAGGAAGGGGAGGGTAGTTGAGTGGAGGAGTTGGGGATTTATAATCATCTTTGGGTTTGCATAATCAATGCACTTTTTTTCCTAACTCTGAATGGAAAAAGCTATAAGTTCAAACCAACTTTTTACAAAAAGTGGGTACTATAACAATTAATGAGTGAAAGAAGTGTAAAATTACAAAAGAGAAGGACAAGAATAACCTTTAGGACTAAGGGACGCCTTGTTGGGTAATATAACTCAAGGTAGTAGTGTACAATCAATTATGCGTTATCAGGCTCTATAGGCAAATGCTTAGGTGAAGTTGGGAAGAAAGATAGGGAATAGAGATGCTAAATAGGTAAGATAAAGATTAAGGAAGGCTACGAATGGGTAACAGGTTTGAAAAGAGAGACGGAGAAATATGATTGTGGTTACCTACATAACAATTGAAATAAACCTCCTTGTAGAAAGATACAATTATAAGCTGATTAGCATACAAAGTACTTGTATAATAACTCAACTCATTTTTTAATTTTCTTTCCATTAACTCTTTTTCTTTTGACATACTTTATGATATTGAAAATGCTAAAAGTAATTTTTGTCAAATTTTATTATTAGAACTTGCTCTTAAATAACTCGATAAACTTATCAAAAATCAAGTTAAAATAATCATATAGATCTTTTTACATGTTTAACAATCCATTGTATATAATTTGTGCTAAAAGAATAGGACACATATTCAATAAAAGGTCATTTTTATAATTTCTAGTAACATAATATATTTATAAAGATAATTTAGAATAATGTAAGTACTTATTAAGTAGATTAATTATAAAAAACATCTCAAATTTTGTTCAATTTTGCAATTATAGCCCGAATTTCAAAAAATGACAATTAAATGTTCAAATTTTCAATTTTTTAATTCTAGCCCAACATTAGTATTTTCGTTGAGTTTGCTGACGTGACTTGTCACATATTCTAAAAACCTTAACTATTAATACACGTCAACTAAAATTAACACAAAAAATAAGATTAATAAAACGACGTCGTTTAATCACAAGTTGATAATGAAGGGAACAAACTGAAAATGAAGGGTTAGGGCATCAGGGTTATGTAAACTGATTTAAGGATTAAACTAAGTCATTTTTCAACAACGATGTCATTTTAGTTATGTGATTAAACGTTATCGTTTCATTAATATTATTAGTTGTGTTAATTTTAGCTGACATGTATTAATAGTTAAGACTTTTAGAATACGTGACAAGATACATCTACAAACTTAACGGAAACACTAACATTAGGTTAAAGCTGAAAAAAAATTAAAACTTTAATAATTTAATTGTCACTTTTTAAAATTCAAACTATAATTACTAAATTGAGTATACTTTGGATAGCCCTAAAAACAAGTAAAACCATAAGTCCGCGTCGTTTATTCAAATATAAAAAATTCATCTTTCGATCATTTAATTCTAAGAAACCATCCAATTATATGAGAAAACTAAGACCATGAAAGATTGCAAAATATCATAATGGTATATATAGTATAGTATTTCTAACCTATGAATTGCTTTACAATAACGTGTTAAATATTATATAAAAAACATTATGCAATTTTCTAAAATTCTGAAGATGGAAAACATTGCGAAACCTTCAGAAATTGAAACGTCTTGTTCTCCCATCTTAAAACATATTCAGCCCTTCCTAAAGCTTCCCCTTAATCGTTGTCTTAATAGCAGTTACAATCCAACTCCATTTCCTTCATAATCTATGAATTCAGAATTTGATAAAATACGAAATTCAATCTCAATTTAAAGTATGCCAGCGTGATAAGATATATAAATAAAGGATGACAATGAAACTAAATATTGTTTGAATGCTACATTATATATTACATCAGCATATATAGGTAGAAGTTGAAAACAAATGATAAACAATATTTGTGGAACTTCAAGTCTTTTACAAGTTGAATATTGCATGTAGGATGACTTGGATTTGCAATATACAATATTGATATTCCACAGCTATGCCTATACACATCTGTGGTGGTTTCGTCCTGGAAGAGTCAAACTTTTCTAAGACCTATGTCTATCCATATGAAATCAAATTATTTGGAATTGAATCCCTGGTTTAAGGACACTACATAATAGCATCTAACTCTTAATTAAAATGTTCCTTAACAAAGTAACACAACCAGAGTAACTATCACAGGAATTGGGATGGTGCATACACCAAGTACGTTTGAGGCTGAACACTAGGCAGGCATTCGTGAAATCCTATGCTTCTTCCTACTATTGCAATGTTTTAGCGCAGCACTCATGAAGAGGTTTAAATCGCATGTCACTACCATACATGAGCTTCCTGACCCGAGATGCTAACACGATTTTTCATCCGTTTTCTACAGAATACAGCAAGTGATTTAAAAAAAAAAAGAGGGAGAGAGAGAAATATCCCTGTAGGCACTCGTCTTTGTATAAGGTACAAAAGAATACAATAAGTACCAGCCCTAGCAGTGATGTAATGTGTACAAACAATAAGCTATAATAAGTAACAAATCATAACCGAGAAACAAAGTATTGATCTCTCCTCTTCTAAGTTCCATCCATCTTTTACAGCACTGCAATGGATGTCCTCACTAGACAAAATGGATAAGAGCAACCAAGGCATGCCTAGTTTCTCTAGCATGATAAACTTGAAAAGGACTAATTTAGCTCACGAAAAGAATGATCGATCAAGGGAACTGGAATGAACCTCCAATTTGGTTGGTACCTGATGGTGGCTTGATTGCCACCCAAAGGAGGGATATGGTGATTGCGATGAGTCCTGACCACACAAACACGATTGTAGGTGTCCTTCCCCTTCTTCCCATCAAGCCCTTAGCAAAGGGGTAGAGATGAGCCAAGACCCAGAAGCTGAAGAACACCCCACCTATTAAACGGCTCCACTGAGGTATAACACTGTAGATAGTCCGGCTAAATCCAACAGCTATCGCAATTAAGTTAACCATCATTATGGTGATTGGTGGTATCATCAAGGACGTCCATTTAACAATGTACAGATCAGCAAACTCATCATCCACATCATCACCACCTGATTTTGAAGTCAATGTGAATGAAATTTCAATTCCAGCCATGACTTTCAAAAGCCCCTGAAGAACTGCAGCAAGATGGGCACTAGTACCTCCAATCAACCAAAATTGCTCATTCCTCCACCACTCTTCTAGCTCAATGCCGGACCATTTGACCTCGAGCACAGCAAGTAGGCACAGAGTCACAGTGATGGTCAGTAAGTAAGTGAGGAAAGTCACGTTGAGAGTTTGAACAATGAACTGGCCTGAGAAGAGGGAAAGTGCTGGAAGGAAGCAGTAGACAATCAGGAAGATTGAGGTGAAAGGGTAGATTCCCACATTGAGATATGCTATTCTTTGCAGAATCTTCATCTTAGGGCTCGCTAAGAGGGCATTGTTGCGGGAGAAGAAAATCTCAACAGACCCAGTAGCCCACCTTAGAACTTGATGAAGCCTGTCAGTAAGATTGATTGGAGCAGAGCCACGAAATGCATCACGCTTGGTGACACAATATACCGATTTCCATCCTCTGTTATGCATCCTATACCCAGTGACAACATCTTCAGTAACAGAACCATAAATCCACCCTATCCGCTGTCCCCACTCAGTCTTATCTTCATACCAGCAAGAGATTACACTGATTGCCTCTGCAACAGTAGATGCATCGAGAGGCTCACGAGGAATGGTAAGAGCACCAGGCGGACGTCCATTCTTAACAGCAGGGTGATCCGCGAGAGGGCGACCTTGAAACTCTGCAATTGGAATTGAATCAATAAGAAAAGCTGAGTTGCCGAACTTCTTTGGAAACAGGGAAAGATTCATCTCCTCATCATCAGAATCACCCATTCTTAGTGCCCTGTTCTCCTCAGGGGTATTTGCAATTGAAGAATGTTTCTTGCGACGAGAAAAGCAGCAACTGCAGCATCCTGGGTGATGTTCTTTCGATCGTGGTGGGTCAAATCCATAAATTGCAATCCTTCTAAATAAGCACCCAGTTCCAACATAAACTGGCCCCATAAGACCATCAAGGGCGCGCATGTTCACATCAAAGAATACAGTGTTGTGGTTAGCATATCGATCAGAAGGGTCAATACCCTCGAACCTTTGAGGGAACTGGACATAACAGAGGCGGTCACCTCCTCGATCCATCATGAAGCACATGCCTTCCCTGAGGGCCTGAGAGTTGTAAATGTAGTGGTCACAGTCAAGGTTGAGGACGAAAGCACCATTAGACATAATGGCAGAGGCTCGAACAAGTGCATTCATGGCCCCTGCCTTCTTGTTGTGATCATAGCCTGGACGCTTCTCACGTGAAACATAGACAAGTAATGGGAGACGTATATCTACATCATTTAGGTCCACTATCTTTGCATCATCAGCAGTTCCAAGTAGTGGTTCATCACTAGGAGGTTTCAACATCACCTGCATCATGTGAAATAAAATCGTCATCATTTTCATTTTTCATAGCCCTCTCTTTGTGTGTGATTTTTCATGCGTGATGGGTGCGTTGGTATTATGTTTAAGAAATAAAAATATTATACAGACCTCCTCTAGCAATTGCTATAGTATATAAATCGGATGGGATTAATTTCAGTCCATTTCAAAATTGGAATAACAGACAAATTTGGCATCAACCTCACACCTGCATTATACCAGAATGGTCACCCCTAGCATGCTCAGATGAAGAATTCACCCATGTTCCTGGCCAATGCGTACCATCAGCCATCCACGTAGCTTTTGGAATCTTAACAGTCTCCACAGTTTCATCTTCCCTGTTTTCTCTTTGAAGCTTCATAGCCTTGATTTCTTCCCGAGCATGGTATGCATCAGAGCGGCGACGAATGGAATCTGGCAAGCCATTAATTCTGACCTTGAATTCATCATATTCACGCTTCAATCTTCTACGATCCTTTACAAAATCTGGTCGAACTTTGTTCTTGTAAGGGTCCCTCTTTAAATTGAAGTAAGATTCAGGATTCCTTGGCTCAATATTATGTTTACGGCAAAATGGAACCCATATGTTAGCAAAACTTGCAGCTTCTGCCATAGCCTCAAATGTCAGAAGTGCACCACCATCATCAGAAACATAACAAGCAAGCTTTTCAACAGGGTAATCACAAGCTAGAATTGACAAGATCGTGTTTGCAGTGACAAGAGGTGGCTCTTTCTCTGGATCTGCAGTAGACACAAAGACATCTATGCCAGGGAGATCAGATTTTCCTGTGGGATTGCTGGGACTGGATGTTTCAAATTTCTCCTTCAAGACATTAAGATCTGTAGCACGATTAATTGGGCACAGCTTGGGCAGTTGGTCAAGAAGCCAAGAAAAAGCAAACCAAATCTCACAAACAATTGACATTCCCCAAAGCCAAATTGCATCATAGTTGGGATGGCTGACCCTCCATTGTAAAAATAATCCAAGGGCAACGATGCGAATAAAAACAAGAAGCCTGCTTGAATAGATGCACAGAAATCATTAGTGAAAATCATCATTATGGCTGAGTGGCACCCAAAAAGATTAAGAAAACTAACATTTATATTCACATTTTATTAAATGTTTAACTATAAGATGACAACCAAAGTTAGAAGTATTCAAGTTTACAAGTCATGGGAATCGCTTTCCTGCTAATCAACTTGAAGATTATTTAGGGAGTTGTGTGTAAATAATACATGTTGGTCACTCTGACTTCTGTTAAAGTTCTTGCAGGCGAAAATTATAGTCTCAGTCTCTTGTAGCACCACGCAATAAAACAAAGAATGATATAAACTAAAAAATGAAAATTGACAGTTAATGAATATTGCTGTGCATCAATATGGGGCGTTTGACTTAGCGAAGTCATTTCAAAACAGTGATAGAATATCAGATCCCTCTGGATGTTACAGGGCA
This sequence comes from Erythroxylum domingense, assembly GCA_025594535.1. Taxonomy (NCBI): domain Eukaryota; kingdom Viridiplantae; phylum Streptophyta; class Magnoliopsida; order Malpighiales; family Erythroxylaceae; genus Erythroxylum; species Erythroxylum domingense. The sequence continues at coordinate 17,469,315 of JANQBM010000006.1, forward strand.
GTATAAATAAGGTTAAAAAAAGCTATACCGGTATGGGCTAATTACAGCAGCTGGTATCTTCAGTTTCCGAGTAAGTGGCCTCCATGGTTTGTTCATCAACTCCTTGGGCTCAGCAACATCATCTTCTTTACCCCCAAAGCCGCCATCATTCGGCCATATAGCATTCCCATAACCATAAGTCCCCCTTGTTTCAAATAGCCATCTATTATGATCAAAATCTCCAGTCTGGCTCCTCATCAGTACTGACTTTGTTGACTTCATAAGTGACAGCCTCCTCTCCATTTTTGAAGCAGTGACTGGGGGAGGAAGTGGAAGGGGCCTTCCATTATCTACAGCAATTTCATCCAATTCGGTGTTTTTATATGGTTCTTTACAACCCGGACAGATTCCACCCCCAGTTTTCACAGCATCGATATAGCAGTCCCTACAGATTTTAAAATCACACTCACAGGGAAGTATATCAATTCCACGCTCATCACTCATTACTTTTGCATCACAACCTGGAATGGCACAAGAAGATCCCCTAGCACCAGCCATTTGGGGATGGCTTGTCTCAGAATCAATCACTTTGTCCATTAGGTGAGCACGTGTAACACTATTAAAGCCACCCGTGAAAAGTGAATTTGATACATATTGCTCCTCAACCTTTTGTGAGATGGATGGATCTATAGGTTGATTGTCAGGGGTAGGTGGTATGTGCACTGTATAATTCATGAAATCGTGACTGCTTAATTCACTATCGAGATCATCCCTTGAATAGCTGACATAACGGCCCGAGGAGGTTCTCCGGCCAAATGTGACGGTAGGAGGCAACGGTGGCTTTTGAGAATCAGTGGCATCAGAACTTATTGATAGATTTGATCGGCTAAGTTTAAAAGATTTTGACGCCATAGTTCAACAATAACGCTGATGTTAATTCAACTCCTGAGATCAATAAAAGTTACATCTCCATAAAAATTTTGAAAGAAACATCTCAGATCCTAGATTCAAATAAAAGCTCTTAAGCAACAACTTGACATGTACTTGGATGTCAATAGCTTATATTGACTAGTCTATTTACAGATCAATAAAATTAACAACAGATCATGTAAATTAGAGCATCTGATTACCCAACTGCGGGAAAGAACTATCAAGATCAACTGTTCAAAAGGTTAAGGTTCAAAACAAGTCCAAATATTCCAGGAGAAACAGTACAGCCTATCTGACATGTTAAAGCAATCTACAGATTAACTGAATCTCGATTTAATGGGCAAGAGAAATGCGCTATAAGGGGGAGAGACTCAACAATCGCCAAGAAGCTCGCGCCGCCAAAGAGACAGCAGAGTAGAATTGAACTTAACTGGTTAAACACTTTTTGGTAAAGAAAACACAATGAGATGCGTAAGATCAAAACCACGTTCCTTTCTTTGGCTCGAAATTTTCTCGGCGAACGAACACGGTAGCAAAAGAAAGGTAGTAATCAGCTAAAACTAAATCAAAGTCCTAGCATTCCAAAAGGAAGTCCATGAAAAGAAGAGCACAGACAAAAACACATCAAGGAAGAAACAATACAGTGTCTTTTCCCACTTGAAAAGAAAAAAACTTAAGATCCGGAATCTCATTTCACCAAAATACCAAAGCAAAGAAAGAAACTTTTCAAAGCTATACCATGCCACCTTTCTTAAGCAGGGAAAAAAATTTCCAACAATGTACTCACAAAAAAAAAAGTACTTTCATAAAAGAAAAGGGGTGACTCAGTCCATATAGCTTACAAAAGGATAACAAAGGCAGCAGAGCAACAGAGATCGACTGGTCTTGGTTGTCAAACACTAGAGAAAGCGATCTTCAACGGAATGAAAAAGCCCATGATCAGAGCAATATGGAAAGAGAAACGGAGAGGACCTACCAAGCACTAAGGGACGGAAGCTTGCCTATACAAAGTTATTTTATGAGAAGAATGAATGAGATTGAGATGTGGTTTTCTTTTTTACTAATATTCAATTTTAGAAAGAGATTCTTGGTTTTGGAACAGAAACATAGAACGCGTTAAAAGGCAGAACTAGATGGTGTTCCAATTTTTGTGTGTTTGCGTTGCATAGATGGGAGTAGTGAAGCTTTGGACAAGGCGAGAAATTTTTCTTCCCAAGTTTTGTGTGTTTGCGTTGGATAGTTGGGAGTAGTGAAGCTTTGGACAAGGCGAGAAAAAATTTCTTACTTGCGCTGGGACCAAATGGAGTAAACCTAGGAACTGCGACTTTTTCTTAAATGCAAAAGATTAGGAGTGTGTTTTCTTCTAACCCACCAAACCAATAAATAAAAGTCTTTTTGACTTCTAAATTTCAAATTGATTACCACGCATTTTTTCAAAAATGCTGTTGTCATTTTCCAATAAAAAATAACGGATTGAACGAAATTACCTGGTATAGCAATGAAAACTTATATTACTTTCATATAATTTAACTTGCTTATGAACATTAGAAAGTTGGCATAATTATCTAGTTCTGCTAAAACAAACTATCCACGTTCAGATATATCTTTCTATGATGTTAAGACATTTTCATAACATTGGACAATAACTAATTGCATTTTACTGATTTTCAATAACTTATCGGTTAAATTATGTAAATTTGATACGGATAAAAATAATAAAGTAACTCAATAAATGATCTAAACCAAGTAGTTGAAGTCTAGGAAAAAAATAGACCTCAATTAGTGTTGATCAAACTCATATCGGGCCTGTGATGAAGAAACTCGATATGAAAGATATATAAATAGGTTAAGATCTCCTACAGTTGCTCATATATTCGTAAGCATCTGGATTCTCTAATTCTTTAAAAGGGCTTATATTTTGAGAAAATTGTAAAAAGACATTGACCACGTCCCAGTGAGAAGTTCTCGTGAAGGTCCAAGTCGATCAGAGCTTGTTTTGGCCTCGAAAAGCACCTTTGAACATGTGATGGAACCGAAAATAGGTATTTTTGCATTTACTTCATTTATTTCCCTTTCACATAGGATTCGAGACAGGTAATAAGGTTTATGCTACGTGTACCACATGGTATCAAAGCAGTTACGTGATCAGGTGACTAAAAATGAAGTTTTTTCGGTTTTTATTCATAAGGGTTTCTGAGGTTCTTTATTCGTTTTTCGATTTTTTTCGCATATATGGATGTATGAAAGTGAACTACATATGGTTACCTATAAAAAACGGGTCAAAAACAAGCCACATAGCACGAAAGTCAGCTTGAAACTTGCTGAAAATCGCTTATAGCCAAAAGGGGTGGAGCACACGCGCCCGATGGCACTACAATATCACCACTAAGGTGATTTGGTGGGTGCATGGCGTTGCAAGCTCTAGCAAGACGGGCACACGCGACTACACCTTGTTTTGGACACACTGCACACACCACACACCCTAATATCCTAGTGGTGACGTCGAGATAGGCGTATGAGTCACACGCACCTACCACGTGTCCCAACGAGTGGCGCGTGTGGGTGATGCACATGCCAAACAGGATAGGCGCATTTGTGTGTGAGACGCATGCGCCGAATAATGTTTCAGTGCGTCGGTGCACTTGGGGCACGTGCAGGGCGTGTGTGCATGTAGTGCCCGCGTCATAAGCATATGCACACCCCAGATATCACAGTGACATCTCATTAACATCAGTGCACAATAAAATGTTGACATCAGCTCTATAGTGATTGTGCTAACATCAGCACCAGAAAAAAAAAAGAAAATTGTCAAAATTCCTGTAAAGGTACCCCTGGTCCTTTTTGGTCACTTTTTGGGTCAAAAGAATTTTTTAATTATTTTTAAAATTTTTCTGGATTAATTACATTGGTAATTTCATCATAGAAAAAGGAATTAAGGCATTCTAAAACTATTTTTGAGTGAATTTTTATGCTTCGAACTTCACATGAGAGGGACACTTAAGGTTTTTGTGTCTTATGTGGTAGGTTTGATGTTCGATAACGCACGATAATCGCTCTGATTGAGGTTTTTTGCTACAAAAATGTCAAATAAAATTTAATGACAATATTTTCAGTATTAGCATGTGATAATTTGCCTATGCATTTTTTTTCGTATTTATTGATGTTACATTTTTACATACGGTATGCCTATATAGAATGTGAGAATAACATAAAGATATATCATTTGTGTTTATGGACCTTTTGGATACTGATAAGAATTTAGTCACCATAATAGCCTTTCAAGTCAATATTTGAATCTGCTTGCATGATGGGAGATGTCTCTGGTCTCATGTTTGGTTATTCTGCCCACAAGTATTGGCCTTATATGAGGTTTTGAGATGTGCATAAAAGTAATAGATGGAGGAAAGTTATTGCTTAAATGATCTATTCGCCTACAAGTAGTAGTGTCGTACTAGCTGATGGTATGTAATCTGATCGCTTTTATGTGAAGGTCTAATTGCATATATTATTTATTCAGCCCACATATGTTTCATAATATGTATGATTAGATTTTTGGTATAGATACTGTTTTAACGCTTTGAGTATCGCTATTATCCTACATTTGTGCTGATTTTCCCATTGTTTTTTGCAGTCACATTTTCTATCAACAATAATGCTGTCACCATTAAAATCCAGACTGATTTCAATTTCAAGAAGTAGAAGAAGGATATCGAGTTTTTCTTGAGATGGTGGACATCAACTTGGTCATGCTAACAGGGAGACCCTCTCTACTTACAGACATTAGCTCGGAAGTTGATAAGGTAACCTTTGCAATTTGGGAGCAGTCAAACAAGATATGCTATTTGACCATTAAGAGGTCAATCCCAAATCATCTGCTGACCAGACACCACCATAACAAAGGAGTTTATGGACAATGTTTCCCAAAGATACAAGGTCTCATCTAATGCTAAGATGAGCACCTTGATTAAGGATTTGTTCTCCATAAGGTATACCAAAGAAAGAGGTGTAATGGAATACATTATCAGAATGGTCTACCTTCAGAGTAAACTAAAGTCACTGGATGTTCCCATTCTTAATACACTGATAATGCATCAAGCACTTAATACTCCCCGCGAGAGTTTAAAATACTGGTCAATTTGTACATTTCCCAAAATGAGGCCTGAGATATCAATGCCTTGATTTTCCAATGTGTTGCAACAAAGGAGAAGCTGAAGGGCACTCCTCATACAACCTGGTATGCAGCCAAAGGTAAGGGGAAGGCTAACTCTCAAAAGTTCAAGGTTAAGAAATCCAAAATCCTCTCCGCATATACAAACTAGTCAGTCTAGGATTGCAAAGGGTCCACAAGATTTAAAGAACATGAGGTGCTTCTTCTATAAGAAGAAAGGGCACAAGAAATATGACTGCTAAAAGTACAAAATTTGGAAAGTAAAATAGGAGCTATCGGGTAACTCCTCTGTAACATCCCGTTTTCATACAAAGGGTCGAACCACAGAAACTGGTACACGTGAGATCAATTGGAGAAATTAGGAAAACACATCTTATGCTCATGCATTATATAATATCCATATACACGTGAACAGTGATTTTTGTACATGAAAAATGACTGTATATGCATTCATGACATTTACCGGTATAATTGTGAATAAATGTGATTTGTTCTCGCGGGGTACGAACTTGAATATCACCGTCAATATTGGGTTCGGGTCCAGCGGGAGTGGGGTGTTACATCCTCGGCCTATATGATACATTAATTCAATATAGCTATAGCCACATCTAGTTGTTGGTGGCTAGATAGTGGAGCATCTAATCATGTTGCTTCCACAATGCAAGGGTTCAGATCTACGAGAAGGCCAACTAAAGGAAAGGAGAAGTTGATGGTTGACAATAATGAAGAAGTTGTCATTTTTATGTAGGGGATGTAGGTTTGAACCTCGATATGAAGTTTGTACTTGTTTTACAAGACACATTTTATATACCGTCTTTTAGACGGAATTTGATCTCTATGTTAGTTTTAGATAAAGAAGGCTATTGTTTTGTAATTGATACTTCAGTTGTAAATATATCTATCAATGCAAAACATATCTAAATTGCCTTTTTGTCTTATGGATTATATAGAATGTGTCTTACCCTTAATGAAATGTATGATGCTTCTTATATTACTAAACCTGTTACTCATAAGAGACCTTTGATGAAGGAAACATCATATAAGCTATGGCATAAACGCTTAGGCCACATTTCCAGAGATAGGGTTGAGGGATTAATAAAGGAAAACATTCTGCCAACTCTAGATTTTGGTGATCTGGAAATATGTGTTGATTGTTGCAGAGGTAAAGAAAAAGGGGTCAACTCGTACTTTTGGCTTGTTAGACCTTATACATACAGACATTAGTGGACCCTATAAAGCTACGTTGCATAATTCTAGATATTTTCTAACATTTATAGATGATTCTTCCTATTACGATTACGTGTTCTTGCTTAAGAAAAAGCCTGAAATTCTTGATAAGTTTAAGATCTTTAAGATTGAGGTGGAGAACCAATTGGAAAAATCAATCAAGACTGTCAGAGCACTAAGGCAGAGATGGTGGTTCAGGATAAGAAAAAGTTTCGTTTGCCAAGTATTTGGAATTAGTTGGAATAGTGACTCGGTTCACTATGCCTGGTAGTCCTAAGCAAAATGGTGTGGCTGAAAGGCGTAACCACACCCTAAAGGACATGATAAGGTTAATCCAGAGCAAGACTAACCTACCTAATTACTTTTGGGGTGAAGTCATTAAGAAGACATTGTATATATTAAATAGAGTCCCAAGCGATAGTGTCTAAGACACCTTTTGAACTCAGGAAAGGGTTGAAGCTAACCATTTCACATATTCATGTATGGGGCTTCCCTAGAGAGTTAGTACAGTTATATAATCCTTATAAAAATAAGTTGTAATCTCGTTCTACTCATTGCTATCTAATAAGACATCCTGACCACTCTAGAGTTATTGTAGAGAAGGAGGACTCAAAATAGTATAATCACATACAACTAAGTTTTTATAATACGATGTTTATGATGAGGTGCCCTGTTACCCTTTAGAAGATTTTAGGATGGATATTACAATTATTTCGTATTGTCGCTCATACAGTTAGGTCCAGTAGATTAAGGTCCGAGTACCATACCTGTGTAGGAGTAGGAACCTATACCTGTATAAACAAAGATTCTTGGGGTATAAGAACCAATATAGATGAGTAGATCCACTAGAGAGAGATGACCTGCAATCTCATCTGACTATATATTTTATTTAGCTAAACAAGACTATGATATAGGACATATTGTGGATCCAATTACTTTTATAAAAGCTATTTCTGGACCCAGACTTGTGGTGGGAAGCAATAAAGGATAAGATGCAATTTATGCAGCACAATAAGGTATAAGAGTTGATTGATTTGCCTCAACATTGCAAACCCATTTGCTACAAATGGCTTTTTAATACCAAGAAGGACATTCAAGGTAAAGTTAACCAGTTTAAGGCTCGGTTGGTTACCAAATGGTTCACTCAGAGACAAAGGAGTTGACTTTAATGTTACCTTCTTTCCCATGTCCTCGAAAGATGCATTCAGAGTGATTATGGCAATAATAGCTCATTATGACATGGAGTTACATCATATGGAAGTTAAAACTACTTTCCTGAATGGTGACCTTTATGAAGAGGTCTATATGAAGCAACCTAAAGGATTTTAGGATCAAGGAGCCACTGACAAGGTTTGCAAATTGACCAATATAATATATGATTTGAAACAGGCTTCTAGACAATGATACCTAAAGTTTGATGAGGTTTTGACCTCTTTTGGCTTTGTGAAAAACAAAGTTGAAATACGCTTGTACTATAAGGTCAAGGGGAGCAAAGTCATCTTCTTCTGTTGTATGTGGATAATATATTACTCGCTTCAAATGACTTGACCATGTTGCATGAAGTTAACTAACTTTCGGCCAAGCATTTTGGCATGAAGGATCTCAGTGAAGCATCTTTTGTCCTAGGTATACAGATTTGCAGAGACAAATATCAACATTCATTAGGCCTCTTGCAAAGAGCATACAATGAGCAAATGTTACAAAGGTTTAATATAGTTGATTATAGACCTGTTGTAGCACCAATCTCTCATGTTGGGAGATTATTTTTGGCACAATGTCCAAAGAATGAAGTTGAGAGAAAGGATATGAGGAATGTTCCATACTTTAGTGCAGTTGGAAGCTTAATGTATGCCTAAATGTGCACTAGGTCGGACATTGTGTTTGTTATTGGACTACTGAGTCGATATCTAGCTAACCTAGGTATAAACTATTGAAATGCAGTCAAACGATTGTTGAGATACCTAAAGGGTACTAAGGATTATATGTTAACATATAGAAGGGTCAACGATCTAAGCTTTGTGGGGTATTCAGATTCTGATTTTTCTATGTGTCCGGATGATTAAAAGTCCACTTAAGGCTACATTTTTATGTTAGCAAATGGTGCGGTGTCATGGAAGAGTGTCAAGTAGATACTGGTGACTTTCTCGATCATGCATGTAGAGTTTGTTGCATACTATGAGGCTGCTTCATAGGTAGTTTAGCTCAGAAACTTGATTTTTGAGTTGTTTGTGGTAGATTCGATAACTAGATCCAGTTGGTTGTATTGTGATAATCTTACTACTGTGTTGTTTAGTAACAAAAATACGAATATAATAAGGTCTAAGCATTTTTGGTCAAAAAAATACTTAACTGTTAAGGAGTTAATACAAAAAGGTGACGTTGAAATGGAACATATAAGGACTGAGGAGATGCTAGCCGATTTTTTAACTAAAGGACTTCACCCACTTGTGTTTGAAAGACATATATCCAGTATGGGTGTATTAAAGTGCTTAGACAGTGTTAGTTAGGGATCGTTATATTTGCTCCTTATATGTTTGTTCATTTTTTTATGTATTATCACATTATGATTGTTTATTAATAAAGATGTTTATCTTTTTATCCTCAGTCATACCTATTATTGTGTAAAGTCATAATACATGTGAAAGTCTTAAGATCTGTGTTGATCTTAAGCATTTTAAAAGTCATCAGACATATATACAGATTGACCTTAAACTTATGTCATTGAGACACTTACAGTTTAATACACATATCTATGAGTTTTTTAACATGACATAGAGAGATATAAGTTTTTAATCCCATAAAGATTCTCTAATGCAGTTTAGTATTAGGATAGAGAACATAAAAGTTTTTTTAATGCAGTTTAGTATTCGGTAAGAGAAAACAAGATTTCTCTAGTGCAGTTTAACATATACAGTTTATCATAAGGTTTATAGAAATCAAGACCTACAAACAAAAGATGATACATATTAGATCATACAGGTATCATCCTATTTTGTCACACTCCATTTTCTCATTTATGATAGTAAGATATTAAATATGTGTGATTATATTAGACCTGTGTCACACATGACACATGTGTTTAATACTTTTTGGTATCTAAATCCTTGCGAGACAGAATGTTGGACTTTCATTATCTTTGGATCAAATATTTTAATTTTTAAACTTGATACCAATATAGTAGCATGGCTTAACCGAATTTTTTAAATAGAAAACTAAAGAAAAGCGTTGACCAAATCCCTGTGAGGCGTTTTTGTGGAGGTCTTGGTTGATAAAAGCTTGTTTTGACTTCGAAAAGCACCTCCAAAAGTATGATGGAACCAAAAACAAGTATTTCTGCATTCACTTTTTTTTATTTTCCTTTCACGTGGAATTCGAGACACGTAATAAGGTTCATGCTACATGTTATATAAAACTTGATTAGGAATTTATATCTAAATTAACAAAATAAGAACTCTCGTATTGCTTAGTCAGATAATATTCTAAGAATTATATAAAAAAACGTTATTGATATTATGTTAACAAAGAGAGTAATATAGAAATCAAAAATACAAATATCATAAGGTCTAAGCATTTTTGGTCAAAAAAATACTCGACTATTAAGGAGTTGATACAAAAAGGTGACGTTGAAATGGAACATATAAGGACTGAGGAGATGCTAGCTGATTTTTTAACTAAAGGACTTCACCCACTTGTGTTTGAAAGACATGTATCCAGTATGAGTGTGTTAAAGTGCTTAGACAGTGTTAGTTAGGGATCGTTATATTTGCTCCTTATATGTTTGTTCATTTTTTTATGTATTATCACACTATGATTGTTTATTAATAAAGATGTTTATCTTTTTATCGTCAGTAATACCTGTTATTGTGTAAAGTCATAATACATGTGAAAGTCTTAATATCTATATTGATCTTAAGCATTTTAAAAGTTATCAGACATATATACAGATTGACCTTGAACTTATGTCATTGAGACACTTACAGTTTAATATACATATCTATGAGTTTTTTAAAATGACATAGAGAGTTATAAGTTTTTAATCCCATAAAGATTCTCTAATGCAGTTTAGAATTTGGTTAGAGAACATAAAAGTTTTTTTAATGCAGTTTAGTGTTCGGTAAGAGAAAACAAGATTTCTCTAGTGCAGTTTAACATATACAGTTTATCATAAGGTTTATAGAAATCAAGACCTACAAACAAAAGATTACACATATTAGATCATACAGGTATCATCCTATTTTGTCACACTCCATTTTCTCATTTATGTTAGTAAGATATTAGATATGTGTGATTATATTAGACCTGTGTTACACATGACACATGTGTTTAATACTTTTCGGTATCTAAATCCATACGGGACAGAATGTTGGACTTTCATTATCTTTGGATTAAATGTTTTACTTTTAAAACTTGATACCAATATAGTAGCATGACTTAACCGAATTTTTAAAACAGAAAACTAAAGAAAAGCGTTGACCAAATCCCTGTGAGGCGTTTTTGTGGAGGTCTCGGTTGATAAAAGCTCGTTTTGACTTCAAAAAGCACCTCCAAAAGTATGATGGAACAAAAAACAAGTATTTCTGCATTCACTTTTTTTTATTTTCCTTTCACGTAGAATCCGAGACACGTAATAAGGTTCATGTTACATGTTATATATAAAACTTGACTGGGAATTTATATCTAAATTAACAAAATAAGAACTCTCGTATTGCTTAGTCAGATATATAATATTCTAAGAATTATATAAAAAACATTATTGATATTATGTTAACAAAGAGAGTAATATAGAAATCAAACTGACAAATCTCACGTTAAGTAGAAGATGGTATTTAAACTTTTCCTTTTACAAATAAAATAAGGTATGTTTGAAAATCAAATTAAGCAAATCTTATTGTCACGTGAATTCTCATGTATGAATAAAATTGATCAAGTTATTTTAAAAACATGTAATCAAGGTATTTCTAAATTTTTTATTAGTACTCACCATTAAGTGAGATTTGATGGTAACATTTTAATACGAAAAGTATACAAGGACTTCATTGGAACCAAAACATAAGGAGAACAGTAATGCCTATGATTAAGCAAAAATTTTAATTTAAGAAAATACAAAATTTTAAATATATTTACAATAAATACGTTATCTGAAGTAAGATGTAAGGAAGCTGGACTGGGAAAGGTTGGACGAGGAGGAGATGTTCGCACTACTAAAATGGCAAAAGACAAAAATGGGTATCCAACATTGTACATAAAATAAAACATTATATTGTTTGGTTAAATAATAATAATAACTAAATACACAAACAATTTATAAAAAGCTTTTAATCCTTTTTTAAAGGAACATTTTTATCGTAACCACAATAACAGTAAAAGATTACTAATATATCTTATGATTCGATTCCCCTCCCTGTCTCTTAAGTTAAGAAATTACCAACGCAATGCTCTTAGCTGTACTTAACCATAAGTAGCTACAATGAGAAGTTTCTTAGGAAAATTGAGGAAGCGTCTTGCTTATTATATTCTTTTTGTTACCATTTTTTGAAATTTTGAAATTTAAAGTTTACATAAATAATAAATATTATATACTTTCAGCAATTCAATTAAAAACTTTAATTTTATAAGTATTTTTATTAATTTAATTATTTTTTCTATAATATTTAAGCTAAATTAATGATCAAGTAAGCATTCACGTTAAATAATAAAGATACATCCAAAAATGAGTATAACATATGAGTTATGAATTGATGGATACTTATATTTTACATAAATAAAATTGATTCTATAAAAATATTAACATAATTAATATTTGAACTAAGTTTTAATGTTATAAAAAAACTATTTAAAATTTAAAATTTTTGACAGTTTGAACAGAAATTTGCTTAGCTAACGACAAATTCTAATCTTAAACGAATTGGCAATGTGTTTTCACCAACTTCCTTCTTTAACTGGATTCACTTTGGTCCTTAAACGCTCCTCGTGATTTGGACTAGCCATTCAATATCCTATACGCGAAAACAACGCAATGATTATCGGTTAGGCGCCTATCTGTCTTTTCGTTCCCGATTGCTCGCAAGTGTTGTAGTTGTTAGTCGTCATGCCCATTCATCGACTTGATAAAGGTGCGTTAATCTTGTCGAAAATTTATTATATGGTAAATAAAAAAACTTTTATAATGATTTTACTCCTTTTAATTTTTAAAATTTTTATATTGTAACATTAGAATACCATTTTTATTAAATTATTTTAATAAAATAAGTATCAAAATTTATATTTATTACATGTACAATACTTAAATCTATGATGGTTTGTATTAAATAATTCCAAAAATATTTAATAAAAAGTGTCCTTAAAAATTTTAATATTATAAGTTACTTTAAAATATATAAAAATATATGAGAATAACAATCTTGTATCTTTTATCTTATAATACCTTTTCACTAAATTAACATTGTAAATCAGTATCGTCGTACCGTATTGCATATATGTCTATTGAAAAGATCATTTTTATTACGTAAGAATAAGATTACGTGTTATCGAACTTTTTTAGATCTCACGATTTAGTAAAATTTTAACTAGGTATTGATGATGATAATGATAACATTTTAAATCAATATACTAATAATAGATATAATAAATAGATTCATGCCCTGGAAATATAATTATAAATTTATTTTTATATTCAAAATACAGTGGATGAGATTGACATGTTGTTGTGTTGGAGACTAGCTCATATGAATGTCAAAAGAAGTCTCCGATCTCTTTTATAATCAACTTCAGTGCTTCAAGAAACAAATTCTTGTCTTGAAAAGAACATAAATTATGACAATTAACATGTTGTCTAAGAATTATTGACCCACTTAACTTAATATGGGATGATTTCTTTTTTAAATAAAATTTTATATTATATCATCAAGACAATTTACTTTGTTAGGAAACCAATCATGATTGAATCACGAGTTCAATAAAAAATTAAAAATTATACGGTTTTTTAACCCGATCTTCAATAATTGAATAGCTTGAGAAGATCGAAAAGAGAGCTCTAAAATTCTTGGCTAAGTCAAGTGCACCATTACTTGACACCATCTCTTTTCCTTTGTGGTAAGTCATCTCCAACATTCATCTTCTAAATCTGGGTTGGCTCCTAAGGAGAGAAGGGTAGTTTGATCCTTCTTTTTGTATAACTCCCCCACCTTTCTACTTTCAACTCCCACCTTTTTAGTTTTCTTCCAGAAAAAAGTTGTATTACCCTTTCTAACTAAAATTTCTACTATGCAGTCTTCTTTGACAGAGGCTTGTCCTCTTTTAACCTCCCAAAATGTCCAACTTGAAGCATCTCACTCTGGTCTTCCTCTCTCACCAGAGATAATTCCACCCAAGAGAACAAAGTTTCTCTTATCAAGAGCTAAAAGCAGGTTATGGGTGTTGCGGTTATGTAAATATAGTGCCCTAGAAAGCAAGTATATTTACATGTAATTAATCTTCTTCTAGTTACAATATTGTAATGAAAATATTTATTATTAATAAAACAAAAGAGATCGGTTTTATTTGTATGAGCATAATATAACTAGTCATAAGGTACTAAGGTTCCTTTGTAAGTAATATACATATACATAGAGATATATAGGAAACATATATATTATTAGAATCTAAATTAATTGATTCACAGTTGAATAATCAAGTTGGTCGCTTGATTATGATTTAGACTGTAGTGTTATAATTTACTTCCTTGTAAGTAAATGAGTTTACTTCAAGGGAATGATAAGTTTCAAATTATGATAATTGTTGACTATCGATAATGACACTATTAAATGAATCTGGAATCACGTATGATTTTTAAAGAATAAAGTAAGTCGTTACTTTAATCTTAAAATATACACCTTAGCATTTGTTTACCGTGAACCACAATCTTGATGAGTAGTAAACTCATGTATGTTTCGTTATAATTCTTGATATGATCGGAATAAATTTTTACAAGGTATCAATCCAGTGTCCATATGTTGGAATTATTAATTGAAATATGCATCAAGGAACATTCACTCAAATAAAGAGTTTATATTGATATCATCACTTCTAGATATTTTACAAAGATTGGTGATTAAACTGGCGCTAGTTGTTTGATGGACTAACTACCCATCAAGTCTTAACACCAAGATTAGATCTTGTGTGTTAATCATCATGTAGATTGAAACTGGATATCTAGAAGGAAAAACCAACATAAATGCAAACCGATAATTTCACCCTTTAATATGCGGATGGTTATAATATGGTTCATAATAGAGTTTGCGATTGGGCATCATATTAATAAATTCGAAACACGTTTTCTCATAATTTTAAGTAATTCAAGAGTTCAGCCAATTGATTTTAGTAGAATGATATTTGGTTAATAAGTCGGAATTATTTCTAATGAGATTAAATTAATTCTGGACTTAATATGATGAATTAATGAGATTGAATTATTTAAGTCCAATTAGATTCCCCACTTTGCTTCTAGGAAGGTTATCAAGGAAAGTAAGAAAAATAAACAGAGGTTAATGGAAAGGAAAATGAGACAGAAAGGAGAGAGATGGTCGAATTGGATTCAGGCTAATAAGACCAGAACAATTTAATTAAGAGTTAATTAAATTAGGTCTTAAGCCTATAATTAAATGTTGGGCTTACACTAATTGATTGTTAATTATAAGCCTAAAGGAACATTTAATATTGGGTTAAATTTTGGTTTAATTAATTAGATTAATTGAATTGAAACAAAATCTAAAAAAAAATAAGCAAAACTGAATTCTACAAAGATGTAGGATTCGGTCATGCTTATTAATAAAAGAATGAAGTTTTGTAGTTAAAAGGGCATAACTCTTTTAGCATTCTCACTGAATGAATGTGTGCGTTTTTGTCTCTCCACTTTCTCAAAACCAACCGGCCATTACAAAGAAAAAAATATCCACACTTTTTCTTCTCTTTTCCCACCAAATGATCTTGTTAACCAAGTTGTCCAAGGAGAACAAGTGGTAGATCGAATTGGTTAAGGACACAGTAGTGAGGAGTCGAAATTGTAGCAAGTCGGTAATATTCCGATCTTGTTCTTATTTTATTTATTTTCTTTATGTCGTATCATGTATGGATTAAAAGCATGCTGTTTTGGTGTTTACGTTTCTGCTGCGCTTGATTTTGGAAAAAGTTTTTGAAATCTACCGTTTAGCTAAACCAAGCATGAACCTATTTTCGTTCCAACAGTGGGTGACTAGTCATGACATACTCTGCAATATTGTCCCCCTAAACTCCAAGATGGAAAAATCATAGTTGCTCTAGATATAAAGATTCTTTAAGCTAGAGCTCACAACTGGCATTATACTCTTATTAGCTTCTTTATGGACCAACTTCCTCCTTTTCCTTTCATAAAAAGATGAAATAATAGTTAGTGGAAGACCAGAGGACTCACAAATGTACTATTGACTGAAGAAAAAATGATATTATTTGTCTTTTCATCTCAGAAAGAAGCTAATGAGATAGTTAAGGAAGGTCCATGACATATTACTCACTCTCTAATCTTCCTACAAAATTGGTTGCTTGGAATAAGGTTGAAAAATGTCAAAATTCATAACATTCCCATATGGATAAATATTTATAACATACCTTTAGAGTATTGGACTACTTAAGGTCTAAGCTTACTGGCTAGCTACATAAGAAACCACTATGAACAGATAAGAACATAACCAAAAGAAAGAGGGTCGGGTACGCTAGAATTTGTGTTTGTATGGATATCACTAAGGAACTAATTGACATTACACCCATCATGAGATTAGGTCGGGCAAAAATGTGAATGAGGATAATGTTTTAGTTTCTTATTGTTAGAAACCTTCTTTTAGGATGAAAGGAAAAGTATAGAAACCTACAGGGAGATTATTTAAGAGAGAGGATTATTTTGATCTAGTGGATATGACTAACTAGCCCCAAAATGAAAACGTAGCCCTTTAGCCTACTATGGAAATAGAAGGATCAAATGAAACTAATATTGAGATAGAAGCACAAATGGAATTCCCTAGAAATTCCAAAGCTATTTGCACTAAGGAAGATAGCTCTTCAACTGAAGAAATTGCTTCTCCTCTTAAGGACTCCCCATTAGAGTGTCCTTCAAGTGCTGAAAAAGATGCCATCTTGGCAAAAAAGGATATGGAAGAGAATTAGTTTATATAAGTGATAAATATGAGGATACGTAAGAGTAAGAGAAAAGGCCTTAAAGGCAAAACTAAAATAACATGTTAATAAGGAAAAACTAAAATAACATGTCAATAGTTATATGGAATGCATATGGTCTAAATTGTCCTAATAAGCTTAATGCTTTAAAGGATTTTTTTAAGGAGGATCAATCCCTACGTTATAACTCTTTTGAAAACTAAGATAAAGCTGTAAAAGTTGAATAAATTAAGGGGGTTTATTACCTAGCAAAGATTTCTATTCGACCACTAGTTTCACTCCAATGGTAGAATTGTGGTTGCTTATAATATTGACTATTTCTCTAATGAACAATTCATGCATAAAAAAACGCATTTTATTCATGAAAATGTTCTTATCTCCACTCATCACCAAACACTTCAAACAATCCTTGAAATATATAGTTAAGATCAAAATCATGCCTTATAAAATAATTAATTAAATAAAACACATAAACCGTTAACAAGAACATAAATCTAAGTCTTAGACATATGATTATCATCTAAGAAAACACTAAAAATACACTCTAATTCCTAGAAAACATATTATAATTTACATCTATCAACATCCTCACACTTAAATCTTTTCTTGTCCCTAAGCAAAACTAAAACTACAAAACAAACAAAACGAAAAACACACAATTATTCAATAATACAATAATGGTATAATGGCATCAAATCTTATGAAATTAACTTAGCCATAAACATCAATCACTAAAAAATTCATAAACATCATTCACTGAAAAAGTTCCAACTCACTAACTAATTCCATTCAGATGCAAGTGCTTTGATTAAAATACACATAGCAACTAAAATATCAATAACTATTCATACATCTATGGCAGTTGTAAAGCATGTACTCATTCTTATATACCAATTAAAAAGGTATATCATCACTAAATATCCATTCATGAAATCTATTTTGACACTTAACAAGAAGAATCATAGGTTCAATTTTATTGCCAACACCATATTATTAAGCATAATTGTCATTCTAGCCTTTTGATATGAAGACAAACATTTTGTAATGAATTACCTTGGTAACTCAACTATATCACAACTCACAACTGGCTACTGACTCTATTCTTAACCGATTTTTTTAACGGGTTAGTGAAATAGGAAATATATTTAACACATTTATACAACACACTTTGGTGTTTTTTTTTAATTTATCTACATCACTTCTTCCTAGTCAACCCTTTCATAAAAGTATAATAATTATGTCTACAAATTTAAATGAATTTAATTACAAATCTATCCAAACAAGTGTCATAAATTGATATAATAAGTATTATCTACTAATCAACATGCATATTCATCTCAAAAACACTTAAAACATAAACTTTATAAGCTAATATTTCTTCACAATTCAAACGATCATGTTTATAGATAAGCTAATTCCTTTCACACTCATTAAAAAAACATCACATTCCTCCTTTTTGAATTAGTTTCTCCAAATGAGACATTTAGTCAAAGATGTTATATCTTGTTCCATTAATAATAGGAAACTCATAACCTTGTGGTTTGATAACTGGTCAGGTAGAGGAGCTCTTATACATTCCTCGGCTGAAGTAAGGAGTTCTATCAACCTCTTATTTCATACAAAGCGGCCTCTTTCATTAGTGGAAATATTTGGCAATTTCCTATAAGTATTAGCCATTTACAACCTCCGCATACTCCAAATTTGCTTCATCAAGAACCATTCTTCTAACATAGTTGACCTACTTACCAATTATCCAATAAAAGCATAAGAGATATTTTAAGATTGCGAAAACTAGTAGTGGAGTGGTCTTGAATTATCTGGAAAAAAATCATTCCTCCAAAGACTTCCTTTCTCCTATGGCTAGCCATTCAAAATCATCTCAATATAATTGATAGGATCAGGTACTTAAATGTTGATATTTCATACTTGTTTTGTTCAATAGAGGCAGAATCACATGATCACCTATTTTTCATATGTGAGATTACAAACTGTATTTGGGAAGCTATTAAATTGAGATGTCAGTGGTCATTACAAGCTTGTAAACTATCAAGTGCTATACAATGGTTATTTACTCAAAGACCCCCGTTGAAGTTGCTTCATTCTGTAGTAGTTGGCTTATGTGTACAAACCATTTAGAAGGAACAAAAGGTTAGAACATTTGAAGCTAAGTAGAAAACTATCCCCCTTCTTATATCACAGACTCTAAACAATATCAGTGAAATACTCATGCTGAGAGGCATAGTTTGAGGCTCTTACTTGCCATACATGCTACACTAATACCTTGGCTTAGGAGTATGTTTGAAAAGTTACACACGCTAAGTTTTAATATTTATTAACCTTGGTAAATTCTGCAAGCGCACGGATCGTTTACGTAGTACCTAAGGTATCGATCCTACAAGGAGGGCTAAACTAGTCCTAAAATATAAAGTTGTACTAAACTACAATAATTTAAAAGAAATAAACTAATGCAGGAAATAAATAAATCAAAAAAATGAATTATGAATATTAAAATGCAGAGATATTAACAAAATAGAAAAATCACACAACCAATCCAAAAATCAACCTAGAAACTATCAAGTGAGAGAAAGGGGATTTTAATCTGAAGCTAATGAAAATCTAACCAATTATGCAATTATCGAATTAATGGGCCTAGACGGTCCTAGGGCAGATTACTCTCTCTCGAGTTATAATTCTTAACCCTAACTAACGATTCCTAAATTAAATTATGGAATTGTGATCTCTCGACTCACAATTTACCCACAACCTAAAATAGTTCTAAAATTGTCTATTAACCTACCGAAAATCTACGTTCAATCTCTCGTTACACGATTCTACCGGTTTGATCCAATTCTTATCTATCAATTTACCTGACTCTCGTTAGCCCAAATTGATTATTTTCACTCGGCTCACCCTCTCAGTTTATTGCCAAATTATTACAAACAGAAATTGAATCACAATTAAATCAATAGTAATATAATTAATTAAACTTTATTAATCTCAAGAATTAAAAACCCAAAAGTGAGTATAGACAAAACTCAACATTCAACACAACCTATTCTCAACGAATATTGAAATTTCATACATATATAAAATTTAATAAACAGAAAATACTGTCGGGAACGGAATTACAGAGGCAACGATAGCAGGAAACTACCTGTTCCAAGAAGTACGTCGCATCTAGCTTAGGTTTTCTCTCAGAATTGGCTGATGTGATGGCTCTCTTCTACGACTCTCTAGACTGCTGCATCTGTCTTATAATGTTATATTTATACTTTGGGCACTCTAGGTCAAATTTGGCATCGAAACGGTCTAAAAAATCTTGCGAAACTTGAGTTTTTGCTTCAGCCAGACGCAGGCCACGATCATTACCTTGCCTGCCACGATCGTTATTATGCCTACCACGATCGTGGCTAGTGTTTAAACCTTTATGTCACGATCATGGCCCATTGTGCATAATTGTGGCTTGAATGGAAGCTCTCTGTCACGATCATGGCCAAAGTGCACGATCGTGGCCTAGCTACTGTTGGCTCGTCCCTCTCTGTCACGATCGTGGCCTACTGTGCCACAATCGTGAGCTATATCTTTGGCCTAAAAACTCCTCGCAACTTCTTCGTTCTTCGTCGTTTATCCTGAAACAGTAACAAACCCATCAATGTACCTCAAAAATATAACAATTAAGCTCAAAGACTCATACTAACCCATAAAAATACTTAAAACACATAAACTAACATAATTAACACATAAACACACACTCAGCACTCAATTTAACACTAAATACTTAACAAATTAAACCCTAAAATACAATGCAATTGACAACTATTAGAGTAATGCAACAAAGTTGTGGACAGGATAACCCCTATGTACACATTCACACAATGCACACGTCATGCAACAAAATGTTTAAACAATGCGTGCTAAATCAAAAACTAACACAATGCAAATGAAATTTCACACATAAATGATATGCAAGTGCATATATGTCCTCACTTTTGAATAATACATTGTCCTCAATATGGAAAACAAGAAATAGACATAAGCAAACACAAACTAGTAAAACAAGGAAAATTAACAGAAATAGAAAGGAAAGGCAAGATTATGTATAGAGAATATGGAGATGATAGAGATGGAGACAATAAATGGGTTCTTTGCACCAAAAAGAACTTCAGTAACTTCTTGGTTTGGTCCATATTACCTCATTTGGTTGTCTCTCTATAGCATCCATGTAACCCTCAAGGAACTTGTTATTCTCTTCCAGTTTATGGAGCAACGCATCCTAACCTTCTTCTTTATCTTCTGACTCTTCATTAGAGGATTCTTGTTGTTGTTATCAAGGTGGTTTGGAACTAGAGCTCGAATGTCCTGTCCTGTGCTTAATTTTTAATTTAAAGCTGGGATCATGAAGTTCTATATAATGGTACCCTAAGATCTTAGCCCCCCTCAAGTGAGTGTGATCTAATCTTTTAAGCAAAACAGAGGTTAGTCCATCCAAATTAACACCATAGAATTCAGCTAAAGTAGTAACTAAATAATATATTCCTAGCTAGCTACTTTTCTTTGTAAGTGAAGTAATTATTGTATGAAAAATATGAGTTGTTGTGTAAAAATTGATTTTATGTTCCATGCACCAAAGTAAAAACAAATTCTTTGTGGAACATTTGTTACTTTGATTTTTTGAAAACACAATGTGATACATAAATTTATGGAGTATCAAATGTTCTAAACTTTATTTAACATTATTTGGTGCATTATGTGGTTCAAACACATTTTACCCAATCAATTTAGTCCAATACATAGTGACTTTGAAATTAGTATGTTTTTCAAGAATTTTCAATTTCTAGAAATAAAAAATTTCTTCCATAATAAAATAGTCCATATTACATGGTTTCCTTCAAACACATTTTACCCAATCAATTTAGTCCAATACATAGTGACTTTGAAATTAGTATGTTTTTCAAGAATTTTCAATTTCTAGAAATAAAAAATTTCTTCCATAATAAAATAGTCCATATTACATGGTTTCCCTTTTAATTCAAACCAAATTTTATTTAACTTTTTTTGGCTCATAGCTCAATCTAGTGTAAAAATTAAGGATTAATTCTTTAAAAATAATATAATCACAATGAATAAATTTATCCCAATGAATTTTAGCTCTTAAAAACTTAAATTTTTATTTCAAATTCAAATCTTCCAAAATGGAAAAATCAAAACATTTAGGTGCATATTTTTAAAATGAAGTTTATGAAAACTCTTTTCTTCTTTTTGAGAAAAGAGCGCCAAAATTAACTGTCAAATTGCATACACCACTTTTGGATACCAACTTTTTCCCTTTTGGTTCGGACTTGCAAGCAAGTTGCTTAGCACTTGGTGTCATCTTAGTGAAAAACTTACAAAAGAAGCACAAAAATACCAAAAAACATAAGAGAGAGAATGGGTAGAAAAATTTCTTAGAAAAACCCACAAAAAATATGCTTTCTAGTTAAGAAACACTAGGTTTGAAGGTATGAAATGTTTAAATGGAAGGGAAAAAAAGAAAAGTGTGAAATATTTAAGAAAAGTGAGAGAAATTTGAGAGACAATAAGAGAAGAGAGAAAGGAGCCACTAAATTAGAGAGACAAAGATGTGAGGATGAGGAAGAAAAGTAGTTAAATAGGCTAGGTTTTGTAATGGACGGTTAAAAAGGGAATATGCATAATCTTGCAACTAGCCTGTATAATAGTGCCAGAGGCTGGGAATAAATTGTCCACGATCGTGCCAGCGGGTTACTCCTCCAAAATTGTGTGATAATGTAACCATGCTATCATACAACCTCTTGGATATTTTTTCAATCCATTTGACACACTTCAAATTATCAAATCCATCATTCAAACTCATTCGAAAGTACACATAAAACATAAAAATAATAAAGCACTCTCAAACATGAAATTACAAAAAACCTAACTAAAGCATAACATGATAATTTTAAGGTTCCTAGCTTGAACATTTTAGTGCAATTATTTTCAACTAACTCCTCTTTTGAATGTGAAGGTCCTAATGCATCTTCACATTAAGATTTATGTTTCTTATATCCAAAATTTTCCATCCCATGACTCTTATTTGATTTCTAATTGTCTCCACCACTCTCTTTTCTTATTTGCCATTGATTTTCAACTCTAGAAAGGGTGGTTTCTTAATGGAGGATATCATAGGATGTAACACCCCACTCCCGCTGAATCCGAACCCGATATCAATAGTGATACCCGAGTCCGTGCCCCGCGAGGGTGGCGTGTCACATCACTTAACAATTAAGAACTCGATATAATTTTTTTTTGAATTTAAAACTCTTATCAATGATCATTAATTTGGGCCCACTTTTTTTTCTTTTTCAAAACACGTTGTTTAATTAAACTGAAAGCACAGCAAATTACATTTTAATCGATGAAACATAAGGTACAGGAAGTTGATAACTCAAATTGGCCCATTTTATTTCAAAACAATTAATACAACACAAAGAAAGC
>JANQBM010000006.1:17519553-17567654 GCA_025594535.1 Erythroxylum domingense
TATATAATACACTTCTACCCTTAATCATACATAATAACCAACACTCCCCCTCAAGTTGGTGCAAAAATATTACACATGCCCAACTTGCAGACTATGGTATGAAAGGCTTGACTATTGAGTTCTTTTATGAAAACATCAACCAACTATCTTTCCGACGTTACATGGAACAAGCTTAAGATACCATCAGTTAACTTTTTTTTTACGAAAGTCGATCAATTTTGATATGCTTTGTCCAATCATATTGAATAGGATTCTGAGCAATATTGATTTCAAATTTGTTATCACAATGCAAGAATAGCCTATCTTCTCCAGCCAACTTCAACTCTACTAGTAAGTTTTGTAGCCATAAAAGTTCAAAGACACCTTGAACCATAGCTCTGTATTATGCTTCTGCACTTGATCTTGCAACCACACTCTGTTTCTTACTTCTCCAAGTGACCAAGTTACCTCCCACAAGTGTGAAATAACCAGAAGTGGATCTTCCGTCATCTAGAGATCTAGCCCAAACTGTATTTGTAAAGGCTTCAATTCGAAGATGGCCATGTTTCGAAAAAAAGAACTTTTCTTATGGCTGACTTTAAATATCGCAAAATGTGAAAGATAGCCTGTTGATGAGATTCTCTAGGATCATGCATAAACTGGCTCACTAAACTAACAGCATAAGCAATATCTAGTCTGGTATGAGAAAGATATAAGCCCACTAACCAATCTCTGATATCTGCCTTTATCAACTGATTCTTCAGTTCCTGCTTGCAACTTTATGATTGCTTTCAATGGGTAATTCTGTTGGTTTACATTCCAGCATGCTAGTTTCATCCAAAAGATCCATAATTTATTTCCTTTAAGAAATGATGATTCCTTTTGTTGATCTTGCAACTTCAATTCCTAAGAAGTATTATAACTTTCCAAGATCCTTGATCTCAAACCCTTGAGCCAAAAGCTTCTTCAACCGAGCCATTTCTTGTTTATCGTCTCCTATCATCACTATATCATCAACATAAACCATAAGAAGAGTGATCTTACTGTTGTAGTGTCTCATAAAGAGGGTATGATCAGCATTGCTCTGTTGATGCCCAAAAGAGATCATGGCTTTGCTAAATATGTCAAACTAAGCTTTGGGAGATTGTTTCAACTCATACAAGGCTTTCTTCAATATGCACATCTTTCCTTAATTTCTCTCATTTTCAAACCTAGAAGTGAATCTCCATATAAACTTCTTCTTCCAGGTCTCCATGTAGTAATTTTTCACATCAAAAATGATTATGTTCATTTTTGTAACAGGTGCAAATGTCTCCTGATAATCAATTTTACAAGTCTGAGTGAATCCCTTTGCCATTAATCTAGTTTTGAATCTTTCAATTGAACCATCAGCTTTATGTTTTATTGTGGGCACCCACTTGCAACCATCTAGCTTCTTGCCTGGAGAAGTAACTAGTTCCCCAGTTTCATTTTTAACAAGAGTTTTCATTTCTTCTACCATAGCTTCTTTCCATTTTGGATCTATAGTAGATTCCCTCCAACCCTTTGGAATAGACATAGAAAAAAGAGACAAGGCAAAGGCTGTATAGGAGGGAGACAAGGAATCATAAAAGACAAAGTTAGTAATAGAATGTTTTGTACACGACTTGACCCCTTTTTTTTAACCAATGGGTAAATTTAAATCAGAATCAAAAGATAACTCACCTGAGGATTCTTCCAAGGTAGGAAGCATGATGGCTTCTTCAAACCTATTCTTCCCCGAGTATCTCAACAAATCAGATCTATCTAAACTCCCAACAACATTCTCCCAATTTTCTCATTCGCCTCCGAAGCATTAATCTCCTCATCCTCCCCCTAAACGAAGTACCACAGGCACCACTTCTTTTTCACTACTCTACCCCTGAAGAGGTGACGGTGTAGTGCCAAAGTAAGGTTCAAAGCACCACTTCTTTTTCACTACTTTACCCCTGAAGAGGTGACTGTGTAATGCCAAAGTAAGGTTCAAACTCTCAAAAGGCAACATCCATACTAACATAAAACTTTCTAAATGGGGGGTGATAGCACTTATACCCTTTTGGGTTGGAGAATACCCAATGAACACACATCTCAAGGCCCTTAGGTCTAATTTCACAACATTCCTGGTATGGATAAAGCATACACACCCAAAAACCTTTGGTGGAACAATATAGCCTTGTTTCCTGATTAAGACTTCTAAAGGTGTCCTAAATTGGAGAGTTTGAGAGGCATTATATTAATATAATAGTCTGTCACTAGTATAACATCACCCTAGTTTAGCTTTGGAACATTCATAGTAAACATAAGGGATCTAGCAACTTTCAACAAATGTCTATTTTTTTGTTCAGCTACCCATTTTGAGCACTAGTATACGGACAACTAGTTTGATAAACAATCCCGTGAGACTCCAAATAAGTACCAAACCTACTATTCATGTATTCTATCTCATTATCAGTTCACAAGAATTTTATCTTAGCATCAAACTAGGTGTGAACCATGTTATGAAAAGATTGAAAGCAGGAGAAAATATCACTTTTTCTTTTAATCAAATACACCGAAGTCATTCTATGCAACAATCAATGAAAGTAACAAACTATCGATTTCCAAATAAAGAAGCAGTATATGTAAGACCTCAAACATCAGAATAAATAAGTATAAAAGGAACAATGGCTTTATTATCACTTAAATGGTAAGAGTTTTTAGTATGTTTAGTATACTCACAAGCATCACAAGATAAAGAATTAAACCAAGTTCTAAAAAAGAAACTAGGATATAGTTTTTCTAAAACAAAAAAATGATGGATGTCTTAACCGCTTATGCAATTGTATTATTTCCTGTTGGACATCCTGATATCCCCCAAAAAGGTTCAAGCCTTGACTGTCTTCCATCATGTATAAGCCATCATGCTCTCTACCACTATCAATCCTCCTCCCTGTTTAAAACCCATTAGCCACCTTGACACTATCCCTTTTTAGACAAGGAGAGTAGTTAAGAGAGCCTTTAGAAATGCCTATCACATGTCTATTTGCACCAGAATCAATAATCCATTAGTTAAGTTGACCAAAAGTTTTACTTGACTTGACAAAATTGGAGGTAGCACTGGAGGAAGAGTTGAGCTGTGACAGGAGACGCCTTAAGTGATGAATTTCATCATAAGAGAGACTGTCAACTAAAGTGGACTCCTTGGATGATTCAATTGTTTTTACCAAATTTGCTTGAGCCCTTATACGATTGGCTTGCTTTCCCCCCTTGACCTCTAACAGGCCGCCCATGCAACTTCCAACAAGTCTCTTTTGCATGTCTTGCCTTTTCAGAGTAATCACAATGCAAACGGTCTTTATCAGAAGTAACATCCTTCGACTGCTCATGAGTAATATGGGTTATTAATCCCGACCTCTCAACTAGTGCAGTGTAAAGCATGACACTTATTATGGTTTCTTCCTACTTGATTAAAGAATGTGCCTCTTTAAGACAGGGAAAAGGGGATCTGCCAATAACTTGAACTCTTAATTGGTCAAATTATGGGTTCAAACTAGCCAAAAAACTTAGACTTGCTCCTTTTCAAGCATATTTTCAATCAACGTTGCATCATTAACACACTTGGTTTGAAAATCTTAATAATAATCCAGTTCCTGCCATAAACCACCCAACTCAGAAAAATAATTTGAAACAGTAAGCTCACCTTGTTTTGTGCCATAAATTTTGTTCCAAAGTTGAAAAATCCTAACATCATTTCCCATATGAGAATAGGTGAATTTTGCAGCTTTCCATATTTTCTCTGCATTGTCAAGCAGTAAATATTGTTGGAAGATCTTAGGGTGCATAGAATTAAGAAGCCAAGACATAAACAATGAATTATCAGAGTCCCATCGACTAAAAGAAAGGTCAGTAACAAGTGGTGGTTTCTTATTTCTATCAATATAACCTTGTAGCCTTCTAGCCTTGATAGACATCAAACATGATCTAGACCAGGCTAAATAAGTGCTACTTTCATCTAGTTTAATAGGACTAATCTGAGAGTAGGGACTTTCATTAATAGGATAATGTTTCTCTCCTTAATATCTGACATAATGGAACAAAAGGGACAGTAGAGATTCCAAACAGAGGAAGCAGATTAGTCCTAAAACCAAATAAGCAGAACCTATTTGAAAGAGACAACAGAGACTCCAAAAGGAAGCAGATTAGTCCCAAAAATAAAGCAGCAAAGTTGTTCACAAGAGGCCCAAAAAATCAAAGATTTCGGAAGTCATCGAATTGTAGCTGGTCAGAGTCAGGAGAGGTCAGCGATCAGATCGGTGGAAAACGTCTACGAAAGGTGGTCAGAGATGGCGACACGTGCTACACTTATCGAGGAGTGGAGAAGCTGTTGAAATGGAAGGTGGCGTGTGCGCTTACACACTAGGTCGGACGGCGCCAAAAGTTTGAATATCAGCCGAACTTGACCTAGGCTTTGCTCCGGTAGGAGTGGTGTCGAAAGAAGAGGGGCAAAACATGACCTCTTCACACTTGCCAAAAAAGCAGCGTATCGGAAACTATTTTTTTGAAATATCATACTACAGAAGGGAGTAAACTCGACTTTCAAATCAATGGAGGCTCTGATACCATAAAGAATCTTTATGAAAGCGAAAATCTTATTATCAGATTTACATTAAACGTAAGACTACAATTAGGTTTATATACATAAAACCTATGCAGTATATTTATTGGAAAAATACACTTCTACCCTTAATGATACATAATAACCAACATTTATTCTCTCTTGTCTTATGGTGTACAGTGACAAAATACTAGGACTACTCATACTGAGAACCTACAATAGATTCAGAAAATATTATGCAATTGGTGTAGTAACGCTGTATCATATAATTGAAGATTATAACTTATCAACTTAGTTCTTAACTCATTAAATACTTGTTGGTCTTCTTATATTTTCCTCAAGGTTTAATGAAACCATAGGAAAGATTATAAGAAGCTTCTTATAGTCAGGTGTTTTTGATAACAAATTAATAGGTAAGGTCAAATGAAATGAAGTCTATCTACCTAAGATTAAAAGAGGCTTTGGTATCCTCCTTATAAAAACTCATTAACAAAGTTCTGATGAACAAAAAAATATGTAGGATCTTGACAAACAAATATGATCTCTAGGTTAAGTGGATCCATACATAGTTTTTAAAGGGAAGAAGTATCCAAGAGATGAAAACCAAATTAACTACTTCATATTCTATAAGCCAATTACTATAACTAAGAGAACTTTTATATAGGGATATCAAATGCAAAGTTGGCAATAAAAAGAATGCATCCCTACGGTTTGACAACTAAAGCATGATGAGCCCTTTAACTAGAACCAACTTGATGCTCTGATTATTGCATCTCTTTCTCAAAAGCACCAAGGTCAATGTGATTATCAATAACAATGAGTAACTTTGTTGACCTCCTTTCTACTTTGCACATTTACCTAGATTACAACCCAAAGTTTAGTTTGGAAGACTCCAATTTCTAGTTGAAGCACCCTTCTGCTAAGTTTGGTGATCACTCTTAAAAGGAGTTGTTAATACATTAGGAACAGAAACTATCCTAGTACAACATTATTTAGAGCAAGAACGCATTTCCAAAAGTCATTTTATTCATGTGTCTAATAGTCAAGTAAAGACTAGCCAAAATGGATGGATTGATATTCATTAATATAGGCTTTGTAAAACTTAACCGGAATCCTTACACCATCTCTTCTTTAATTGTGAATTCTCAACTACTATTTGGAGTAAAATCCAATCTATTTGCATTCGCAGAAAATTTCGAGTGGTTAAGCAAAGTCTAAGGAATAAATCAAGAAAATATAATTATCTATCAAATAGCTATTGGTTCCTCAATGTATGATATTTAGAAAGAAAGAATAAGTCTTCGAAGGTATAGAAAGCTTCAAAGAGCAATTTACTACTAAACTGGTTTTATGGATTAGAGAGTAGCTTTTGATAAATCAATTTCATAGGGGTTGTAGCAATTTAATTGCTTCTTCTTATAAAATAATGGACCAACTACAAAAAAATTAATAAACTCAAATAAATTGAGGCTAGTGCTTTTACAAGTTTAGTGTAACAAATAATCTAACGGATGCAACTCTCTAACTGTCTGAAAATCAACAGGGAGCTAATGTTGAAGATGAGACCTTACTCTCCTTATGGAAGCAGCTTTCTTATGCAAGCAAGAAACAACTATGGGATTTCAAGGCCTCAGTACAAGGAAGCATTTAGTTTCAGTCCGTTAGTTGACATGTAATTTAATTTCCATTTTATTGTTATGTGCCTTGATTGCCAGGATAGTATGATTGGATATGCTGACTTAAAGCCTGTATTTTTTTTTTCCTTTTCATCAATCTATTTAATTTTTCAAAAAAAAAACTACTATGAAATTTAAAATAAATTTATCTTACTTTTAATAATAAATAATATATTTTAAATTATAATTATAATAATAATTAAAGTAAATATTTTTAAATTGCATTTACCATGTCATTTATTAAAAATCTTCCAAAAACTAAAAATTAAAACAAGAACAGAAAACAAAAAGTGAAATCTTCTTAAAATTTGAAAAGTACTTGCCTGTTTGTATCCTGCTCTCCATTGACCATCTCACTTGAGATACCAAGAATAAGAATACACTAACGAAGTGACACCGTGCATATTTTAGTCTTAAAACTCCCATCAGTTGGTGCCATTTAGTAATTTATAAAAAGCTACTCAACAGCTATTCTGTGTTGGATTGTCAATAGTCTATCCAACAATATGAGCCTTTTACAGTTTTGCTACATTGGTGTCCTTGGAGGCTTTAGCTTTCTCGACAAAAATATTAAAGCCTCCAAGGACAAGAATATAGCAAAA
This sequence comes from Erythroxylum domingense, assembly GCA_025594535.1. NCBI lineage: Eukaryota > Viridiplantae > Streptophyta > Magnoliopsida > Malpighiales > Erythroxylaceae > Erythroxylum > Erythroxylum domingense. The sequence continues at coordinate 17,526,423 of JANQBM010000006.1, forward strand.
ATGTAAGAAGCTCATATTGTAGAATACACTATTGATGATCCAACACAGAATGCAATAACTTGCAACAAATATGGTAGTATCATACGACTTCTATTCATAATGCAGTGCTCTACAACTACAGTGGACAGTGTTTTGCAATGGAAACAAAACAAAGTTTAGACAGGCACTAGAATTGGAGTAGTTCTGAAGAATTCTTGTCTTGCACCGAGAGAGTTAATATTCTCTTTAACACATTGGCTGTGATATATATGGCAAAATTTACTGCCCAATGTTAGTTCTATATATATGCAGATAATGTACAAAGTTACAGACAGACCTATGATTTAAAAGAATTACAGTTAGACCAGAGGAATCGAGAAATCAATTGAAAAGGAAAAGGGCTCTATATACCGTGTTACACACTAGAAATGTGATCAGTGTTAATGTCTGATCGAATAGAAGAAGTATCAAGATGGAAGGCAAATGAGTCAGCTAAATTAACAGCATCCTGAATTCTAAGTCTGGTCCCTTGCTGCCCAACAACTGTGGCTGCAACCCTAGCTGCTAATGTACCCATTCCTTTCAAATCCGATACTCCACGTAGAATACCATACAAAATGCCAGATGCATACGCATCACCAGCTCCACAAGTGTCAACTGGCACACAAGGTGAAGGAGGTATATATATGGCTTCTCCTTTAACACCAATATAGGAGCCTCTTGGTCCATCAGTCACTGATACCAATGGAACAAAATGGCTGAGATACCTTGTGGCTGCAACTGAGCTTTCTTTGGATGCAAAATCACACAAAGCTCTTGCTTCATCACTGTTTGCAAACACAACATCTGCAAAGTTCCCCACAATTTCCCTGATCCAAGAGGGGAGGAAAAACCATACATCTATTAGAAACTGAAACTGCACTATTGATAGATGTGATTATATTGAAGGCAATGACTAGATTCATCAAACACAATGCACATGAATATGAAGGTACAATAAGCAACAATAAAATGATTTAAAAACTTGCAGTAAATATGTCATGTTTTCTCCACGGTGACTACTAAAATATGGTTTCTCCACATTGACTACTAAAATAGTAAGCTAAAAGTGATTCACATATTTATTATCTCCATTTGAACATTTCCACCTGACAAATTACCATTTACAGAGAAATCTGGAGGATAAAACTGTATAATCTCAACAATTTATTATTTTGGTAAAAACATTGGAAATATCAAATCTCCTTCAATAACAATGAAACACAGGTTGATGCTTTTTGGGAGTGATTAGCCTTAATATGAGCAATTCAATAGCTGGCAAGAATTTTTAACTTCAGGGTCACATTAGTTTATGAAGCTTTTTTCTCATTGCATGAAAAAAACAGGATGAGAACTTTACTAATGAAAAGGAAGGCAGTGCCATGAAAACTCCAGGAGACCAAGAAATATTTTCTCATTGCATGAAATTTTCCAAAAGTGTGACAACAAGCACAGCCTCATGAAAGAAAGGTATTCAACGACAGCAAAAAGCTCAAAAGCATCATTATAGTTCTATAATAACAGTCTAAACCTAGGGGAAAATGAGTTATTAGAAAAATATACAGTATCATTGTGCCCAAGGAAATGGTTCTTTAGAAGAGAATTTCAATTGGGAGAAACCCCAATTACAGATATTTTACAAAATATGAAACTCAGGAGATAAATACACACCACTTCTTTGCAGCGTGAAAATGCTAATCTATTTTAACATTGCAGTTGCAATCAAACTCTTTTATTTAAAAATTCAAAAAAATTCAAATAAGTTAGCAGAAATCAACATACACCAGATTATAGAACAAGGACTCGTTGACTTACCAGAAATCATCATAGTGTCTTTCAATACATGATACATCTGATGCTGTCACTGCAACCAGCACACCGTTCCTGCGTGCTTCTTCACATGTTTTTGTAATCGTCTTAATTGTATCAGGAAGTTCAAACAAGTAACCTTCAACGACTAGTATTTTTATATTGGAAATTAAGCTAGCCAAGCATGGATCATAGTTAACCATCGAGGATGTGCCCTACAAAGTTCAAACATAAAATGGTCAACTCATGCAACCCAACATATTCCAAAGCTAAAATAAGAAACAGAAGCCTCTTAACTTCAAGGAAACTATTTGCCTCATCATTAAAAACAGAAACATATCTAAGAAAAACTTCAATTGTGGGAACAACTTATCTTCCTAATAAAGTGACAACATTATCAATAATCATAAGAAAGACAGTTTTTTAAAGAACCCCCTAAAATCCTTAACTTTATATAACAGGCCATATGATGTTAAAATCTAAACTCAATCTGTCTGCACTAAATCCTCAATATAAGGTGCATGAGAAATCATTTCCAAACCATAATACATCACTTCAATACAACTAAGCTGTATTTATCAAATGGAATGAACCATTTTGTTACTGATTCAATATCATGGCATTTTTGCAATCAGATCAGGAATACAACTCCAAAAATGTAGTTGGAAAGTAAAGAGGAAGTGAAGACTGTAAAATACAATCATGTTCCTGAAAATTTACGTAAGAATAATCCAACCTATAAAGCAGGTTTTCTGAATTATTTGACCAAGAATTTCAGTAAACAAGGAAATGTACCCTCCACAAACATCAGTCTCATGCTGATACAGTCAAAATATTTGATCATTTGGAGAAACAGCACATGAACGTGAATAGAAAAGAAAAAAGAGATTATATTCTAGTTATACTTAGGATTAATGATGCACATGCCAATTATATCCAATCATCTTCCTTGAAGGTTCACAATATGAATCTTGATAGCAATGAGTTAACAGTATCGTTTATTCTGTGCCAGACAGCTAGGCAAGCATATCAGATGTAGAATATTTTTTGTAACAAGAAATACAGAGTAACATGTTCTGATGCTAATTGCTGTGTAACTTCTTATGGTTGAAGTAGCACTTACGATTTGGCATAAAAATTCAGAAAATAATTTAAGTTAGATGAGATGCTAAAAGAAATAAGAGAAAATAAGCTCTTATAAATATAGAAAAATTTGCCCAATATCTGGTTGATAGACATAGAAGAGATATGATATGACTCTGACACCGAGGAAAGGTCATTAATTAACAAATCAAGATACCTCACCTGATATGCAAGCATCGTTCGCTGAGCATCAGGAGTTGTAAGAACTATCACTGTTCCTGTTGTTCCATCTTTTACAGGTGCAGAGAGGAAGTTCACGTTTGCTCGGCATAATTTTGATCTATAAAAGCTTATTGGATGAGTTCCATTAAACTCTATAAAGTAACAATAAAGCACTTTGCATGTAACAAGTCTTATTAGCCAAATTTGCAATACAAACATTCAAACAATCAGTGTCAAAACTCAACTCATGGAATGTTTACCTCCTACAACATGAGAAAGTTAGCAACTTCATCAACATAATTATCCAGAGTTTGGGTTGCACTGACACTACTAGCTCTGATACATTCATAATGAATATGTATTTCTGTCTCAGTGGGTCTGGGTGTTCATATTAGAATGCCAGTGCTTAGATGGATGGGTGCATGTGAAATTAAATTGACCGTATAAAAGATTTTTGGAGAATTAGGATCAGCCAGATGAAGAAAAACGGTTTATAAATGAAACAAAAGAGGGCAGATCACTCAACCACAAACTTTACTTTGAGGGGAAGAAGAGTGGGAATTGGCATGACAGCAAAGACAACTTGGTCATATTTCCTTATACTAAGTTTTCCTCACTACATAAAAATTAATAATAAGTTAGTTATATACTGTCCTAGTTTGTTTAAAGACCTAAGCTTATTAAAAAACAAAGAATACTCATTAGAGCGATTCTTAAGACTGATTCTTAAGAGCTACTAATGGATCAAATTTACACCACATAACATCTATGAAACTTCTCAAGGAGCTGAACATAAAGGCAGACATGGTTGAGACTAGGACAAGAGGCAACAATGTTCTTTCGATGTAATGGGAGAGACCATATGGCTTATGAACATACTAATGGAGGATTACACACAACTTAAATAGGAAAACAACATTTCGTTGACTTGTAATAGAATAATATTTTAACAAATGGGAAAGTTATATGTATATATATATGATGTAATACTTCTAATCATATTTGTATAATCTTTTAAAAGTACTGAAAACAAATAAAATTTCTCAATTAAGTAGATAATTTAAATAAAGGATCAATTATAATGGACTCTCCTGTGGTTTAGACCTTTTTTACTTCAATCATTGATTTTTTAAAGCTATCACTTAGCCTCCTAAGATTCTTTTTCTATTTTGTCTCATCCATACCCTAGCATCATTTCTTATTAGAAACCTGACATAATGGAGAGATGACGATGTGTGGCTAGCTTAGGTGTTATGTGGCATAAAACGTGTAAGTTGTACCAAATAACTTATGCCATATAACATATGACATCGTGAGGTGTCGCAAAAACACACAATTTTGTGCATTGTATTATGTGGTGTGGTTTTGTAATACCACACGATGTCATGTGTTACGTGATACAATTAAGATCTTGTGCCACCTAACACCTAATCAAGCCACACATCATTTTTCCATTCTTCATTAGGTTATTTAACAAAGAATGACGCCAAAGGATACAAGTGATACAAAAACAAAACATAAGTTGGGTAAATAGTTTTAAAAATTAGGGACTAAAGTGAAAAAAGTCCAAATCATAGGGCGTATCTAGAATAATTAACCCTAAAATAAATTACAAAAATCTTGATACATGACATAATGGTTTATTTCATTAATTAATAAACATGATATTTTTACTAACAATATTTTTATGCAAAATAATTTGGTAGAAAAAAATCAAAACAAAAGTTTCAAATACAAGAAAGATAAATGTTTTGTATTATCCCATAGACAATCATATTGATTTTGCTTAGAAAAAACTATATAATAAGACTAAAAGTATAAAATTTTACCATAAGAAAACAAGTAATTTAAACTACAATATTCTTTAAATTATGGGTAGAGCCATATATATTTTAATAGAGCAATTACCCCACTAGCGAGATGAAAAATACAAAATTCATATATATATTTCCCTATTAATTTGCTTTTTCCCCATACACAAAGTAAATTGTAGTATACCAAAATATGAAGTATATGATTCCGACCAACCGCGTCAATTAAATAAGAATCTCATATATAGATTTCTTCATTTCTATTAAATAGAAAAAATTATAGCAATTAATAGAAAAGGAGAGAATATGAGTTAACCATTCGATAGACACTTTTTTCCTAAATAATAGTAGTTTTTCTTAATAATAGTATCGGTAATATTTAGATTTTTAAAGCAAAAATTAAATTTTATAAAGTTATCTAATAATAATAGATTAATAATAGTAAAAGTCAAATTAAAGTGGAACTATTCCTATTTATTTGGTCTGGTTTGGTCTACATCAAAACCAAAAACCAAGCAGGAAATTACATTGTTTTAGGGTAAAACAAAACAGACCACCCTTGTGGTTTGATCAATTAATTAAAAAATCATTGTAGTTTAATAACTAAAAACAAGTCCTCATACTTTAACAAACTTACATAAACACCCCTCCTATTAGTTTTAACTTTAAAAAACTATACCAAACTAACATGACATGGATTGAAATATGCCATAGGTCAATTTCGTCAAAAAATACGGAAGAACTAACATAAAGGGTATGTGTCAATTTAACAAAGTATATATATCTTTTCTTGAAAATATTGAACCACAGGGATTTTTTAAAAATGAGCCAAATCACAGGGGAGGTATGTGCCTTCATCCTTTTTATTTATTTTAAAAATAAAACCATTTTCAAAAAAAAATCACTGATTTCAAGTGTTTTTAATGATGTGGTTTGGGTGATTTCTACTCACCTTTAGATTTAATAAAGGTGATATGGTAACAATAAGGATTAGTCAATAGCATTGATCAAAGAGCAAATATAACTTCATTTAAAAGGTGTTGGGCCTTATAAAATCCTTAAGAAGATAAATGCTAATGCTTAAGTTCTATAACTGACAAGTAACACGAAAATTAGTCTTCAACGTCGCAAACTTAACTATTTATCATGGAGGCAATGTTACCCATTCTCCTAATGCAACTATGAAAATCCCAAACATTCCCCACCTTAAAGAAGAGATTGAGGATGTTCTTGATGAACAAATGATGTAGAGTCTATTAATCCTACATCAACAACTTATGTCCACAAGAGTTGGTGGTTACATGAATGGAAGATCAATTTCTAACAGTACATGAATTTAGAATCTAAATTTCAAAAATTGAATCCAGACTAATATGGTCAATACTTATCACATTTTACATTGAACACAACTTCAGACAAGCAAGGGAAAACTGTTGGGAAATATACAGCTGGATATTTCCTAAATAGTATTGACTCCTAAAAAGTCATCAAATCTGATCCGATATGATGCATCAGATCAGATATTATGTCCAGATATTAGTATATTTGTACAGATATTAGGATATTATGTATAGATATTAGTTTCCTAAAATAGCTCTCTCTAGCTCTATAAATACTTGTACCTATATATTGATCAAGTGTAACAGAAATAAAACAGTTCAGTATTTCCGCATGTTATCAAAGATATACCTGAACAGTCCTAAACCCTAGCCACCACCTACTATCCCTAATCTACAATCCTAAACCCTAGCCGCCACCTACTGTATCTAATCCTACCAATCTATGTCAACCATGTCCGACGTTAGTGAATCTTCTAACCACCCATCTCGGCAAAAACCTCCTACTCATAACACTACCTCAGATTCTCATTCCATTCAGATCACAACTATAAGACTGAATGGAGAGAATTTTCTTCGCTAGTCCCAATAAGTTAGAATGTACATCCGGGGTAGAGGGAAGATCGGATATTTGACTAGTGACAAAAAGGAACCTACAGTTGATGATCCTACACACAAAATATGGGATGCTGACATGGCTGGTAAACTCGATGGAGAATGATATTAGCTCCAATTATATGTGCTACCACACAGCTAAGGAGCTATGGGACAACGTGAATCAAATGTATTCTGATCTGGGAAACCCGTCCCAAGTGTATGAACTAACCCTCAAATTGGGTGACATTCACCAAGGTGAGGATAGTGTTACTAGGTACTTTAATTCTCTAAATCATTTGTGGCAAGACTTAGATTTGTTTAATGACCACAAATGGAAATCCCCTGATGACTGTAACTATTTTCGAAAAACAGTAGAGGATAACCGAATTTTTAAGTTCTTAATTAGACTTAATGTTGAGTTTGATGAGGTTAGAGGCAAGATTATTGGAAGACAACCACTTCCTACCATTGGAGAAGTCTTTGCAGAAGTCCAACTTGAAGAGAGTAGATGGTGTGTGATGCTTGGCAAACGAAATCCCACACCTACTATTGAAACCACAGCATTAGTCGCTGAGAATACTACTGGTCATACTAAGAAGATTGAGGAAAAGTCACGGGTTTGGTGTGACTATTGCAGTAGAACACGGCATACCCGTGAAACATGTTGGAAACTACATGGAAAGCCTGCAAATTGAAAGGGATCATATGAAGGAAAATTTAATATATTGAAGGAAAATTCTTCAACTCACTATGAATCACGAAAAATCCCATCAGCACATGAGGTGGATGCTAGACAGCTCTCTCAAGAGCAGATTAATTACATTTTGAAGCTACTGAAACCCAAATATGAATCATCAAGCAGCACATGGGGTGGATGCTGGACAGCTCTCTCAAGAGCAGATTAATTACATTTTGAAGCTACTGAAACCCAAATATGAATCATCAAGTGCTCCTAATGCTTCTGTGGCATAAACTGGTAGTGCTTTTAATGCCTTATCATGTTTCTTTCCATACAATTTCGCTCCTTAGATCATTGATTCAGGAGCATCTGACCATATGACCAGTTCCTCTAATTCATTTCATACTTATGACCCTTGTTCTGGTCACGAAAAAATCCGTATAGCAGATGGATCATTTTCTGCAGTAGCTGGTAAAGGTTCAGTAACTCTATCCTTGAATATCTGCCTTAAATCTGCCCTACATGTTCCAAAACTAATGTGTAATCTGCCATCTGTGAGCAAACTAGCCCGTGACTCTAATTGTACCATTACATTTTTTGACTCATATTGTGTCTTTCATGAACTAACTTCAAAGAAGATGCTTGGCAGTGCTAAGTTAATAGATGGTCTCTAGTACTTTGTTGATGACAACTTGCAGAATAAAGAAGCTCATGGCTTAAGTAGTATTTGTTTTACCCCTACTAAAGAATAGATTTTACTTTGGCATAATAGATTAGGACATCCTAATTTCTCCTATCTCAAAAGACTATTACCTCATTTGTTTAAATTTGTGGATTGTTCAAAACTTCATTGTGAGCAGTGCATTTTATCCTAAAGTCATAAGATTCTTACCCCACAAAACCATATCAATCCTCCAAACCATTTTACTTAATTCATAGTGATGTTTGGGGTCCATCCCGTGTTAAAACTCTTACCAGGAAAAAATGGTTTGTAACTTTTATTGATGCTCATACTCGGTTATGTTGGGTCTATTTGATACGTGAAAAATCTGAAGTTGCTCAAATCTTTCAAAATTTTTATACCATGATTGAAACTCAATTTCATACATGCATTGGTATATTTCACTCTGACAATGGTACCAAGTATTTTAATGAAATCCTTGGAAAATTTCTTAATTCTAAAGGCATTTTTCACCAATCTACGTGTGTTAACACTCCTCAACAAAATGGTATTGCAGAGAGAAAAAATAAACATTTACTAGAAGTCTCTCGATCCATTATGTTTACAATGAATGTACCAAAATATCTTTGGGGTGAGGCTCTTTTGACTGTATCATACTTAATTAATGGAATGCCTAGCCATGTTTTGAATTATGCTACACCCTTAGATATGTTTAAACAATGTTTTCCTGAAAATATACTTTAGTCTACTCTTCCTCTTTGGGTCTTTGGGTGTACTGTATATGTTCACAATTCAGCTAAAGGAAACCCCAAACTAAATCCAAGAGCTGAAGAAGCTGTCTTTATTGGGTATGCTCCTAGTCAACGAGTTTATAAGTGCTACAATCCTTTAACTCAAAAAATTGTTGTCTCCATGGATGTCACATTCCTAGAACAGAAAAAAAAATTTCCTTTAGGGGGAGAACTCTAATGAAGCAGAAAATTTTTTGGTCATTACTCCTAAACCCCTACCCACTGTCATTATTGATCATAATATAATTCCTGATAACAGAGCCAAAGATAAATACAATTCGGGTATTGCTATCTTTGGCTGTGAATTTTGAGTGGATGTTACATCAACTAGATGTAAAAAATGCATTTTTTAATGGAGACTTAGAAGAAGTCTTTATGAGCCTACCTCCAAGATTTGAGGATGCCTATGGGATAAATAAGGTGTGCAAGCTAAAGAAGTCATTATATGGCTTAAAACAGTCCCCTAGAGCATGATTTGATAGATTTGGAAGGGCAGTGAAGGGCTACAGCTATTGTCAAAGTCAAGCTGATCACACATTGTTCTACAAGAGGTCCAAGGCAGGTATGCTAGCTATCCTTGTTGTTTACGTAGATGACATTATCATAACTGGAGATGATGTATCAGAAATACTAGAGTTGAAGAAGAGATTAGCCAAAGAATTTGAGATTAAAGATCTTGGACCCCTTAAATATTTCCTTGGAATGGAGTTTGCTAGATCTAAGGATGGAATATTTGTAAACCAAAGGAAATACATTCTGGACCTATTGAATGAGACTAGGTTACTAGAATGCAAGGCAGCTGATACTCCAGTTGAGACTGGTGTAAATTTTAGACCAGTTCAACCTGAAAACGTTATTAATAAGAAGAGATACCAGCAACTAGTTGGGAGATTAATATATCTACCCCATACCAGGCCTAATATAGCTTTTTCCGTGAGTTTAGTAAGTCAATTTAAGCATTCTCCAGGCCAAGAACATCTGGATGTTGTAAACAGGATACTAAGATATCTAAAAGGAACTCCCGGACAAGGTTTAATGTTTCGAAAGCAGAACAACCTTCAAGTCGAAGTTTAAAATGATGCTGATTGGGCAAGGAGTGCAACTGATAGAAGATCAATATCAGGTTATTGCACATTTGTTGGTGGTAATTTGGTAACTTGGAGGAGTAAGAAACAAAGTGTTGTTGCAAGAAGCAGTGTCGAAGCTGAGTTTCGTTCAATTGCACGTGAAATTTGTGAAGTTTTATGGATTAAAAAGGTAATTGAGGAACTACAGATTCCTATTTCAGTTCCTATGAAAGTGTATTGTGACAACAAAGCTACAATTTCAATTGCTCAGAACCTGTTCTTCATGATAGAACAAAGCATGTTGAGATTGACAAGCATTTCATCAAGGAGAAGATTGAAGAAGGATTAATTTGTGTTCCCTGTATTCCAACATCACAACAGGTAGCTGATATTCTCACAAAGGGATTACACAAGAGGCAGTTCAATGTTCTGGTTACCAAGCTGGCTATAGATGACATATACAAGCTAGCTTGAGGGGGAGTGTTGGGAAATATACAACTGGATATTACCTAAATAGTATTGACTCCTAAAAAGTCATCAAATCTTATCCGATATGATGTATCAGATCAGATATTAGATACAGATATTAGTATATTATGTTCAGATATTAGGATATTATCTATAGATATTAGTTTCCTAAAATAGCTCTCTCTAGCTCTATATATACTTGTACCTATGTATTGATCAAGTGTGACAAAAATAAAACAGTTCAGTATTTCCGCAAAAACTAATACAATACAGCTTAAAGTTCAAGAAAGAAGCAAAAGGAGACAGAGGATGAAGAGTGGAAAATGGTGTGACACTATTCACAAAACAATGACAACACAGGAAATTTTGTCATGCTTCCATACACTAAATTTTCCGTACTAGGGAGGATTATGCTTATAAGAATTTAGCTATATATTCAGCAATTTAATAAAAGGAAGAATGATTTCTTTATAAATTTGAGTTTCAAACTAATATGCTTTCATCTAAGACTAACATTTAGACCATAAAAGTGATTTCCTAGTTTCATAAACTTAGTAGACATTTCTATAACTATCCATTATTTTGTTTCCTTTACTAAAAAGTCCCAACAATCTTCCTGAAATTTCCAGCAACCCAAATTTGAAAGTTTGAGCGACCTTTGCTAAAAATCGATAATTGAAATCTGACTAACAGCAACATAGGAAAAACCCAACAGCTTAGACTTTTCAATTTTGTGGACTTTAGTAACTAGTTGAAATATCTTTTATTCGTTATACATCATCAAGAAGTCTCCCTCAAGAACAAATCTAATGGTCGGACTTTGTGCAAATTTATATCAAAAAGGTTTTAAACTTCCAAGCAATCAATTGAGCATTAAATGCTTTACCTTCAAATTTTCCTCCAAGATGGTAACAAATTCTTAAAACATGAAAGATAATATTAGGTATGAACCTAGAGGTTCAATTACCTTAATTTCATACTAGATAATTTATTCATAATTAAATTTTCCCTTTCTTTTCATACTTTGCTTCATTAAAATAATAGTTTCAAGTAAATGGTATGAAAGGAGATAATATAATGATGTAGGGAAAATAGAGGAATTTCTAATTAGTAGCTAAAAACACAAAATTAGGAAGTATGGCTGATATTAGGCTGCTGGAATATCTAGTTTCAAGGTCGAATATTGGCTAGGAATGTAGAATTTTCAGATTTTGTAAAGTTGGGAATTTAAGGTTTGATTGCTAGAAATTTAGGCTTAGGTTTTCAGGGTTTCATATGGATAGAATTTAGGCTTTGAGTGGGCTGAAATTTATGATAGGGTTGCTAGAATTTAGTGAAGAACACAAAGAATGGATAGTAGGAAACTAGGAATCATTCCTAGAGTCTAAGAAGCACTCTTAGAAGAAAGCATCATACCTTCTAGTTGAAAACTCAAGTTTGTAGAAAAATTCCAGTTTGCTTCTTATTCACAAAGAGCTGAATACACACATATAGATAGAGTTTTAAAACCCTTATTCTAGTAGGAAAACGTTTTCTAATTTAAATCCTATTATAATAGAAATTCTATAAATCCTATACAACTAGGATAGCATATGTAAAATAGAATAACATATTTAACTTGCTACTACTTCTTATCTAATAAGGAATCGTTACATAATTTAAATTTCAACCCTTATCTTTTGTTGTCAACTCAATTCTCAATCTTCATCTCACGAAATTAAGACTTGTGGTTGATTAATTTTTTCTCTTTTACTTATTCTATATACTTTAAGCTCTTTTGTATCAATTCTCCCCGGCTTATCTGAAGTCGTCCTTGACATAGAATGTGACAAATATTGATCAAATAAGTATAAATGTCATTTTCTGAACTAGTTCTTTGAGCACCATGTGATTAAAGGTAATTAACGTCCAATCTTCCATAATTCTCAGAGGTATTTTATCTCACTCTTGGTCGCTGAACATTCTTACATATGCCCTTCCACTACGTGTCACCATCGTGAGCCAAAGCTCTAATACCAAACTGATGTAGCACAAATATAAGAATTTTAACTAGTAGCTAAAAACACATAATTAAGAAGTATGACTGATATTAGGCTACTAGAATATTAGGTTTCAAGGTCTAATTTTGGCTAGGAATGTATAATTTTCAGATTTTGCAAAGTTGGGAATTTAAGGTTTGATTGCTAAAAATTTAGGCTTAGGTTTTCGGGGTTTAATATGGCTAGAATTTAGGTTTGAGTGGGCTGGAATTTAGGATAGGATTGCTAGAATTTAGTGAACAACACAAAGAATGGATAGTAAGAAACTACACTCCTAGGGTCTAAGAATCACTCTTAGAAGAAAGCATCATACCTTCCAGTTGAAAACTCAAGTTTGTAGAAAAATTCCAGATTGCTTCTTATTGATGAAGAGTTGAATGCACACATATATGTAGAGTTTTAAAACCCTTATTCTATTAGGAAAAGGGTTTCTAATTTAAATCTTGTTATAGTAGAAATTTTATAAATCCTATACAACTAAGATAGCATATGTAAAATAGAATAACATATTTAACTTACTACTACTTCCTGTCTAATAAGGAATCCTAACATAATTTGAATTTCAGCCTTTATCTTTTGTCGTCAAAGTTCAAACCAATTCTCATCCCACCAAATTAAGACTAACGGTTGACTAATTTTTTCTCTTTTATTTCTTCTATATACTTTAAGCTCTTTTGCATCATATAAACTCATGGGATTCTCAACAAATGTGCCAATATTGACACTAGGTTATTTAGATGAAGAAACTATGATGACTGATGCGAAAACTATTAGAAATAGTTATCATTGAACTAGAGAAATGGAATAAAAAGATCCATGCTTCCATATAAAGAAAAGATTGAGTGGGTAAGAGTAAAATCTCACCAGATGGAACTTTCGTTCTTTCTTATAGGAAGAAGCTAGCCCTTTGCAAACCTTGTAGCCCTGCCTGTATTGTATCTGTAAACCAACCCTATAAGCCTGTAGGCAAGGAACAAGAGATATTCTCTAGAGCAAGTCAAGTTCAAGTAAGTGGCCTAAAGGTGTTTACTTTTGCTTTTGAAAAGTCGTAAAGTAAGGAACGTAACTTTCTAAGTATATGTATCCCAGGGTGCTATCTAATCCCTTGTTTCCAACTTCTGTGCTAGAGTCAAGATCTCATTCTACCCTCCTTCCCTGTACCTTATGAGTTAGAAGCTGAATCCCAATCAATATAGAGTAAGGCTACGTTCTGGTAAGTCAATCTCACTATCCTTTGATTGTATCTGGTCAGTGGTGAATAGGCCAATGAGAAGGCCAACAAGTAATCTATTGAGTCAGTCAATTTTGGGCCTACTTAGGAAGACGATAAGGGCACCCATTGTTTTTTCTTCTCCTGTTATGCTTAATTACTACTTTTCTTTTGGTTCGATATTCCAACTCGAGGTTGAGTAAGGGTTCACTTTTTCTGTTCAAGACTGTATAGCAAGCTCAAATCAAGACAAGAAAGAATTCCCGTTGCTCCCGGTGTAATCTATTTCTAAATAAAATAGCTATCATTAAACCAAACATATTCCTAGAGAAATGGAGCAAAAAGATCCATGTTTCCACATAAAGAAAAGATTTAGAGTACGTAAGAGTAAAATCGCACAAGACAGAACTTTTTAAAAAGCTAGATTCAGAACAATAAGAATATAACTAAATAAATATAGAGTATAATCCTACAAAATGATGCTCCAGTCACCAGCTAAAAGTTCCTACCACTTGATTGCAATTCCAGAAACCTTTATTATGAGGGCCAATATGATCCCTCATCAAATCCCTGAGCTACAAAAGGTTCTAAGAATCTAATATGCTAACAGAGAAACTAAACAAGATTCTAGACCATTCTCAGGGGTAATCAGCAACATACTATGAGAATAAAAGAGACTTGTGAGCTAACTATCAGAAGAATTGACTTCCCTATTTGACAAAGTAATAACGGGAACACAAGATGACGAAGAAAAGCTTAGAGTTAATTAAAGAAACTAATAAATTTTAGAATTTATTAAAGGTTGAAAATCAGTCAACTACAAGTTTTATTTTGGTGAGAGAGTGAGAGAGATGAGTTGACAACAATGACAAGAAGCGCTAAAATTTAGTTCATGCTAGATTTTCTTATTAGATAAGAAATACTAGGAAGTTAATGTTATTTTAATTGTGGATATGTTATCATAATTGTTTAAAACTTAAACTTACATAATTTTTATTGGAATAAGATTCAAATTTGTCTTGGATATTTTAGTTAGGAATTCATTTACTATTGGAATAAGAGTTCATTTGCTATTGGAATAAGAGTTCTAAGAACTTTTCTATATAAATGTGTGTATTCAGCCATTTAATAAGAAAATATCTATAATTTTCCTATAAACTTGACTATTCAATCAGAAAGTTTAATGTTCGTTTTTGTAAGAGTGATTCATAGTTCCCTACCCTCCATTGCTTGTTCACCTCACCAAATTCCAACACTTTTAACCTAAATTTCCATCAATCACCTAAAAATCCATATATCCCCAAATCTGAAATTCCAGCATCCCAAGCTGAAATCCAGATTTAAAATATGAATTTTTATTCGCCTAAGAAAACTCAACAACCCATATTTTATAGTTTTTGTGAGTTTTAGCTACTAGTTAATATGTCTTCTATTTAGTCTACAACAATTTGGTATTAGAACTTTGGTTCACAATTACAACACATAGAGGAAGGGCATAAACAATAATACACAGCGACCAACAGCAAGATGAAATACTTTCAAGAATTACAGAAAAATTGATCCTTGATCACAAGATACCCTAAAAACCAACTTACGTGTAATAACTCCCACAAGAAAGTATTTTCGACTATTTTTGGAGAGGTTAGACAGCCTCAAAATTCATTGCCTAGAAATCAAAACTCTGGCAAGAACTAATTCTACAAACCAATAACTTGATGGAAATATGAGGAAGGTGCTAATAAGCAAGGGAAAATCTTGGCTGAAAAATCTTATTCTGATCTTGAGTAGTGTTTGTTCTAGGTGGTGAAACTATTGCAGCTCTCCTTCAACTAATCAATTAGAATCTACAAGCCTACATGTTCTCAAGGACTTGATGACATAAAGAGTTTGATAATGGAAGATGATCATGACATGGAGAATTTGAAAATAGAAGATGATCAAGGTGTTAAAGATGAAAAGCAAAAGGAAATGGATTATTTAGCAAATCCTAGAGTTGAAATGACTAAACAACAAGTTGAAACACTTGAACAAGATGCTGAAACACCTAGAAAACAGATCAAAATACAAGAACAGTTGGCCGAAACAACATGACAACAGGTTGAAAGAATAGAATAGCAAGCTAAAATAACAGAACAGGAAATTGAAAACACTAACATGCAAGTACCAAAAGTTTCGAAATTTTGCGGATTCAAAACTTGATGACATCCTTAGTGTTGAGAAAGCCACAAATCAGATTGATAGAGATTATGTTATAGTGGGTGATGAAGGAGAACTAGATTTGAATGAAAATTCAAAATCAACACAACAAATGAATAAAGGAGAAGTTATGAATGCATTTGCAAAGTCAAAATTTAGCAATGACGGCAAGTTATTGCATCTGACTACAAGAAGCAACAAGATGCACGTTTTTTGTAGCTATGTTGTAGAGAAGTCATGTGGTTTTGTTATGAAACCATCTACAAATACAATGTTAAGACTTATCATGTTCTCCACATTGCTAAACTCTTCTTCAAAGAGGATGTACGCCTCTATACATTACCTTTAATCATTGTTTCTTACCATGATGTAAAATTTATGAGTTATTTTGGAGGACTCTATGGAAAACATTGAACACTAAGCTACAACTTTCTTTTCCTTTTTCCCCTTTAAACAGAAGTGGTGAATAGAAGCTTAGAGGAGGACTTGTTAATATGTTTGGTCAGGGACAAGATAAATAACTGGGACCTAATTCTTCCTATAACAGCATTTGCATAAAACCATTCTATAAATAGGTCAACTGATAAGAGTCATTTTTGGGATAGTTTCAAGAATTCAACCAAGGAAGCCTATTGATTTGGTTTCTTTACCAAAAATAATGCAAGTTAGTGTTAAAGCTGAAGTTTTGCACAACACATGACGGATATCTTTTATGAGATAAAACAAAAAATAACAACTAGTAACTTGACTTATAAAGAAAATAGTGATGAACATTGTCAATTGATGGAATTCAATGAAGGGGATATGATGACGGTAAGGATTCAACTAGAGTTTTTTTCCAAAAGAAAAATATAAGAAATTTCATTCATGGAGTGCACCTTATAAGAACCTCAAGAAGATAAGTGATAATGCTTATTTTTGGAATTACCAAGGGATCTAAAAATTAGTCCCATCTTAAACGTTGTGAACTTAACTATTTATCATAGACATATTGATACACAATCTCCTACTACAACTCTAAGAATTATATCCATTCCTCATCCTAAAGGGGAGATAAAGAATGTTCTTAATAAACAAATTGTGGCCACAAAAGCTAGTGAACAAAAGGAAGATCACTTTCAGATAGCATTTAAATTTTAGGATCTAAATTTTATAAGTTGAATCAAAACTTAAATGATTAGTATTTGTCACATTTTACGTCGAGGATGAATTAAGACAAATTGGGGGGAATTGATGCAAAAAAAACTTAGAATTTATAAAAGAAATAAAAAAAGGATGAATTAGTCAACTACAGGCTTTAATTTGGTAGAAGAAGAGTGGAAGCCGAGGTGACAACAAATACAACAAAAGCTAAAATTTAGTTTATGCTAGATTTTCTTATTAGATAGGAAGTAACTATAAGTTAAATATGTTATTCTAGTTATAGATTCGTTCTCATTGTTGGTTAGAACTTAAAACTTACATAAATTTTATTAGAATAAGATTCAAATTTGTTTTAGATATTTTAGTTAGGAGTCCTTTTACAACTAGAGTAGGGGTTCTAAGAACTTTTCTATATATGTGTGTGTGTGTGTTTGTGTCTGTGTGTGTGTATTCTGCATTTAATAAGATATCCAAAAAAAAATTTATAAACATGAGTTTTCAATTAGAAGGTATGATGCTTCTTTCTAAGAGTGACTCCTAATTCCGCACCTTCTATTACTCCTTTACCTCACTAAATTCCAGCACTTCTAACCTAAGTTTCCATCAATCAAACCCTGAAAATTCACCTATATCCAAATCTGAAATTCCAGCATTCCCAAACTGAAATCCAAACCTGAAATCTGAATTTTTAGTAGCCTGACAACACTCAACAGCCCATATTTCCTAGTTTTTGTAAGTTTTAGCTAGTAGTTGATATTTCTTCTATTTGTCCTACATCACAAGATTAATAAGAACTATAATTCCATTATCCAGCAGAGGCCATTCAACTACAAATTTGGAAGTTTACATCTTCTATTTCATGTTTTATTACAAAAATGAGAAAAAAAATAACAATATGTATCAAATAGATTTTTACCTGTAGAATCCACCTAATGGATCACTTCCTACACTTCCTGTCATTGCCACATTTAAGGGGGGGCCACCAACCGGCTTACAACCGAGTCTTGCCAAAGCCACTAGGCTGTTAGAAAGAGATCCACCAGCAGCTGCCTTATAGCTGCAGCCATCCATAGCCCGCAATACTCTACCCCTCTCCTCATGATTTACAATCTTCCTTGTTCCCTTTTCTAGTCCCAATCTCTCCAAAAATTTGTCATCAACCATGCCAGAAAAGTCTACCTGAAAATATTGACACAGAGAAGAGTCATAATAGTTCATGGAAGTCTTCTCCTAGATTTACAAATCAGGACACTATATTGAAAATCTAAAGAAATCACCAACATTTACGGGATTGCTAGAATATATTATATTCAGTTCACTTAACGAGAAAAGAAAGCAGCTTTATTATTACCAATGAATCAAAATAACAACATGCAAATATGGGTGAAGAAGGATGCATTTCCAGGTATAGGATGCTTCTGTAAAGTTGATGAATTTTTCTCCAACTTACAACCTAATTATAATATCATTATGTACAAATCAAAGGACACCACCATCATCTTTAATCAGCGCAATAAATTGGGTCAGAAGACGGCAAATCATACTATATCTTTCGTATATCTGCAGCTTTGTCATCTATATCCTAAGAATCCAGGATAGGTCCTCAATTCGCAACAAAAAAAAAACTTTTTTATTTCATTTCTGACATATTCATCAAGACATTAACGAATAGCAAGGTGAAGCAAATTAGGCTTTTTTAAGGCCCTGAGAAGCTAATAGAAAACCTCTTGTCACAACAATCACCTGTTTCCCGGGGAATTCTTCAAGTGCTAAGCATTAAAAATTCAAGATAAGCAAGCAGGGATCGGTCTATACAGAAAAGGACAGAAATTGATAAAACCCACCATAGCCTGACCAAGACCGAGGACATCCCATCTCTCAGGCAAGACAGAGGTAGGACTATAGCCTTCAATATATTCTTCTACTTCTTCTTCACTACCACTCCCGTCCTCATCATCATCTTCCCCTTCTTCTTCATTTTGGCCATATCTACTGCCAAAGTCTCCACCTTCTGCAACCCCTGAAGAGGTGGAAGAAGAACATGATGCCCTGAAAAAGCGACGAGGATTTTTACCCATAGAATAAAGTTTGGAGGTGCGTGCAGGGCTGTAATGACAAGAAGGAAAGGTAAAGGGGGAGGGTAGAGCATAAAGAGAAGAGTTTGGGTAATAAAGAGAAAAAATAGGAACAGAGAGAGAAGGAGAGGGAGGACAAACGAGGACGGGTGGAGAGAGGAGAAAGGAGGATGACATTTTTCGGGATATAGAGGGGCGACCTAAACGTGTGTGATGGCAAGTATATGCATAGGCTGTTGAAGAAGGTTTGTTGGATGTTCTTAGTATTTGCTATTATGGGATAGCCTACAGAGAATGGAGATGTGTATATTATCTCCATCCACAAATATGTTTTTGACCAGCACTGTCTCACCAGCCCAGCATAGGCAGAAAAAGGAAGGACGAGATTTCTTCTTTCAATCAATTACTGTTATCCCATTCAACCCAAATCTTTAATCGAATTTAAGTACACTTAATTTCTAATTATACGCATATAATAATCGGTATACAAATAATTATACTAAACTTAGATTAATAGTTTTTTTTAAGTTGAAAATTGAAATTAAAAATAGTCTCAAAGTGGCCAGGGGCGGAGGCAGCGAGGGAGAAGCCCCCGCTTGAGCCCCGACTTCCGCAACTACCAGCCAGCTTGCCTGTCACCACCGACCGCCACCCAGCCCGTCCCGCGCCCGCATCTCCGACTGACTCCTTGCTTTCTCGGCACTGCTGCCGCCCTAGTGGCCACTCTCTGAATCTCCATCCGCCCCTGCTAACACCAAACTTCATGCTCTTATTGTTTACGTTATGAATTTTTTCAGAAAAAGTAACTTTCTAAGTATTATAGGGAAGCTGGAAAGGTGATGCAGCCAACTTTTTCTTTTCTCTTAACGTGCTTGAATTTGGATCAATCCAAGAAGAATTCGATCTTATGCGACTTTCAAAGTGGAACAAACAATGCTCGTGTTTATAAGCTCCAAGTGACAAGTGTCACAAATCTAAATTAGAAGTAATTAAGACCAAACATCGAGGGTAATTTAGTAAAGACCGAAGAAACAAATACACAACAAGCCACAGTCATAATTTCAGATCACAAATCTCTTCGTCTATCTTTCATTCTTTCTGCTTTTGAACCCAAAACCAAACCAAAAGTTCCCTTACGAGTCGTATCAGAAAAATCATTCTTCCGTCTCCGCCGTTCTTCACTTCTTCTGCCGACAGCCTCACAGTCGACTGTTTCTTTGACCTTGAGCATCAGCCCCGGCTCCAGGACATTCCTGGCTCCGCCACTGAAAGTGGCCACTAAGTACAAGCTATTACAAAAGGGAGAACTTAAAGCCAAAATCCTAGATTTTCTGAATTTAGGGAAGGATTGATCGAGGGTACCAGAGCCGAAAGATCTACCATCTGACACCATGTTGCATGCTTGACAAAGGACTTTTGTGAGTCCAAGTAGTAGAGACTTAAATTAGTAAGCTCATATAAATCATAAATGTCCCTCAATGTTAGGAGCTTAACTTTAATTAACCAAGCAAAAGAGTGTTGACAAGTTCCAGATTTAGCCTTGGTCTTTGTTATGAATTTTCCAACTCACACACCCTCCTATGTCACTTACGCAATAATTTTAGAGATAGAGAAGAAAGTTTAGAGAGAGAAGGGAATCAAACATTTACTCATGATTTTTCGTTGACTTCCAAATCTATTGTGTCGCACGTTAGTCATATTTTCGTAACATCCCTTTCATCTTCAAAAACTACCTTATCTGTCAAGTTGACCTCTAGAAACCTTTTCTGTAGCTCAAACAGCATTTCCCACGTAGCATACTCCTTGTTTTCTCATTGCAATTGTACAAGTACTTGCGTGGCCGCCCGATTATGCCGTTTCACCATTCTTCTGTCCCAAATTACTACTGGAAGTTTCTCCACGCCTATCATAGTGGTCGGTAGTTGGCTAGACGTAGGAATATTTTTATAAACAAAGCTCCTTAGTTGTGATACATGGGAAGTAGGGTGAATAGTAGATTTGCTGGAAATTTCAACATATAGGCCACTTTATTCACTTTGGAAATGATCGAGAAGGGTCCATAGTAAAGAGGTGCCAGTTTCTGATTCGGTCTCTGTTGCAGCGAATGTTGTATATTGGGTTATAACTTTACGTACACCCATTGTCCTTCTTCAAACTCCCTCTCAAATCGCTTTTTGTCCGCCTACAATTTCATCCTCTGTTTTGCTCTGTTTAGATGAAATTTAACGATTTGGAGTGCTGCCTCTCTCTCCTGAAATGATTGATCAATCCAAACATCTCTTGAATCTCCTGCTACATAAGGCACATACAGTAGTGGTGGATAACCATAGAGAACTTCGAAGGGGGTAGTGCTTATGGCAGTATGATGCGTGGTATTGTACCAAAATTTAGCCATTGTTAACCAGCTTGTCCATTTCTGCGGTGTTTCACAACAGAAGCATCTCAGATACATTTCTAGTGTCTTGTTTATTGCTTCCGACTATCCATTCGTCTATGGATGGTAAGCTGTGGATAATTGTAGCTTCATATTCTACAATATGAACATCTCTTGTCAAATCTGCTTAAAAAGAGAGGGTTCCTATCACTGATTATTCTTTCTGGCATCCCATGCAATTTGAATACATGGTCCATGAACACTTGTGCAACATATTGGGCTGATTATGGGTGTTTGATGGCTACAAAATGTGCATACTTGATGAATTTGTCTACTACAACAAAAATAGAAGACTTTCCTCTATAAGGTGGTAATCATTCTATGAAATCCATGGTAATTTCTCTCCAGCATCCGTCAAGTACTGGTAAGGGTTGGAGTAAGCCCGGATATGCCGCATGATCGTACTTGCTCCGTTAGCATATTAAACAATTTTTAACGTGATTTCTAACATCCTTGTCCATCTGCTTCCAGTGAAAAAGACCTTTTTTTTATTGTTGTTATCACCCCGAATGTCCACCTTGATGACTATCAAGAGCCATTGTTATGATTTTCTTACGAAGCTCTTTATCGCAACTAACAACAATTCTTCCCTTCCACCTTAACATTTTGTTCCTCCATTCGTAGTTACCCAAAGACGTTTCTTATCCTTCTAATTTTTTTATGATGTCCCTTATAGTAGAGTCTTTCTCCCATCCTTCATGAATTTCTTCCAGAAGTGTTGCTTTTATACGCGATACTGACAATGTTAGCAGCTGGAGGCTTGAGACTCGAGATAATGCATCTGCCGCTGAATTTTATTTTCCACTCCTATAAGTGACTTCATCGTCGTAGCCCATCGATTTAGGAAGCCATTTTTGTTGAAATGGTGTTGAGATGTGTTGCTCCAAGAGATTCTTCAAGCTCCTATGGTCTGTTTGTACCCGAAAGAATCTACCATTTAAGTAGTGATGCCATTACTTTATGGATTTGATGATGGCGAGGAACTCCTTTTAGTAAGTGGACAACCCTTGGTGCTTGGGAGCCAAAGCCTTACTCAAATATGTTATAGGACGTCCTTCTTGTTGAAGTACAACTCCGATACCTTATCACAAGCATCTGCCTCAATTATGAAAGGTTTGGTGAAGTCTGGTAGTGCCAACACTGGTGTTGCCACCAACTTTTCTTTCAGTTGTTTAAAAGCTTTCTTTTATTCCTTTTTCCACTCCCAATTCCCTGCCTTTTGCTTCTTCAACAATGCATTAAGTGGCTTCGCTATAATTCCATAATGCTTAATAAATCTCATGTAGTATCATGTCAGTCCAAGAAATCCCCGAAGCTCCTTCAAGGTGCGGGGTTATGGCCATTGCTGAATTGTTTCTATATTTTTGTTGTCAGTGGACACACCTTATTTAGAAATAGAATGCCCTAAGTAATCCACCTGTCTTGCTCCAAATGTGCACTTGCTTTCTCTAATAAACAATTGTTGCTGTTGCGAAACTTCCAAGACCTAACGCTAGTGCTCCAAATGTTGTTGGAAGTTGACACTATAAATGAGAAGGTCATCGAAGAAGACAAGCAAAAATTTACGTAGAAAAGACTTAAATATTTCATTCATAAGGCTCTGAAAGGTGGAGGGAGCGTTCGTAAGGCCGAAGAGCATCACCAGAAATTCAAACTGGCCCTCGTGAGTTTAGAATGCATTTTTCTGTACGTCTTCCTCCTTCATTCGAATCTGGTGGTACCCAAACCTTAAGTTACATAATAATGTCAATTGTAATCCATATCACTTTTTGGTTGCATTGGACCCCTACTTACCATTATGTTGTTTACCGATAAAGTTGCATTTACGTATTTAGTGAGTACTAAATTTGTAATAAGAAAATTTTAAGTAGTGCAATTCACGTATATACACCACTCACTAAGGATCATGATACATCATCTCCAATTTAACATTTAAAAGGCTCAAAACTTACTAAGTTAGAGAAACATCATTTCCAATTTAACATTTAAAAGGCTTATCATCTCCAATTTAACATCTAAAAGGCTCAAAACTTACTGAGTTAGAGAAACATCATTTCCAATTTAAAATTTAAAAGGCTTATCATCTCCAATTTAACATTTAAAAGGCTCAAAACTTACTGAGATAGAGAAATTAACTTATTATCATATTCAATTCTCTCTTTCCCCCTAAATTAATAGAAAGAAATGAACGTAAAGTCTAAACTAGGGAGTGCTAATTAATTTATTGAATGATAAAAGAAAATGAAATAAAAATTTCTCAAAAATGTTAAATATGCATATAGGGAGTAAAAAATAAAAGTAAAATTAATTATTCCTTATAAAGGAAATCAACAACCAAAATTAAAGAGAATAGAGAGAAAAGAGTATTTAGGTGAAAGTAATGACATATAGATCATTTAAAAGACATGTATGAGCAATCACGAGGTAATTGAATTTCATAATAACTAAACAAATGTTTGTTTTGGATGCTTAAAGATGACATGTGCAATTAAAGGAACGTGATATGATAAGTTAAAGGACCTAACTATATATGCAACAAGTGGTGGCAATGTGTGGCCATCACTTGCCATGTATGATTTTTAAAATTGACATATATTATGAAGGACAAATTAGTAATTTTATTTGCAAAAGGATAAAAGAGTAATATCATAATGATGAACATTCTTTCTTGAGAAGCTTATTTTCTTCTTTATATTCATTGTGGTTAATCTTCTGTTACCATTATCAATCATAAAAGAGATTTTTTATATAATTCTTTAGTGGCTCCCACTCAATGCATCTTAGATATCTAGACAAGTAGAAAGTAGCCCAATGATAAGGAATTTAAAAACAACTTAGCAACAAGTAAGGAACTAAAGTATTCAAACTTGTCATTAAAAAATTGACCCAAAAATTACTTTCCTATCAAGTATGCATGCATCACCACTACTACATCAATCCCTAACATATGTACCAAATGACTTATTAACATTATGCAACTGAATCCCCAATCCTTTTCTTACGTACTTGCCATTCAAGAACTAGAGAAACTCATCCAAAATTTCCACTCTTTGGTACCTATTAATTGTGACATTAACACCAGTTATACATATATAAGTAGCCTACCATTCCCCCTTATGAGAGGGTTTTGCCTTTCAAGCAATGTATGGATTTGGAACAACTAAAAGCTTGGGAGTGATTCAAGCGTGCTTGCTTCTTATAAGGCTTTATTAGCAATTTTGTTAATTTTTCCATCTAAGAAACCTTTTATTCTTACCTTATTGGGTAATTCTCTCAATCTTTTTTTAATACCTTTTTTATATTATTTTTTTTATATTTTTGGTTTTGTTCTTTTAGGGGTTTGCATTACTTAGGAATGTCAAAGTCAACCTGACTCGTTTTTTGCCCGGGTTTGCCAGGCCACGGGTTGTTGGCCGACCATAGGCGGGCGTCGTTTTGAAAGTTTTTTATTTAAAAAAACAAATGATGGGTCAACCCACCTGTAGCCTGTCGGGCCTGTAACACGGACCACGGACCGAACGGGCCATAGGTCACCATGGCTTGGGGCTGGAACAAGCCCAACCAAGGGCAGCCCAGGCCTGGCCCGGTCCGGCCCATTGATATCCGTAGCATTGCTCCTTGGAACTTTTGGCAAGCCTTTTGTTTAATGCTTCATCAAGATTTGATTCTTGTACTTTCATTTCATTCCTTTTTATTATTTTTTACTAATTTTTATGATCAATTATCATAAGTGATTTTTATGAACTGATTTTTTTCTAAATTAGTAAGCTTGTGGAGATTTCTGGCATTATTTTTTCTTGGATTAGCATTCAAAAAGTTATCAAATTTGAAACATAACCTATAACTTGGTTGATTTGGCTCAACCTTCGTGTAATGTTTTTTAGAAACCCAAGTTAAAGGGTTAGAGATTTACTATTCAAGCTTAAGTTATAATGCAATTAACTTAGCCACAATTTGAAGTTGAAGTATAATCTCATCCATTCTCAAATCATAACCAATCTTCTATCAGACTTGAAATGTCTTCTTTGATGAATTGCTTTATCATTTAGCTACATTGTGTATCTTCATAATCCTCTAAAATTTACCCGTTCCCCTATGATATAACACTGCGTTTGGTTACTGTCTCTCATATGCAGAGACAGAACGAGACAAAAATTTAGAGATAGAACAGAACAAAAATTGGAGACAGTGAGGTGTATGATTGTGATAGACAAAACAGATAGAACTGTCGCGAGGACAGAAATGTGTTTGGTTGCAATTGACAGAGCATAAAAATAATATCAATGACTAAAATACCCCTGCAGTATAATATGATTGGAAATATATAATTTATTAATTATTTTAATAATAATAATAATAAGATAATTAATTTTGTATAATAAAATTAATAAAAATAAAAATAATAATAATAAAAAGAATAATAATAAGTAGAAAATTTATAACAATAATTAATAATAATAATAACAATAAATAATGATAATAATAAGAATAATAATAATATAATAATAATAATAATAATAACAATAATTATTAATAATAATAACAATAATTAATAATAATAATAACAATACTACTACTACTACTACTACTACTACTACTACTACTACTACTACTACTACTACTAATAATAATAATAATAATAATAATAATAATAATAATAATGAGTTTAATAATATAATTAAGAATAAAAAATTGCTTATGTGGGGGGAGGGGTATTTCTGGAAGTTACTTATGTGTTTTGTTTCAGAGACGGGGACAAGAAATTTTGTACCACAGTCTTGGAAGGAACAAAAAATTTCTGTCTCTGTGCTCTAGAGTCGGGACAAAAAGAGATAGGGACAGCAAGCAAACACTACGGAGCACAGGACTTTTGTATCCCTGTCATCTATCTCCACCCATAGGGACATGAACCAAACGCTACGTAACTGATGAATTTTGATGACTACAAGTTGTTCTCTTATCTAATTAATGAGTTTTTGATATGTCAAAGCATCTCATACCATATAGTGGTTTTACTCCATCTTCTTTCATTCCTCTAGCTCTTCTCCATCTCTCGTTCCTCAACTATCTTGTCCTTCTCCTAGACCTTCAACCTCATCAAACTAACACATACTCACCTTCTTTCTCTACTTTTCTCTTCCTTTTTACTTTCCTATCCTCCTTTTAAACCTTGATGCACCTGATCTTTAAGCAAATATGAACCTTGTTCTTCCTTCCTCTTTTTCTTGAAATTATTTGTCAGCATTATAGTTACTATATTTTTCTTTTACCTAATGAATAATATATTTGTTTCTAATTTCCTGACCATATATACATACAAACTAGTTCAAATGGCTTCTTCATATGAACCTAAACCCCTTTTCTGCACAAAATCTCATCAACCTTCACCTCAACCATGTCCTACCCCTTCCAAAACAAAACAATGCTACTAGTATAACAAGATCATAGGTGCAAGTGGCAAGAGACCACAAACTAGAGTTCAAATTTAACTACTTTCCCCCTAGAATATGTGAAGACCAACTTGTTATTACTCCACCTATTCAAGTTCTAAAGGTAGTTGTACAAAAATGGAGTTCAACTTTTATTGGTTATTTCCTTGCCAGGAAGGTAACATATCTAATGATGAAACAATGGGTTTAAATGAATTGGAAGCAACATGGCCTAATGGATATGTTGGTAAATAATGATGATACCTTTTTCATCATGTTTTCTAGTAAGGAAGCTGCCGTGAAGATCCTAAAAGAAGGACTCTAGCATGTGCATAACAAACCTCTACTACTTCAAGATTAGAGAGTGTGGTTGATTCTTTCTAGTTACAGGTTGGTAGTTTTGTTTTTATTTATTATGTCTTCATAAAGTAGAACAGTGCTTTTTGTAGGGTTGGAGTATTTTGTATAGTGGCATGCTTTTTTTGGTTTGTGGTTAAAGGATTGGGATTGGGGATGTTAATGGATGCTTGCTGACATTTTCATTCTTGTTTGTGATTGAAGTTGCTTTTATAAAACAAGGCAAGTTTATTTGAGGACTTGAAGGAGCAGTGGTTTGTTAGTTTAATGTATATGATAAAGTCTATGGAATAATTATACATTGCAAATGAAATTATAATGAGATTATAATCATGAGATTCATATTGCATTTATGTATTATTACTAAATGTTCCTAGTCATTATTCTATTAAGATTGGACATTAATAGAACGTAAAAAGACTAGCATACGTTGTGTTTTTCCTTATGAAGGAAGTAGTCGATCTCATAGGCTAAAGTATAGAGATACTTAAACAAACGTGTGGGTGCTTGTTAGAGAATAAGTTCACTGAACAGACCCGATATGAGAAATCCATTTGGAACATTACTTGTATGTCTATGAAATTCTCATTGTGATGATTGTATAAGTGATCATTTGACTTGAGGTCATCAAAGTCATCTTGTATAGGGATTGTTATGTTTTGATACTACTTATGATTTATTTAATCATGGGTCGTTTGATCGGTAGTTAGACATGTCAATGGACCAAGCCGGGCATGAGTTGACATGGTGGCCTGCAGGCCAGGATGGGCCAGCCCGTGGCTCGACCCATTGGCGGGCTAACCGATTAGTGGCCCGAGCTATGGCTCGCCTATTTATTTTTAAAAGAAAAAACTTCAAAACAATTATCGACCATGGTTGTCTCGTGGCCTTGCCCTGGCAGACCATGGTGTCGTGGACCAGCTCGGGCAGACCATGGTTAGTCTGTGGCCATGCCAACTTAGGCCAAAAACAGGTTGGACCGGGCCGAACCATAATTGTCATCCATATCGGTAGTCATTGGATGTAGCATGAACTATATGGAGGTAGTTGAGTGATCAAAATAGGATTCATCACCCTAAGGTAATTAGGGAGAATGTTTTGTTATTGTCGATTAGTACTGATTTAGGAAATCCTTGGCCAAGATGAAATGATGCTTTGTAAATAGTTTACAAATGTTTTTAATTGAATTGATAGCTAATGGCAGAGAACTAATATGATTTGACTCAAAATAGAGTAGGCATTAATTTCATACTTTATGTCTAATCAGAACATGATGAAAGGATTATATTATACGGAAAAATTATGCACGAAAAGGTTAGTTAAAACCACTTGACATTCCTAAATATTTAGGAGGTCATGATGCGTTGCTAGACGCCAATCTTGATCTATAATTATAAACTTTTTAATTAGAGAACTAAAGATAAATTAAAAGAAGTTTTAATTTATCTAATTCTAGTTATGAATTAGAATTAGAATTTATAATCATTGACAACATATTTGGGAACCTAATGGGTCTCACATATAGAATGAATTGAAGAGCAAAGTTAATTTAATCAAGTTGGACTTGATTGTAAAGTTTGAGAAACTTTATGATTAAATATGAGATATTTAATAAATAAGGATCAATATGAGATATTGAATCTTATATGGGCATTATTGGTATTTAATTAGAATTATTTGTATTTTTAATTAAGTTTAATTGAAATTAGAATTTAATTTCAATTAAATTGCTAAAATGTCCAAAGCTTATTATAAATAAGATTAAGCTCTATGAAGCTAACATTTCTTGTTTAACCCTCTCTGTAAGAGTTACAGAGTTCTCTCAACTCATTCTGTGGATATTGCTAGAGGTCGGACATTTGTGTGGCTACGGTGGTTGAAACGGATCAATTTCAAGAACGGTTCGAGGGATACGACAAGATAAAGATCAAGTTTCTGAATAAGTTACGAATTAAGTTTATGCTTTATTATGATTTATGTTGATCATTTTATAGAATTAAATAGATCTTCATTTTTGAGAAATCAAAAGTTACGAAAAAGTTTCGTAATTATTCTACCGCGGTTGGAATCGGATCCCTACCCAGTTTTCCAATAATGGTATCAGAGCCAAAGTTTAATACTATGATTTGGTTAAAAGTTTTTGATTATTGTCGATCATATAATTTTGGAATTGAATTAGAATATGAACAGTTCATATTATGAACCCAAAATTGTTCTAATTGATGATGTAAGTTTTTTAAAAAATAGAACCGCCTCTCATTGTTCTTGCTTCCAGAAATTGGTTTTTGGAAATTTTAATTGCGCGTCTCCTTTGCTTGTTATATGTTTCTGAACATTAGATAAGCACGCCTCTAATTGTTTTGTTTCTGGAACAAGTGAGGCATGGAGATGCCCAATGATTGAGTCTGTGAATCTAGAATTTGTGTTTTGTTCTAGAAATATAAAGTACCCTAAAGAAAAATAAAATGCACGCCTCTATTATTATTTATTCCTGAAAACTCCCCTTTCTTTTCAATCTTCTGGAAACTCAACATCAACATTTGGTTTTATTTATGTTTTGATTGTGGGTTCTAAAAATTAATCCTATGTTTGTTAAGTGGCTACTGAGGAACGATTGTGTTTCTTTTTGTTATTACGACTGTTGGGTAACAAAATAAGCAAGAGGCGTTTTTCTTTTGTGTTGTTATGGGTCTTTCGTGTTTCTACCCTTACTTGTGTTATAGGGTTGAATCCAGTGGCAAACTGCCAATAGTTTAACCACAGAACCAGTGGCATTGCCACTTGTTTATGCAATCAATTAATGGCCTCACTGGTGAGGCACGATAAATGTCACAATGGACGCTTATGGCGGCACGAGCAAGGAGTAGGATTGGGAGTTGCTACCTCCACGTCGCGCCATGGAGAAGTAGCCTGTGCTTAGAGAAGACGTACGACCCAGGTATGGAGGCTGCGAGAAGCAGTCCTCTGGAAACATGGGCACGTGTTGGAAGACAATTTCCTTCCCACATTTGGCTTATCCACTCAATTTTTTTAAGCCTTCATTAATTAAATTAGTTTTATTAAAACATTAAGTAGTTATAAATCCTTATAAATTTAGAAAAATGTTTTCTAATTGTTTTCAAATAGTTGATTTTATTAGGATTGTTTTATAATTTAGTTTAATTTTTCAAGAGTTGAATTATTAAATTAAATTAATTCTAAAAATTATTTCCAAAATTAAATTAATTATTTATCTTAATATGATTAAGATTGATAATTATATTGATTCCTAATTAAAATTAGAATTAATTAGTTTCAATTATATTGAAATTAATTAATTAAAAAAGTAGTTTCTAAAATTAGAATTAATTAGTTTCAATTAGATTTAAATTAATTAATTAGAAAAGTAGTTTCTAAAATTAGAATTAATTATTTTCAATTAGATTGAAATTAATTAATTTGACTTTTTGAAATTAAGAAATTTTTTTTCTTAAATAATTAAAAAAGGTTTCTTAATTAAATTTATTTATTTCAATTTGATTGAGATAAATTAAATTTATAATTTTATTTGTTTAGAGAATTATTATTTAATTTATTTAGAAATTGTTTCTTTATTTATGAATAATAAGTTTCTTAATTTATTAAAAAAGATATTTTCTTGATTAAGTTTTGAAAATTGTTTTTCATTTTTTAATTAAGAAAAATATGATTTCTTTAATATTTTGAAAAATGTTTTCTAATTTATTAAAGAAAGATTTTCTAATTAATCAAGAAACCAATCTCTAAATAAATAATATATCATGACTTTCTTAATTAAATTTGAAAAATGTTTTATTTAATTTTGAAAGTAGTTTCCTTTTAATATCCAAAATAATTTTTTAATTAAGGAAAAGTAATTTCTATTGAGATTAGAAATAGTAATTGCTAATTATATTATAAGTAGTCTTCTAATTGGATTAGAATGTGTTACTTATATCATTTAAAAAAAGGTTTTTCTAAATTATAATAAGTAAGAAGAATAATTTATTGAAAATTATTTTCAATTAAAATTTTTAAAGGAGTCAAGATAAATTGAAAATATTTTCCAATTGGATTTGAAAACTGTTTTTAACTCAAATTAAATTTCTATTTGGAATGGAAGTTTAATTTATTTAGAAATAAATGGTTTTAATCTAATTTAAATTTTCCAAGAAGTTGGAAATGTTATTTTAATTTATGAAGATCAATAACTAGAATCAAATGAAGCTTGATATTTTATGCATAAAATTTGATTATTAGTGCATAAGTTGCATACTTTATTTATATGGTTAATATTATATTGGAAGCATGATAAATTGTATATTTTATATGTGTAATATTTTACATGCAATTTGTATTTGACGAGATAAATGAAGTTAAATCCTTTGTTAAAATATTAAGTACACGTTAAGAACGTGATTGTTGCCTTTCATTATTATAAGAATAAACCAGAGTTCTGTTTATCGTAGGCTTGTTGAGCAAACTCAAGGTCGCTTTGACCCGAACATGTTTAATCTTATGATAATGGATCTTACTTAACTAAATTTGTGTGATTTGGTTCAGCAAACTCATGATCGTATGATTCAGAGGCAAGGTTAGGAATATATTTTGGCAAGAGTTGTCACCTAACGGATCTAGGAGTCACATGAGATGCAATTGATAAAGTTATTATCTACCTAATTTAAGTCTAATTGGTTTATTGAGCAAACTCAAGATCAACTATACTTGAATGGGATCTTAGCCCACTAGAAAGATTAAAGTAATCTTTCCGAATAGTAGTGAGGATTATTATTTTGAATAAAAAAGTAAGAGTAACCAAATGCATAATTAAAGTCCTAATCTTATTTGGTAGTCATAACATATAATTGATTACTTGCTTTCTTACATTTATTTTGTTATGAGTAAAAATTACCTTGTTTAGTATATTTGATGCTAAGTTAGTGAACCCATGTTCTTGGACATAGGATATGTTTAAGAAATGTTCTCAAAAGTTAGAAAAGAAAATTGTATGCCTATTGTTCAAATCTGTTATAATCCTTATTGAGGATTTGATGTTAAAATTTTAGAGATATGTCAAAATCTTATGGATGACAAAATGTATTGACATTTTGAGTTGACTAATGTCTCATAAACTTTGATGACAACATGTAAGATATATGTTAACACCATGATAGCAAAATGCAAAGAGCTGCGTTAAGTAGAGTTAAAAGGTATAGCACTTTGTTGAAATTGTTCCACTTAATTTTAACCTACTAAAAGCATAATTATGGACTACAATTAAACGCGTTGTTATAGAATGATAATAGTTATCGTTATAAGAAAATGATTGCATGATTTTCTTGCCTATATGTGATATGATAAAGATCATATGTATTTTTAATTCATGTTTATGAGTATTTGATACTAAATTAGATTAAACAATATTGTAATGTGCAATGCATGGTTAGAAATAGATTGTTAAGTAAAAGTAGTTGATCCAATTTTATACAAAGAGTTTGTATGTGTTAGATCAAAGGAGACTTATGCTTAACATTAATGGCAAGAGTTAAAAGTTAGATAACTGAGATTATCCTTTTATGCCATATTGATTAAATCAACATAACGAGAATTATAAAGTTACATACTAGGATATATGTATCCTTTTTGATTATGAATTGTATGGAACTTGTGAAACTTGTAAAGTTGAAGAATAACTAAATCAACCTTTGGTGAAAGGATGATGATGGTATTGAATTGTTAAATCTTATACATGTGTGTATTGGATAGAATAATAATTCATAAAAAAGATAATGCTTATATTTCATTAGATTACTAATGACTTTATGTGATATAGTCATGTGTATTAAATGAAATAATGATTTAAAATTTTGAAAAGTTGAAATTTTTTGAATTTAAATAAAAATTAAGCATTGAGAATGCTGAAGTATTTCGATGAGATCGATTTGGTGAGTTTTAAATTTTGGTTATCTGTATGGAATGAGACTTTCTATTAAATACCTTCATAAGTAAATTCATAAGAGTATGGATTTATGTATAGAGTAAAATATAATATAAGATAATGTATGTTGCAACAGTATTTCTTTTATAGCAATTCCTAGCATAATGACTTACCTTCTATAGTTCCAATTGAATCAATTATCAAGATTTCATATTAGATATAAAAAGCTAAGTCTTTGAAAGACTCAAAGTTAATGATTCAAGAATGTGATGCTTGGTTGAAGCATATATTATCTATTAAGTTTAGAACTAAATTGGATAATAAAAGGCTATGAGATATCCAAAAGATTGGATATAATCTTACAGATTCATTGAACAAATTGTTTGATTCAATGTATACTTACAGGAGAATGGTTCTCAAGATAAGTAATGAGAGTAAGATGAAATTTGAAAAGTTCAAATCCATGACAATATATATAACTGGAACTAGTGCCTTTAATGATACACTTGATGTATAGTTAAAAGGCTACGAGATATTGAAAGATCACTTTTATGATGAATTCAAAAAGTTTGTTTTTGAGATAATTGTAAATTTATCACGTATAAGAGAAGGTTAGTGGGAGTATTGTTGTCCTCTTCAATGTGAATATGTGAAGACATATTGCTCACAAAGAAAAACATTTCTAACTTTCAATTGTTAAAACATAATTGTCCAAGAACAACTATTGTTGTATATGAAAAGGTAACAACTTAATTTTGGGAATTAGATATATCGAGATAGATTGGACATTGTTAACTTATTCTAAGTCCAAGTACATAGATAATGTATTAAAGATATTTAGTATTTGAGATATCAGATACTTATAAAGTATTAAAGATATCTATTACTCTATATGTGAGTTGATATTTGAGTTCAAGATGATAATGATATAACTTTAGAAGTAAATCCTAATTAAAGTAAATCCTAATTAAGGTTTATTTACTTAGAACATTATCATTTAGGATTGGAAAGATTCCAACATAGCAATGGTTATTAATTGAGCCATAATACATTTTTCATTTAATGGAAATGATTAATTGGATCAACAAGTTCTTTAGTGAACTTGATAAAGTTTCTTTGCATTGTTCAAGACAGTAATGTATTGTAGAACATTAAAGTCATTGGGCATACATAAGGAGCTAATGTCTCATCAAAGATCCAAGATTGTGTTTAGGCAAATTTTCTTAATTATGATGATAATTAAGATGGGAGTTGTAAAACTTAAACAAGCACTCTCACTATAGAGAATCTTGTGGAATTCTCTCGTTAAGCCAGTAGTAGAATAATCGTCATATGGTGATATGGTATGAGATACTTAAATGATTGGCTTAGTGCAAGAGGGAGATTGTTAGTTTATGCCCTATAACCAATCGCTTTGGTTGTAGTTTAATGATAAATTATTTAAAGACATTCTTTATCTTGTACATGTTTAGATGTATATGATAAAGTCCATAGAATAACTATACATTGCAAATGAAATTATAATTATAAGATTCATATTGCCTTTATGTATTATTCCTAAATGTTCCTAGTCATTGTTATATTAAGATTGGACATTAATAGAATGTAAAAAGACTAGTATACATTGTGTTTTTCCTTCTGAAGGAAGTAGTCGATCTCACAAGCTAAAGTATAAAGATAAGTGTGCTTGTTAGAGATAAGTGTGGGTGCTTGTTAGAGAATAAGTTCACTGAACAGACCTGATATGAGAAATCCATTTGGAACATTACTTGTATATCTATGGAATTCTCATTGTGATGATTGTATAAGTGATCCTTTGACTTGAAGTCATCAAAGTTATCTTGTATGGGGATTGTAATGTTTTGATACTACTTATGATTTATTTAATCACGGGTCGTTTAATCAGTAGTCAATGGATGTAGCATGAACTATATGGAGGTAGTTGAGTGATCAAGATAGGATTCATTACCCTAAAGTAATTAGGAAGAATGTTTCGTTGTTCTCGATTAGTATTGATTCAGGAAATCCTTAGCCAAGGTAAAATGATGATTTGTAAATAGTTTACAAATGTCATTAATTGAATCGATAGCTAATGGCGAAGAACTAATATGATTAGACTCAAAATATAGTAGACATTAATTTCATGCTATATGTCTAATTAGAACATTGTATGATGAAAGGATTAAATTATACGAAAAAATTATACACGAAAAGGTTAGTTAAAACCACTTTGACATTCATAAATATTTGGGTGGTCATGATGCGTTGCTAGACGCCAATCTTGATTTATGATAATAAATTGTTTAATTAGAGAATTGAAGATAAATTAAAAGGAGCTTTAA
Source organism: Erythroxylum domingense (assembly GCA_025594535.1). NCBI lineage: Eukaryota > Viridiplantae > Streptophyta > Magnoliopsida > Malpighiales > Erythroxylaceae > Erythroxylum > Erythroxylum domingense. The sequence goes on from JANQBM010000006.1 coordinate 17,562,147, forward strand.
TTTATCTAATTCTAATTATGAATTAAAATTAGAATTTAAAATCATTGACAATATATTCGAGAACCTAATAGATCTCACATATAGAATGGGTTAAAGAGAGCAAAGTTAATTTAATCAAGTTAGACTTTTTTTAGAATTTAAAAAATTCATTAATAAAAAGAAATGTTTACAGTTGGAGGTCTCTCCTACTTGGGACAAACCATTTGGACACTAACTACCCCCGGTAAATGATATGTGTGCATTAGGATATGTTTTTATAAGTAATTGGCATGTGTTTTCAAGCATAATTGTTATTTATTGTTCTAGTTTAGGATTCATTTTGTATGTTTTCATTAAGTTTGATTTCCATTGTTATTCTTATGTGTTTGATGCTAATTGAGGGTAAGAATTGACTATTTTTGTGTATGAAAGAAGAGGGAGCAACTTGAAGGTTATACAAAAGATCAAAGATGAGTGCATCTATGAAATATCTCCACTAGTTACCAGAATATTTTGCCCCTTGTTCATTAGTGTATTGTTTTATTCATTAGGTGGATTTGGACATGCTCCTTCCTGCTGGAGTGAAATTGGGCTCCTCCACCTGATTGCTCTCCCCATTTATAAAAGAAACTTGTTCAATCTGAACTAGTTCATGGTTTTCAACTACTTGTTCTGCCTCCTCACATTCTTTGCTGTCCTCCGAGAAATTCTTCTCCATACCCATCACCTCCCAATAATCACCTCTAGTAAAGACTTTTCCTGTAGGTTTCCATTTTTTGCTTTGAGCCTTAAGAGAAGGTTTCCATTGGTAAGTAACCAGGACTTTATCCTCTTTAAGAGAATGTTCATTTGACAACCTCAATATAGGGATATTGTCTTTCATTTCTTTAGAAATATCCATACTCACACATAACTATGCAAATCCTTTTTCATCCATACATATTGGTTTCCCTAAGTAACTCACTAGCATACTCAATCCCTTGGTAGTCTAATATTGTAAAGGAATGTTGTGAATGTTCACCCATAGAGGAATGTTCGTTCTTCTTTTTTTTTAATTCCATTATTGGTTGCCAATTTTGAAGGAAAAAAGGGAGTTGAGAGATATGCCAAGGGCCTTCTTCAATTACCTTTTGAGCTTCCGATTTTGAAGAGAAGGAGAATATCAAATTGTCCTCCTTAGTTAGCATTACCTCCATAAGACCTCTTCCTTTCCAATTTCTCTGTGACCATGCTAGTATCATTGGGAAAGCAGACCTTTTATCTATAAAAAAACCAACTAGGGTGGCTTCTCATGTCCTAGCTCCTTCCTGCAAAATGTCTAGATTAAGAGCCACTATAAGCTTCCCATAAATCTCCAAAGGTGGGCTGAAAACCAAGGATGAACCTGAGTTATCTCCCACGACTTGCTTCCATATTTTCCTAGGTCCATTTACAATATTGCCTACTATAGGGGCCGAAAGTTTGGGAGAGGTGGTAGAGGTGGAAAGAGGGGTCGTTGAAGAGTGGGATGGGGAAGAAGGATGGGTTATAGTAATTTTAGGAGGGGAGGAGGGTTGAGGGAGGCAAATCAAGGAAGAGGTGGTTTTAAAGGTAGAAGATAATGGTGAAAAGTTTGTCTCCACTTTAGGTTTGGAAACCAATAGGACATCAAAGAGTTGGATCTGTGGTGTTTGAATGGAGGGTGGAATAGTTCAGTGCTAAGGTTAGGGTTTGGTGTGTAGAAGAGGAGATTAGAGAGAAGCTAGAGTTTCTATCTCATTTTGACAAGTCTCGCAAAGTATTAATCAAGTTGGACTTGATTGTAAAATTTGAGAAACTTTATGATTACATATGAGATATTTAACAAATAAGGATCAATATGAGATATTGAATCTTATATATGCATAATTGATATTTAATTAGAATTATTTGTAATTTTAATTAAGTTTAATTGAAATTAGAATTTAATTTCAATTAAATTACTAAAATGTCCAAAACTTATTATAAATAGACTTAAGCTCTATGAAGCTAGCACTTCTTGTTTAACCCTCTCTGTAAGAGTTACAGATTTCTCTCAACTCATTCTATGGATACTGTTAGAGACCGGACATTTGTGCGACTATGCTGGTTAAAACGGATTGGTTTCAGGAATGATTCGAGGGATACGACAGGATAAAAATCAAGCTTCAGAACAAGATACGAATTAAGCTTCTGCTTTATTATGATTTATGTTGATCATTTTATAGAATTAAATAGATCTTGGATTTCGATAAATCAAAAGTTACGAAAAAATTTCATGATTATTCCACTGCGATCGGGATCGGATCCCTACCCGGTTTCCTAACATGGTTTTGTTAGAAACTAGAACTTCAGTTTGTGAGACATCCACAGTGGCATCTTCTTTGTCCGAATTGTTTTCTTGAGAACTGAGATAGACACTTCTCTTAAGAGATCTCGTGAATATCCTGAATTGAAATTTTTTCCAAAGGGTTACCATGTTTTCTTGTTTACTATGGTATGTTTCCATATGTTCTTGTTTACTATGGTATGTTTCCATGTATATGTAACTTTAACAATATCCTTAATCTGCTGGAAGTTCCTATCTAGCTTGAGAATGGGGATTTCCTCACGAAGATGTTTAATGGCATCAGTAGCTACACATAGTCTTTATAATTAATTCTACTCACCCATGTTGTAGCTTGGTCTAGACATAGTGGTTTGCCAACATAGCTTGCTAAATGACTTAAACTTGAAGTGGTCCAATATTCAAGTGATATCCTATGGATGCACATCCAAATGGAAGCATTTGACATCTTGATATCTTCAATGTTAAGTCCAGGAGACCAGTTTTGAAGAAGAATATATTTGTTTTGGACATGCCATGACTCAAGTTCTAAACTTTCTTAGTAGAAAAGCTGACATGGAATCTGAAAAAGGAAATGACTTGATGATTTTTAGGGAACTCTTTAAAGCCTAATGGGCTGTTTGGTTCAAGAAATGGAATAGTTAAGGAATAGAATATTTATTCTTTGGAATAGAAAAAATGAGGAATAGAATAGAATGAGTATTACTTTGTTTGGTTCAAGGAATAGAATAAATAAAGAATTTCAATGCCAGTGTTTGGTTTGAAAATATAAACTTAGAATGATAAATGAATAACTAACAAAAAGACCAAAATATCATTTTCCTTATTATTATTATTATGATCATCATCATTAAATTTATTATTTCTATTAATTATATTTATTTTATTATTAATAAACTCCTTATTATTATAATTTTATTAAACTTATTAATTATTTTATTTTTATTTTTATTTTTATTATTAATTTTCTTCTTCTTATTATTAAATTTATTATTCTTATTCAAATTTATTTTCTACTTATTATTATTATTATTATTATTAATTTCCTTATTATTATTAATTACAATTTTTATTATTATTAAAATCCTCATTATTAATAAATTTCTTCTTATTTTTATTAATTTTATTATTCTTATTATTATTATTAATTTTCTACTTAATGTTAAAAATTATTATTATTATTATTTAATTTCTTATTTTTATTAAAACTTATTAATTATATTTTTATTATTATTAAATTCCTTATTATTATTAATTTTCTTCTTATTTTTATTAATTTATTATTATTATTATTAATTGTCTACTTTCTTTTATTCTTATTAATATTAATTTTTTTATTATTATTATTATTATTATTATTATTATTATTATTATTACTACTACTACTACTAATAATAATAATAATAATAATAATAATAATAATAATAATAATAATTTTATTCTTCTGTCAGAACATAGTTTCATTTTGTTTACTTGCACACTTCCTGTATCTTTGGTGTGCAGGCAATATATCCTGGGTGAATTCAAGTCTTCAGTTCTTAGCATTCAGTTTCTCCTAAAGGATTTTGTTCAGAAGTACTGGATTTGCCTTGCCTTTTGATGCTTTCATTACCTGAAAGTGAATTTAATGTTAAAAACCAAATAGTAATGATATGTAATGATCCTATAGATTGGAAACCAAATAAGAGACTACGATTTAGATCTGCAGTTACTTATGTCATATTTGGACCACATATAAGCCACACTATGAAACCAAACAGTATAAAATCACACAAATGTTGCAATGCTTTCTGGACCACCGAGTCTGTCTTCATAATGAAGTAAAATAAGTGAATGAAGTGATCCAATAGAAATCCAGTCTAGAAGGGAATTATTAGTCTTAAACATGAACAATTCCTGAACACAAATAATAATCGAAAATGTAATGTCAACTATGGATTATCTCATCCAAATTAACCAAATTATGATAGAGAGTAACTCACCTTTGTAATCAACACCAGAGTTGAGCTTTACAACAATAGGTCAGCCACAAATTGATTTAAGGAAATCTGGTGTTTTCATGGTTGTTGTTCCTTTTTCTCCACCACTACTCATTTCTCAAATTTTTTCCTCCTGCCATAACAGAAAAGAAGTGAGTTAGATGACTTGCATTTATACGCCTTACAACAACAGCAACAAAGTATAAAACAAGTTAGAGTACGTATAATTCTTATATAGACCAGTGCATTATCATACACAAAAACTTAACTTGTTAGGAAATGATGAACCACTGTATTAGCCTAAAAGATAAAATTTTGATCGTCTACCTTTCACACCATCAGCAACACACACTGTCTGAATTATCTACAATATGCTTGTCTAGCTCTGGCAGTTATGAAAGTTTGGAAATAGAGAAGTAACAATGTTAAGTAGGAATCTTTTCCAAACAGAACACATTCTTAATAACACCAAGGCGACATTATTAATGAAAGAAATACCCAAGTGAGAAAAGACAATCTTATAGCAGAAAAGCAAAAGAGGTAACCTTCTAATACTAATGGCTAATAATTCGCACCTGACTTCTACAAATAACAACTTGGATTTGAATATGGTTCTTCACCGTATCAACAGGGTGCATCATTCCTTCACTAAAACCCCCACCAATAGCACCCCATACAAATTCTCTCCATACTTAAATCACAACATTAAATCGATTAAGAAAAGATTAGGTTGCATGTAAAAGGACTATTAACGCAACATGCCACTACTATAGGGTACATACCCAAACTTTCAAGAACATAACTTATGATAATGGTATGTTAGAGCAAAACAATTCTAACTTACATATGGCATCAACTAACATCATTTAAAAGTCAGCAAATTTTTAAAACCATTAATTGCATTAATCCACAAAATTTACACTATTTCCTTTAAACAAATAGTTACATAACCTCATACAGGTTCTAACAAAAACAACAAAATACAAGACACGACACTCATGGAGTCAGCTGATAAACCTCTGAGCCATAACAAAATCCAAAGGGTCCTTTAGTCTTGTCTAAAAAAAACTAGGTCTCCTGTCTCGGACCTGAAAAACCACATTGCAATTTTTATGAGTTTTGCGAACTTAATGAGTGAACCATCATTGATGATTTCACCAGATCACATACACATAATACATATTTTACAGACACTCATTCAGATCA
>JANQBM010000006.1:17595025-17625682 GCA_025594535.1 Erythroxylum domingense
GATAGCCGCAGCCCAGATCGTGCATCCTCGTGTGGATACCGGTAGAGGAAATTCGCAAGTAGCAGTGTCTACGAATCTAAAAAACAACCACCAATCCGTGTCAAAAGATAAGGTATTTTGCGCATCTTGTATGTTTTCGGTAATACATCATTTTGTGTTATGGTCTTTTCTGTAGCGTATTGTGAATACTTGGGCCATAAGCGATCCAACAGTTTTAAGTATTGTGTATTCTTTTTGATGCCATTTAAAAGATTATATTTGCTCTAACATACCATTGTCATAGGATATGTACTTGAATATCCTTTGGATGTTCAGGTATATACTCTATGATAGTAGGATGTTAAAAAAAACATCAAAATACCTCAAATGACTAAAATTTAAGTCCAATAACATGCTCTAAACCATATAACACTAAAAACATAAACACATAATCACATTGACCCAATTCTACGCCTAAACATACATAAATCATCTAATCAACACCTAAAAACACACTGAAACACCTACTAAAACATAATGTAAACTACAACTATCAACATCTCCACATTTGAATTGTTGCTTGTCCTTAAGAAAAACAAAACAAATCAAATCAAATCAAACTCAAACACACTTATGCAATAATGATATAATGGAATCAACAAGCCTTCAAGTTGTTCTAACTTATTAAATTATGCAATTAGTGGCTAAGCATTTTAAACTAAATATGCGTACTAATCAAGACCTTAACATCATAGTCACTCACCCTCAGCACTTGCATCTATACATTGATAATCAGTAGCCTATTGAAATTGCAAACATCACTAAGTAGCTTTTCATGAAAAATCATGCTATTCTCAAATATCAGTAGGATTTATTTATTAAACACCATTTTGTTAATTTTCTTTAACATTGACCTAGTCTTTTGACATGATGGTAAACATTTGTGATGAATGTCCCCTAGTTACTCAACTAGGTCATGTTTTATTAATAGGCTTGGTTGGAATGACATTTTAACCTTTTGATACGAAGGCAAGCATTTGTGATGAATGTCATAAGTTACTCAGCTATATCACATTCTCAACTAGCTACTAGCTCTATTCATAACCCAAAGGTCAGCAGAATAGTTATTTGCTTAAAATATACACGTTTGTTTTCACATTTGATTACTTACCTTAGTTCTTTAGCTAATCAGTCTCAAGAAAAGATACTAACGACACTACTTATTCAATTGACCTATGATTATAAATGTACGTAATAAATTTCCTAATGTGAACAAACTAACGTCAAATCCTAATTAACATGCATATTTATCCAAAGATACCAAGAACAGGAATTGCACAAGCTAATAAATCTTTGCAATTTAGAATACTATGTTCAAAACTAAACTAATTCCATTAAGTCCTAGCCATTGACACATTCACACAATTCACACTCATGATAAAAAAATACAATACACATCTCCCCATATTTAGACAACACATTGTCCTTAATGTGAGAAAAAACAAAAAAAATGTAAAGAGGTAATGAAATAGAATGAAAATAAAGATATAAAAATAAAAGAAAAAGATAAGGGACAGAGTATAAACCCGTCATGACGATTGAGGTGGTGATGGTGTCAGAAGTGGTATTTGAATGTCTTGAACCTCAAAGTATTTGTAAATTCCTTGAATGTCTCAACATTATCGGCATTGTTCCTTTCTTTAGCAACATCCTTCAGCAGTTTGGTATTGTCTAAAATCGTGTTCACCATTTGTTCCCTTTTGTCGAGTTCTTCTTCTTCAAATTCTTCACTAGTCGATTCTTCAATTTGTTACTGCAGTTATTTGAAGCTCGAACTAGCCTATCCTACCCTATTTTTCACATAAGATTTCATGCTGATATCTTAAAGTTCCATCTTTTGTGTTGGCCTTCAAAAATTTTTCGTTTAGTTAAGCACGATTCAAATGAATTATGAGATCGTGATAGAATAATTATTGGAGTTTAATTATTTATTTCAGTGTTAGGAGGATTTTATTTCACTGGTTAGTCAAATTAAAACAGGAAGAATGTATTAAGGGCAATTATGGCATGTCACTTAAGTTTAAAAACCATTAAGCATTAAAGGAAGGGTAGGGTTGACATTTCACACTCATTAAGGGTATAATTGGAATAAGAAAATGTTGTCTTGTTCTTTAAATGAAGAAAAACGTGAATGGAGTGGAGAGGAGGAGTGAAAATGAAAAAAGAGAGAGAAAAGGGAAGAGAGTTTGTCCATGAGAGAAAAAAGGAAGAAGACAAGCTTAGGTTTCATCTTTTCTTAGTTTTCAAGAGTGATTTTGAGATCACTCAAGAAGAGGAAAAAAAAAAGAGGAAGAGAAGAGCTTCTTTTTAAGCCAAAAATCTCTTTGTTTTGTGAAGATTCAAGGTAAGCCCTTTTTAATCCTTTGGAATTTGGAAGGAATTTTGATTCATAAAGCTTAGGAAATACATGGGTTTAAGTATTCTAGAGTCAATTTTTAGTAAATATGCTATTTGGATTCCCAATTTATATTCCCATTGAATCGAATTTTTGTGCCAATGTTAAAAGAAATCAAAAGAGGTAAGAGGAGCAAGAGGAGGGGCATTTTTAAGTAAGTTTTTAAGCAAGGAATTTAGGTGGGTTACATGTTTATAGTTTGAGTTAATGAGCCATTAGTATTTTTCCTAATCAATAGTTTTATGATTTCAACTGCTTTGTAAATGTTGCATTTATTGTTTCTTAAATGATTTAAGTATTTACTACATGTTTGGTACATAAATATTAATGATAATTCATAAAATGATGGTGGAAATTGTATTTGAAATATATCATGCTTATGGAAATCCTGTTTCCGAAATGTGCCTTTTGTGTAATATGTTTACAAGTCATGAAATACATGTTTATGTGGGTTTGTGGTGTCCATCATGTTATGTCACGCGCACGTTGACCATGTTAAAGGCTTCTCCCGCTTACCCGCTAATGACATGGAGCTCCATTCGGGACTCCCTCATGTTTATTGGAGCTTCGTAAGAATTTTCTCATGTATATGGTTTAGCTGCAAGGCTTCTCCATCATGTTTATATGGACTATCCAAACCATTATGTTTTGCTTATGCTGTGTATTATTTGTCGGACAAGTTTGAAAATACATGTCTTATGTTGTTTATGATTTGTTTGACAAGTTTGAGAAATACATGTTTTATGGTTTCAATGCATTTACTATGGTATGAATATTTTCAATGGTTTTGCTTATTTCTCTACTATAAACTTATTACCCAAGAGCTTTTAGCTCACCCCCCCCCCCTCCTCCCCATCTTCAGGTGACGAGCAAGAGATCAAGTGATCAAGAGTCAAGGCACCACTCCAAATTTACATATTGTTGTACTTAAGTTAGTATATGAAAACTCAAGGCTTTAGCTGTATTTCAAGTATTACTCATTCATGTATATTTTGTATTTTGTATTATAAGTCCAACGATGTATTTGTGTCTTGAAATTCCCATTAAAGCTTTGTAAAACTCCACTCCTTTGAAGTTAACGAAATATATTTATGTTTTGCTTATGATTTTCCAAGCTTTCGTATTGCATTTTTAAGCATTCATAGAGGTAAAATCTATGTTCTATCTTCAAGGGAAAAACTGTATTAATCTAGCTGATTTAGACAAAGTTATCTCTTAGAAGTTGTAGTTTATCCTTTTAGCTTTCCAAAGATATAAAGTTTGTAATTTTTAGACATCAGAGTTGAGAGATATGCTTTTTACATGTTAGTGATGCCGAATAGGTTATATGCTGGACACTTTATAGCCAGTTTCTAACTTGATCTAATAGAAAAAAAGTACTATGATGTCTTGAAATGGGAAGAATTAGTGTGATAAGTTAGAGATGAAATGAAGGTGATAAAGGGAGTTGACGTGTGTAGAAATTTATGATAAATATGTATAAGTTTGAATGTTATATTTTTGGGTTGATGACCAAACATAGATTATAATTTGGTTGTAAATGATACTTGAGCTGAAATGGAAGTAAGAATGAAGGGGAAAATGTGGAAATTGAAGTAGGAATGATAAGATATGCATAGATGTGTTAAGTATAACTTGTAGGAGTGGGAAATCCAGAAATTGGCCAGTAAAAGTCCGTTGGGCAGAATTCATGTATTTTGGGCGGACCTTCTCTGAAATTTTAGAGTTCCACCTCCGTTTATGTCCGTTTGGAGGGACATACATGTCCACTTGGTGGGCATTCTTAGGACACCTAAGATCTTAGCTCTCGTCAAATGATAAGTGTTAAGAACTCAGGCAAATGCACAGTTAGTCCTTCACAATCATCACCATAGTAAATAGCAATAGTTGCAACTAAATATACCATGCCAAGAATATTGCTTCCCTTTTCCAGAGTAGCAGTAATGGTGTTAAAAATATGGGTGGTTGTGCAAACTAGAATGTTATTAACCATGTACCACAAAAGAAATAGCTCCTTGACCAGAAACTTGTTTCTTTCACTTTTTTCGAAAACAATTTGACACATAAATTTGTGCAATAACAAGTGTTTAGGACTCTGAATGTTATTGTTGTGTGCATTTTTAGGATCAAAGTTATCCAAACCCGTCAATTAAGTCCAATACCATTTAGCACGAAAATAATCGTGTTGATTCACAATGGTCGATTATGGGAATCCACCAATTTCACACATTGTTTCTTAGTTTAACACATATGGTCAACCTCACAACTGAAACCATAATTCCTTAGGATTACTATGCTCAAATTAAAGAGATGTAAGGAATTCAAAGGTTAATTCCTCACAAATAAAAAAATTATAAGTTCATGAATTTCTCCCATTGAATTTCTCGACCTAAGTTCTCAACCTTCTCTCTTAGTCTTATGTTTTCCAAGTTATTAAAGTCTAGGTATTTCGACACAACTATATTTTTAGTATGAAGAGTTCAGAAAACAAATACCTCACTCTTTTGAGTAAATTAGAAATGGTGCTTTGTAATCCTCCGCTCAATTTTATTAATCGTGCCCTAATACTTGGCCATGGCCTTTTAGTTGTACTCGCTTTACCATCTCTTAATCCTTAGACCCATTTTTAATTGAGTACTTTATGGGTGAAGGAAGAAAGAAATTTGAGGATGGGTGTGTAGAAAGAAGAAGCTTTGGGGTTTTGATTCTAGAGAGAGAGTGGAGAGAGTGTTGTGGTTGAGAAAAACGAGGGTAAGGGTGAATATATAGGTTAGGAAGGAAAGAGGAGGGGTAAAGATGGGAAGGAAAGCTTGAAACATCCATATGTCAACTTTGCCCTATCGCAGGTCACAATCGTGACCATGTGAGTAACGATCATGGCAGTAGCTTTTAACACTAGGTCAAAATCGTGACTAAGGAGTTATGATCATGATAGTAGCTTCCAATAACGAGCCATGATTATGACACTGCAGATTTTTATGGTCTTTCCTATTTCTGATTTTTTTTCTTCAAGTCACATCTTACTTTCTTCCCTAACTTAGTTTTCATCAACAGCTCATTTTCTTTCCATCCACACCCTTCTAATCCATTATGAAAAAGAGAAAAACAAAGAAAACCTTTTTCTAGAATTTAAAAGAAACCTAACTATTAAACATACTAATTTAGGGCCATTAGCCTGCCCTTCATCTTTGGAAGCATTCTTTAAGTATCCAAAAGGAAACAAATGACTTCCCTTTCCTTGGAGACCATTCCTCCAAAATGTTGCTCTTTTACCTTAAAAGTTTCTTTATTCGAATTTTCCAATTTAAGTGCTCCATGGGTGAATACTAAAGTGAATATAAAAGGTCCATTCCATTGCAATTTAAGCTTTCCTAGAAATGCTTTAGCCTCGAATTGAACAACATAACTGCATCTCCTACCTTTAACTTCTTTTTCTTTATATGATAATCATGTCACCTCTTTACCTTTTCCTTATAGATTTTGTTAATTTCATATGCATCTTGCCGAAACTCATCGAGTTCATTTAGTTGGAAAATTCGTTTCTCACTCACTTATTTCAAATCAAAATTTAAAGCTTTTATTGCCTAATAAACTTGATGCTTTAGTTCTAGAGGCAAATGACAAGATTTACCATATATAAACTTAAAGGGAGTTACTCTGATCGGAGATTTGAAAGCAGTCCGATAGGCCTATAGGGCATCATCTAACTTTAATGCCCAGTCCTTCCTTGAAATATTCACTGTCGTTTCTAAAATGTGAGTGATAAGGAGTGGCAACATGATGGTGGACTCCTTATCTTTTAAGGAGAGCATCAAAAGATCTATTACAAAAATGTGCTCTTCCATCACTTATAATTGCCTTTAGCACTCCAAATCGGCTGAATAACCATTTAAAGAATTTCTAAACAACCTTTGTCATTTGTTGGAGTTTCCATAACTTTAACCCATCTTGATATGTAGTCCACACCTACCAAAATGCATGTGTTCCTATTGAAGGATGGGAAAGGACCCCATGAAGTTAATGTCCCACATATTAAAAATTTTGACTTCCAAGATGTTAGATAAGGACTTCTCATCTCTTTTTAAGACGTTGCCTAATCTTTGACATCTATTGCACTGCATTAAGAATGCCTGAGCATCTTTAAATAGATTCAATCAATAGAATCTACATTCAAGTACTTGAGCTGCCATCTTGTTTACGTCATAATGTCCAGCATATAGAGCTTTATGACACTTTGTCAATAAGTTTGACATCTCCTCCTTTGAAACACGTCATCTTATCAATCCATCAGCATACATCCGATACAAGATCAGCTCATCCCAAAGATATCGGGTGCACTCGTGCAAGAATCACTTCCTCTGTTGGTACGACAAATCAAAAGGGAGCTTGCCACTAGCGACAAAATTTACTATATTAGTGAACTATGGTGTCGCCATGCCATTGAGTAGCATCAAAGTTTCATCAAGTAATTTTTCATTAATGTCAACACTTTGCTCGAGTTCCCCTCCTTCCAATCGTGATAGATTGTTTACAACCACATTCTCTACTCCCTTCTTATCTTACACTTTAATGTCAAACTCTTATAAAAGTAGCACCCATCAAATGAGTTTTGGCTTCGCTCCCTTCTTGGAAAAAAGATATTTTAATGTAGCTTGATTGATAAATATGATCACCTTAGAATCAAGAGGTATGACCGAAACTTGTTGCATGCATACACCACTATGATTAATTCCTTTTCCATGGTGGTGTAATTTAGTTGAGGTCCCATAAGTGTCTATATCACATGCAACTTCTTGTCCTTTCTATGACCCAACACACAACCTACAGGTTGGTTGCTAGTGTCGCATATGACCTTGAATGGGAGTGTCCAATCGAGTGACATTAAGATTGAGGCTGATGTGAGTGCCTCCTTCAATTGATTAACACAGATAAATAGTCATCATTAAAATGGAAAGGCACTTCTTTAACTAATAAGTTTGTTAAAGGTTTTCCGATCTTCGAGAAATCCTTAATAAACCGATGATAGAACCCAGCATGACCTAGGACTATTCACACAGCTTTGACATAGATAAGGTTGGGAGCTTCTATATGACCTTCATTTTTGCTCTGTCTACTTCGATTCTTTGGTGCAAAAGTTTGTGCCCTAGCACTATCCCCTCATGCACCATAAAGTGACACTTCTTCCAGTTTTACACCAGATGTGATTCCTCACATCTTTGGCCTCCTTTGTCCAAATTGGTCAGGAAATGCTTAAGAGAGTCTCCAAATGCTAAAAAACATCCATAAAAACTTCCAGTATGTCCTCGATCATATATGCAAATATATACATCATACACCTCTAAAACGTAGTTGGAGCATTACATAATATGAAAGGTATTCGTCTCTATGCAAATGTATCATAAGGACATGTAAATATGGTCCTTTTTGCTCTTTGCAATAGATGAATATCTGGTTGTATCTCGAGTAACTATCTAGGAAGTAATAGACTGAGTGACTAGCCACTCCCTCAATCATCTGATCTACGAATGGGAGAGGAAAGTGATCTTTTTTAGTCACCTTGTTAAGTTTTCAATAATTTATAGAAACTCTCCATCTTGTAACTGTTCTTGTTGAAATCAACTCCCTACTTTCACCCTCCATAACGGTCATTCTACCCTTCTTCAGTACACATTGTATCGAGTTGACCCATTCACTATTAGATATGGAGTATATAATACCCACGTCTAAAAGCTTCACTACTTCCTTCTTAACCACTTCTTCATGTGAGGGTTCAACCTAAGTTGACATTCCCTCACCACTCTGGTCCCTTCTTCGAGGTTTATCCTATGTATACAAATATTTGGGCTTATACCTAGAATGTCAAATATTTTCCATCCCATAGCCTTCATCAACTTCTTAACAATTTCTATCACCCTACTCTCTTGTTCTCTATCCAATTGATTGGAAATGGCAATGGGTAGAGTTTGACCTTCACCTAGAAAGGTATATCTAAGATGTGTCATCAAAGGTTTAAGCTCTAGAGTTGGTGGTTTCTCTGTGGAGGGTAGTATGGGTGCTTCGGCTAGTACTAATATTTCTTAATAAGTCTGAACACTCGAGTATTCCATCTCAACATCTTCCTCATACTCAACTTCATTCGCCTTCTCAGTTTCATTTATTGTCTCAACTTCTACTAGTTTAACCTCTTCAAAATAGCTCTCTACTTGCTTTGAATACTTTCAAATGTAATGTTAATCTTCATACAAGTGCTGTTTTTTTTTCATATTTTTTAAAAATTTGTTCATATTGAACTCCACTTGATCCTCACCAATTCGAAGTGTCAATTTACATTCATGAACATCGATTAATGCTCTTCCTATATTCATGAAAGGTCGTCTAAGACTTAACAGATAGTGCTTATCCTCTTCAAAATCAAGAAGAATGAAGTCCATAGGGATAATAAACTTGTCTACTTGTATTAACACATCTTCCATCACTCCAAACAGTTTCTTAATTGATTGATTAGCCAACTGAAGTAGCCAACAAATGAGACTCTTCTCATTTATCTTTAAGATGGCTATATGAAAAGACTATTAACGTAAATATGACCTACAAATTTCAGTTTTGGAAGATGGAAGAAGGAAGATAATCCATCCAATGCACATCTTTTTTCTTTAATCCAATGCATGCTAATAGGTTATATGCTAACATTAAAAGATAACCATTAAACAATTTAATGGTAAGTTCATAACTCCATTTAATGATGATAAACCATAATAAAGACCATTTTTATTTAGCAATTTAAAGTCTATTAAAACCAAAATCGCTACTACTTTCTTTAAAAATTTTGTTTTAATATAATTAATCATATCAATTACATTAAACCAAAGCCTAGCCTATTTCTAAATGAACATTTGGGCTTCTAATTAACCATTAATTAATCCAAGCCCAATATTCAATTACGGGCTTCTAAAACCTCCATTTATATTTCTTACTTATCTTGATAACCTTCCTTGAAGCCAAGTGGGGAATCTTATTAGACTTTGATAATTCAAGCTCCAATAAGCCTATAATTAATTTAATCTCATTAGAATTAATTATAGCTTATTAACTAAATTTCATTCCACTAAAGACAATTAGTTGTACTCTTGAACTATTAAATATTATGAGAACACATATTTTATGTCCGATTGTAAACCCTAATTAGAATCTTATTATAGCCATCCGCACAATAAATGGTAAAATTACCGTTTTGCCCTTATGTTATTTTTCCTTCTAAATCCCCTGTTTTACTTTATATGGTGATTAACACACAAGATCTCATCTTGGTGTTAAGACTTGATGGGTAGCTAGTCCATCAAATTATTGACGCCAGTTTAATCACCAAATCTCCTTAAAATATCTAGAAGTTATGATATCACTATAAACTCTTTATTTAAGTGAATGTTACCTAATACATGTTTCAATTAATAATTCCAACATGCAAACACTGGATTAATACTTTGTAAAAATCTATTCCGATCATATCAAGAATTATAATTAAACTCATACGAGTTCACCACTCATCAAGATTGTGGTTCATAATAAGAGAATGCTTAAGTTGTATGTTTTAAGATTAAAGTAATGGTCCACTTTATTCTTGAAAATATATTTAATTCCAGATTCATTTAATAATGTCATTATCGATAGTCAACTACTATCATGATATGAAACTTATCATGCCCTTGAAGTAAACTCCTTTACTTACACGGAGATAAATCGCAACACTACAGTCTAAACCATAATCAAGCGACCAACTTGATAATTCAACTATGAATCCATTAATTTAGATTCTAATAATATACATGTTTCCCAAACATCTCTATGTATATGTATATTACTTACAAAAGAATCTTGGTACCTTATGACTAGATATATAATGCTCATTAAACCAAACTCTTTTATTTTATTAATCATTAAATATTTCCATTACAAAACTGTAACTGAAGAATATTAAGGTACATGTAAATACACTTGCTTTCTATGGAACTATATTTACATAACTCCAACAGGTTTGACCTCACTAAGCCCTAATTTTCTAAATATTGACAACATCATAAGATTGATGCTTGCTCCTAAATCACATAAGCACTTTGCCAATTCAAATTCGCCAACTACAGAAGGTATTGTGAAACTCTCTGGATCCTTCAACTTGGAAGGTATATGATTGGTGACTATGGAAATATAACTTCTAGTTAACCCTATCGTTTGGTTTTCTTCCTAAGTTTGCTTCTTCGATAATATATCCTTGAAAAATTTTGCATACTTGTGCATGTGTTCCAATGCCTTGACAAAAGAAAGATTTGTTTACAAAATCTTCAATTTCTCTAAGAACTTCACAAATTATACATCCAGTTTGTTCTTTTACAATCACTGAGGATATGGGATCTTGGGTGGATATGGTGAAGGGGCAACATAAGGATGGTATTCACTCATATCCACATCCTTCTTCTTTTTTTTGGTCCTTTTCTATAGGGTGGGGTGTAGATTTTATCTCTGCGGATTGTTTTAGTTCCTGCCCACTTGGAAGTGTGATTGCCTTTAGTTGCTCACTTGGGTTTGTGTTGCTCGAGAGGGTCCCCGTACTTCGTGCAAACAATGCATTTGCCAATTGGTTCATTTGAACTTCTAAGTTGTGGATGGAAGAGGCATGATTCTTTGTTACTTGATTAAATCTTCCTTTTAACCTCTTGTGAGCATCATCCATGCTTCCGAGCTTGTCCAAAATTTTGTCTAACTTAGCGTTCATGGAGTTTGTTTCTCCTGTTCAAAGCTTGGTGGCATTTAAGGTCATAATTGACCTCCTGCATTGTTTGATCAAGAAAATTTTGGGTGGTTCTTCCACCCAGGATTATATATGTTAGAGTAAGGATTTTTCCCCCCTTCTTGACCAAATTGGGTTCCTATGTAGTTGAGTTGCTCAATTTCATTTGTTTGCATAGAAGAAGTTGATGGTATCATGGTTATCTTATCCACATAATCCACATCTCTGTTAAATTGCTTTAATAGGAGCTGAAAAGGATGCTTTCATATTGTTAAGTTGTCATATTAAGCTGATAATTTTGGCTTGCACTTTCGATATTAATTTAATAGCAATGGCTCTCTTCTGCTCACAAAAGGATGTTTATTGCCTTCTTCTATCCATTAATCAAAGACAGTTATTACTTACCATTTCTTCTAACAATTCATCTGCTTCCTTAACCCTCTTTTTCATTAGAAATCCTCCAAATACTACATCAATGGTGCCCCATGTGGGTGGAGTAACCTCATTATAAAAGTTCTACAGAAGGAATATTTTGGGTAGATTATGGTGAGAGCACCTCCTTTGCAAATCCTTATATCATTCTCATGCTTCATAAAGTGACTCCCCATCACCTTGTTGGAGATTTGTAATTTCTTTTATCAACTTTATCATCTTGGGGAGAGGGAAGTGCTTATCCAAAAATACAAGCACTAACTACTCCCAAATTGTGATGTTTGTTGGGTTAAACAAGTGATACCATACCTTGGCTCTATCCTTAATAGTGAAAGAAAAGAGCCTCATCCTAATAACATCTTTCAACAATCCATGATATCGCAAGGTATCACAGGTTTCCAGAAAATTAACTAAATGGAGGTTAGGATCCTTACTCATTAACCCGTAAAATTGCACATTGGCCTACAACATGTTTAACAGTGCTAGTTTAATCTCAAATGAGGCTGCTTGTACCATTGGTCAAGTGATGCCTTGGTTTGCAATGTTGAATGCTAGTCTCATGAAATCCATCAAAGTTCACTGCCAGTCTCCTTAATTGAGTCATTGATTGAATTCTTGATTAAACTCTTCCGTCACTTCGATTTCTTCTTCTTAGTGTCTTACTCTTTGAATTGCTCGTTCCAATCGGGTGATATTAAGTGCTAACGTTTTAGCGACCCTGTTTGAACTTTGAGTACCTCTTGTGTCCAAAAAGTAGCATGGACATAAGAAAGGCAAAAAATTCCTTAGAACAAAGGAATCCAACTAATCCTAAACTAACTCCCCAACAATGGTGCCAAAGACTTGTTAGGCAAGTTTTACTTATATAAAACCCTCAATGTTTCGCAACCGTATGGATCATAAGCGTAGTAGTTGAGGTGTCGGTCTTACGAGAAATTAGCTAAAATAATTGAATCCTAACTTTTTCTAAGGTCTAGAAATGTGATATAAATGAAAATAAAACTAAATAAAAAATTAAACAATTGAATATGGATTGAACAGAATTGAAATTCTGAAATTAACACAAGTAGATCAAAATAGAGCACCATCCACTTATCAAATGACATATCACAACAAAAGAAGAGTAAACAATTATGAGAAGATGGGATTCATTCTAATGAGATTTCGCTACCCTAATCAGTTTTGATTTCATTAATATTGGTCCTAAAATTCCAAAGGGTTGATTATTCTTTCTCAAGTTCTAATCATTAAACCCTAGTTAATAATCTCTAATTTAATCCAAAATTCTGATTTTGCAATTTCTCAATTAAAAAAAACCTACATCTCCAATTAGTTCTTAAGTAATCTATTAGACAATCGGGTCCTCACACTAGATCTCTTTTGATATAATTACTGATTTGATCTTTATGTGATCTATTAGGTTGTTAATTCTCATTACCCAACCTAATCATATTACTATTAATTAAATCTCTCAATTTTTTATCAAAGTATGCAAAAACCATAAAAATCACAACACCCAACAATTTCATTAACATCAAAAGAAAATAGATCACAAAATGATTCAAGAATCAATCCCTGAATGAAGTTAGAACATCCTTAACAATATACTCAACATCATCATGTCCAAAGCATACTGATGAAGTAAATAACAAAATGAATGTAAAAATAATTTGGAATAGATGGTTGGAGTGGCTAGACAGCAACAACTCCTACAGCTCCTTCTTCTGTTCTCTCCTTCTTCTCTCTTCCTTATCTTCTTTCCCCAAGTGACAAATAGAGTCTCTCTTAATTATGATCATTTTATGATCTTATATAGTCCTAAGGCCATTTAGGGTAAAAGCTAGGTTATACCCAAGTCAAAAACTCTAAAAGACCCTTCAAAAATGAAAACAAAAGGAGATCCCCACATCTGTTGCACACCTGTCATGATCATGACAACAATGTCATAATCGTGACCCTTGAAATTTGGCTTCTGTCACGATCGTGACCCGATGTTGATCCCTTTTATCATGATCATGATAAAAGTGTCACGATCATGACCCTGGCTAGATCACATCTCACTTAACCCTTGCCCATATTA
Source organism: Erythroxylum domingense (assembly GCA_025594535.1). Taxonomy (NCBI): domain Eukaryota; kingdom Viridiplantae; phylum Streptophyta; class Magnoliopsida; order Malpighiales; family Erythroxylaceae; genus Erythroxylum; species Erythroxylum domingense. Next base: position 17,608,754 of record JANQBM010000006.1, read on the forward strand.
CAACCTTGAAATTTCCTTTGATTCATGATTATGTACGTGAACCTTAGTGGTGGAGAAATGAAATAATTTGCAAAGTTGTGGAATGTCATGATCATGAATAATGTTTGAGTATACCCGTGAACCTATCTTATTTAAACTCATTTTTCAAGTCTACCTCTAGATTGCTTAGTTTCTAAAGGTGATGAATGTTGATTGATCATGAGTAAAAGCATTTAATGTTAAATTCTTACTATAGTTTTTGAAAGTTATTCATCTTTTCTTATGACTACATATTCTTAGGAAATATAGGAATTGAGTAAATGTTTTTGGGTTTATGATCTTAATTTTGATGTTTTTCCCAAGGACTATTAAAATCTAAGTGTGGAGAAATTGATATGTGCTTAATTATTGATACATTTAATCCATGACACTTAATGATTAAGGATTTAAAATGTTTAAGACACTCACTTTAGTTCATATTTGATTTTAGATACAATTCAGAAGCGAAAGAGCTAAAGTGAATTGAAAGCACTATATTTAAGTTATTCTTTGAAGATTAACACTCACTTTTCTTCATGGAACAAGAAGAAGAAGGATTAGAGAAAGAGGAAACAAGAAAATGCATAAAATGAAAAGTATGAGTTGAAAACATCAAGAATGAAGAGTGTAGAAAATTATTCACAACCATGACATAAAAGTCATAGGCATGAGCATGTTAGTCACGCCCATGACTGATTTGTCATAGGCATGACACTTCATGCATTCCTTTGACTGATTTGTCATAGGCGTGAACCACCATGCACGCCCATGACTCATATGCACATTTGCGAAATGTTGCCGACTCACCCGAAAACCTATTTTTGAGTATAAATACATCGTTTTGACAGCAGAAATGAGGGGAAAGGTTAGAGAAAATGATTTAGGGATTTTGGGAGGTGCAAAAGGAGAAAAACTCTCATCCTTTGGAGACCCCACAGAGGGCTACGCTTTCCCGACCTAGTTCGGAGGTGATATCGACGCTGAAGAACTTGGTTAAGCATTTCTTTCATTATTTTTGTTGTTCTTTCTCTCTTTAGGGATTGATTATGTTATCTTATGCTTATGGATTTGGGTTTTCATGTATGAATGATCTCTATTCTCGTTATCATTATATTGTTTATGTATGAACCCATTGTTATAATCTTGAGCACAATCCATAATTTTTATGTTTAGGTACCAAAATCTTCAATATAATTCGTAATTGTTTTGTTGAGATTCATTTGTAGCAACTAATGGTTTCAGATCATTAGGGATACAATCTGTAATTGTTGTGTTTCTGATTGGTGTCAAATTATTAGAGATAACATAACCTAGGTTAAATGATCTGAGCTTATGTGGTTATTGCCTTGAGTAATTTGTTTTCCTAATTCGTAATGTGACTATCTAATTAAATCTAAAGATCATATCCTAGGTTGTTTGATAGTTAGGTTTAATTAACGAGCATCTCTTAATTAAACACAATCTAAGGGAAAATCGGGGTTAATAGAGCTTATCGTTAACATATGATTAATAGTTGCTAGGAGGGGTAAGAGAACAACAATTTAGTGAAGAATGTTTAATTGAGTGTAGGCTGAGATAGAACCGATGACCAGGTCCCTAATGATTTCATCACTTTTCATTATCTTTGAATGTTTTCTTTAATTTTCTTATGTTTGTTTAGTTTCATTTTATTTTCTTATTTGAAAACCAAACCAAACCCCCCATAACCTAAACACTGATTGATTTCATTTCAAAAGCTTTACACACACTCTCTGTTGGATCGACCTAGACTCACCACTGCTATAGTTATAGGTCTAGTTATTTTGACTAGTGTTACGACGTGCTACGTCATTTATTGCTTAACATTTTTAACCTTGTTGATCTAGCCCTCACACCTCACATTGCATCACTTGACCTTATGGGGCCATCGTAAGTCTATCTATCTTTCTGCTCAAAGCTTCCACTTAGCTTGCCAACTGTACCACTACATCCACTTTATAAACTCCCACTAGCTTATTAATTTGTGCTCTAGACAAGCACCACTGGTAGTTTTTCATAGTAATATCTTCTATCAAGTCTTGGGCCACCTTTGGTGTCTTGTTGTTGAGCGTCCCCTTAGTTTAGGCATCAATAGACTATCTGGTGCTTTGATTCAACCTTTGTAAAATGTTTGGATTTGCTTCCAAAGCGGTAGACCGTAGTGTGGCTTCTTCTCGTCATCTCCTTAAACCTCTCCTATGTATCACATAATGATTCAACTTCAGCATGGAAGTATAAGGAGACGTCTTTCCTCAATTTAGCAATCTTAGTTGGTGGGAAGCATTTCAACAAGAACTTCTCTGCCACTTGTTCCTACATAGTCAGTGATGATTGTGGCATCGAATTCAACCATTGATTGGCTCTCCCTTTAAAACAAAATAGGAATAACTGCAGTCTGATAGCATCATCATTAGCTCTGTTGATTTTTAGAATATCACAAATCTCTAGAAAGTTATAAATACGCGCATTTTGGGACTTTGTCTCTAAGTCCATCAAATTGGACCGACTGCTGCACTATCTAGACGATAATAGCCTTTATCTCAAAGTTTTTAGCACTAACAGTTGATCTCACAATACTGGACTCCACTCTAGTCAAGTTTGGTTTAGCGTAGTCAAACTCGATCATCGATTGGTCAACCATATTGTGTGATTCTTCAATGTCCACTTGACCTACCAAGTCTTTTCCTTAACGATCTAGCACAAACTATTGTAGCTATGTCTTATGAAGGTTTCTACATGTTATTCTTTTGATTTCTACATTTGCGTCAGTTAAGCTCTCAGAATTACTCTAGGTTATAAACTAACCAAGATCTTAAATCTTAAAAAAAAAAAGGAAAATTAAACAAGTTAATCAAATAAATAAAATAACTTAAAAACAAAAATAATAATAAAATGAGAATGGCTAGGTTAATAAATCTAGGTTTTTCTAATATTATTGTCACCAACAACTGTGCAAAAAACTTGATTGACTCTTTAAGGTGAAAGTCAATATTAATTTAATCGCAAGTGCACGATGTAGTTGTAGTTAACACAAGCACGTTTGAGTCGATCCTATAAAGATGGTAATAACTATTAATTACTTTTTTTATTATGTAGCTTAAGAACTAGATTTTGTTTTAATTAAAAATAAACTAAATTAAGATTAAACAATTATGAACTCATGACAAGTAGAATATGATGAAAAATCAAATATCAAGTAGTAGTTTCTGTGTCATGAATCCCCTTAAGAATCTTTGAAGTATTAACCTTTTATCATGCAATCATATTATTGATTGTTGTACCGTGAAAATTCCTATCCGATGTTAATAACACTCTTTAGAATATTAATAACTAATCCATCAGTTGATTAATAGAAATTTTTCTATTTAAAACCCTTATGACTGCTTTATCAATTTATGAATTCCACTATTAGGTTTGACCCTAATCCAGAGGTTTTATGTTGTCCTATCTCTAGGTTTGTATGCAATTCCTTTTAATTATTGTAGATCTATTCATATAAGAGGATTCCTAAATCTTAATCTTATGAAAACAAATCATGTACTAATATTTTGGATATATTAGAACAAAAATAGAACGCATAATTAAATCACAATAAGCAATCAATATTTTGCTTTGAATAAAATATAAAAAGATAGTGTTATCCCAAACTACGATTCATCACTCCTGGACACCAAAAACATTAAGTTACTAATCATAGAAAATGAAATCAAAGATAAACATAAAGAAAAACTAAAATTAAAAAAGGAATCATAATTCTAAATTGTCCCTTGCTTTTATTGAATCTTTTGGCAAGCTTGGACTTGATGTAGCTATCTACTTGATCTCTTGATGTGTTTTCATGTTTTCCTCATCCCTTGATCAAAATTATCTCCTCTTTAAGTATCTTACATCTCAAAACTACAATAAAACTCATCTCTTTTCAATTTGCCTATGCTCACATCCTTTTATATTAAAATCTAGGGTTTTAGGATATATATGAACACTTGCATGGACATATGAGAGACCGTGTATAATAAAAAATAGTTGAATTTACTATTTCACATGGGCTCAGAGACTTATACAAGTAACATACACGATCGTGTAACTCTACATAACCATAAATTAATTTCTTAAATCTTCATACATTTATAGAGACTTACATCGTTTCTACATATAGGTGTGTAGTTCCTTATTTGCTTCAAATCTTCGTCTCATGCTATGATGTCATCCAAATTCATCTCCTTTATGTCCTTGAAGGCAATTATAATCTATAAATGCAATTAAAGTGAATTAGTACCAAATATACAATAAAATATAAAATATTAAGTAAAATACATAAAAACGATTATATAATTACATTCAAATATGCATTTCTCATTTCCCTATGCAACTTTCGCATTTTCCTTTTGATCTCGACATTAAATTATAAAGGGTCTTAATGAGTAGATCTCACTACTACTATACACAAACACTAGGGAAAGGAATTTGGCTCTTTTTTTTTGTCTATAATGTCTTCATTCCTCATTTTGCCTCTTATATGCCATTTTATATTAAAAATTGAGGTTGCATCAGAATACACGGACAACTATATGGGTGTGTAAGTGACCTTTGTATGTCATTTTTCTCAAAATTTGTGATCTTACCTGCTCACAGTGAGCAACACAATATTTACACGACCATTTAGCTCACTTACACAACCTTATAAGTCCATATGCAATCCTATAGGTTACAAAAGGGGTGAAAATGTTATCTTTGAGCTCCTACACCCTTTCAGTGACTTACACGATCGTGTAAGTTGCAGTAACTTCATTTCTTTCATTCTTTGTCTTGTTTTCACCCTAAATAATCTCCTTCTTGCTCCATGAAGGCAAATAAGATTGAACACTAATATGAAGATGTCAAGGATATATTTTTAGCTCATTTTAGTTCTTGTTCCTCCAATTTGCACCTAAAACAAAATATGAACTAAAATAAGTATCTAAAGCACCACATAATATTAATCACTAAGCATTAGGGAGTAAATATATAATCAATCAAGCATTTATCATAAACTTACCATCAATTGCAACTTAGGTTATAAGTTACAAATCCTATGATTAAGCTCATAAAATAAGTTGATTAAATAGAAAATTTTCAAAGGTAAAACAATCCATATAATAAGACATTATAATTCGAGGTGGAGAAATTATCTAAAATTTCTCTTAAAGCAATCAACTAACTCAAAGAAAACCCTCACCAATATTTCAACAACATGTGCAATTAGAGAAGCAACCAAGTCTATAAGAGATATTAAGAGACTTTATGCAAGCAACTACTTCTCGACTTAAAAGTCATAAAGCTTTGATAAGAAACCTCTTAATTTAAACAATTAACTAAAAAAATACAGGAATTAAGTGACCATGAAGATCATTACTTGGTAATACAATGTCTAACCCTAAAGAAAACATTAAGGAAATGCCCTGTGAAATAAAGAGTTGACCAATATATTAAAGGGAGAAAATGATACTTAATAGTATGAGGAAGATCTAAAAGAGGAAGATCTAAAAAAGGAGTTTCCAAAGGAGGATCAAAGATAAAATGTGATAAACATCGACATCCTCCAAGATACCTTACTAGCTAAGCTAGATGATCTAGGAAGTTTTAATATTTCCTACATTATTGGTGATGTTTATACTAATAAGACATTGGGGAATAAAAAAGTTAATATCAATGTAGCATCTTATATCATGCCTAAGAATTTAGGATTGGAGTGAACTAAATCTTAATATAAGAGTAATTCACCTTGCAAATAACTCGATTAAGTGTTCCAAAGGTATTGGTGAGAACGTTATGATAAAAATTGTTAAGTTCACATTCTTATTTGATTTTTGTATTTTGGACATAAAAAAGGATGAATAAAAATTCATCATATTCCTTTCTTGTTTGTTATCATATTGATCATAATCCTTTTTTATTTATTATTTGTAAGTTGTTAATAGTTTTAGAGTTTTCTAGATCTACATGGCTTCTTCGAAGGACGGACCCCTACTTACCATTGTATTATATATCAATAATAGGTATACTTACTAATTGTACCTAATAGATTAGTAATACAAAAACAAAAAATATAAGTAAAGAACACACCATCAAAGAAATATCACAGGAACAAAACAAACATGCAAACCAAATTAAAAATGTAAGTCTAAAAATCCTAATGATTGATTGCCTCCTTAGAATCGCTTCTTTAAAATCTTATAATTAGACTCGAATATTTGATCCTTCAAAACATTATAAAAGAACTACTCAACCTACTAGTCCACATCAATTATGATAATAAAGGAGTTAAGATAAACTCTTTTTATATCAAATTAAAATTGCAATTATTTGGAAGTGTACATATTTTATTGATACTTTTGTTAGTTTTAGTAAGTGTTAAAAAATCACGTACAGTTTCAAAATTAAAATATAATTAACCTAACATTATAATACTTTTAATATAAATAATAATTATAAGTAAGATAATTAATAAATCAGACACATATTACATATAAAATTTATTAATTTTCACTTAATTTAGTGAGGTATGACTGTCACGTTTCAAAACAATGCAATATGACCCTTCCGTTATTGTTTTTAACAAAGACTTAAACCTCCCCTCGTTATGCCAGTAATTTGAATTGAAATATATATACTTCAGAGATGTATCTTTCGTTCTTATAATAATATGCGTATATTATACTCGTGAGAACCCAAAAAGTAAAAAGTTTTTCTTTCTCTGACCTAAATTGTTAATTTTAGCCTAATAAAAGCCAAATCAAGTGCGTGTAAAGCTAAAAGAGCAAAGCCGAAATATGAACTTATCCCACAAAAGGGCGAGAAACGTAGGATGGATTAAGACATCAACAAGCAATGGTTCCTAAGCAACCACTAAGTCAACGGATTCTAGAGATCAACGACATTTCATTCTTGTTCGAAAACATAATAGTGCAGTTAAAGCATCCATAATGAGCAAAGGAGCTCGCATAACCATATATACTGCCTCTCGGTACGCACAACTACTACATAGGAATACGAGCAATCTACCTCCTAAACATTCCTGAGCTTTGAAGTGATCGACCGTAGTCAGCAATGATTGAAGAGCTTTTAACTAGCTCCCATATCTTTGCAGAGTTCTTTAACCAGTCACGTTCTGAAATATTTCTTGCGAAGGAAGAGCAATTCAAGGATAAAATCTGAGAATAGAGAAGAAACTAAAGTCACTTCCAAATTAAGCAGTTTCTTGACAGTGAGAAATAACATTCAAAATTTTTAGGAACTTAATTCTAGATTAACTAATTGATGTTGCAAATACAGACCTGATCTCGCAGTTTCCACATGGCAGAGATGTAGCTTTCGTACTGAGATCTTGGTGAATTGTCATTGTTATTGTATGGGATTAGAAATAGATTCCGTGAGGTCGAATCAGTAACATCATCCTCTACAGTAGTTACTGAAGACAGAGAGAGATCTCTAGCAATGTTCCAAGGTTTTGCTCTGATGAATGAGGAGGAGCCAAAATACCCTTCCAGCAACTTCCTTAGTTGCATAAAGCACCGGGGAGTAAGATTTTGATCTTGGAGCCTTAAAATACAGGAATATAAGTTCTTATAAGTTCTCACTTCTTTATGCAAAATAACGTAGTAAACAGTAAACAAGGATGCAAATAATTAAATATAAAAATCTAGCCTCTTAGGCAATGGGTCAAAATAAAATATATGCTTGAATAGTTCGAGCCAATAGTAGTAGTATATGATGAAAGGCATGAAAAGTAAGAAGTATCACATGTAACGGGGAAACAGCCCATTAATTATCTTCAACTACTATCGTTAATCTCCTTTATTAGCAAGTGTTTTTTCCACACCAAGGGGCAATGCGTTCATACAATGCAAAAGGACTACTCACTTGGTATGCACAAAGACCATAGTAGCAATATATTCTTCACCATTGAAATTTTGATCTTTGTTTTCCTTTTCAAATCCAATGGTAGAGCTCTGAAAATGTGAAGTGGTTAGTAAAGAAGGATCAGGTATGCCATGTTTCAACAGATCAACCTGCACATACAAAAAAAGAGAAAACATCATTGGATTACAAAATTACATCACCAAGGAGAAGAAAAATTAAATGAGCATAACAAGAAAGCAATTTCATTAGCCAAGTAGTTGAAAGAGATCATAAGACACATCCTCTGAAACCATTAGCTAACTAACTACTATCAGCAATCAGTTGAGTGTGGAGATAATTCAGGTCTGCATTTGCAAGATTGCATGAGATTCTCAAGGATATGCTCTATACTGTAAAAAATCTTGTACATTTTTAAATCAATGGGCTCAAAATTTGAAGCTTAGGAAGTACATGCCTTTTGAAGCGCAAACCATTAGACAAATTCAGATTATAATGAAAGTAAAAATTATATGGTTCCACATGGCTGTATTCTGACAACTGCCCACCAAGAGAATTAAAATAAAAAGAAAGAACAAAGGGAGGTACAAGATGTTGGAGACAAAAGATAAATAGAAATTAAAGAAATATATAGAAGTCAGTTTCCATATGAGAAGTCTAGTAAAAACTTATTATCTCAGGTTTCAACACCAATGATTTGAATTCCAACAAATTTATTGAAAAAACAGAAACAAAATAAATCACCTTGCTATCATAACTCTGCAAACCAAATAGTTAATTAGCTTAGGGACAACATTTTATAACTTTGGAATACCGAATCCATGCAAAAATCAATGATAGATCTAACACAAATGTAACAAAACGCCTCAATTGCCGTAGAAATCAGTCTTGCAAATGTTCCAAAAAGCAATTTTTTTTTTACATATTGACCAAACAAAACAGTCAATCAAAGTCCAAGTGTCCTTTGGTCATGCAAAAAATTCTTTCCTTAGCAAGATTACGTACTGTTCCATGGAATACTACTATTAACTTGCATTGAACTATTCGTTTGGAAGCTTAAATACCACCTACATGGATTACTACTATTAAATTCCTTTAAATTGTCTTTGAAACAAAAGCTCTCAAGCAATACTATGAAAAGAAGCCAGCTAAGACATCATACCGTAGACAATAAACGCCACATGTTATCATCCTGAACTTCATCTGAAACCACCAGCAGAACATTGCAAATGGATGCAAGGAGCACACCGAGCTATGAGAATTCCTTACAGCATGCCAGAATATAGAACTTCAGTTATATATTTCGTCTTCACTTAACTTCAGAATTATGGTCTACAAGGTTGATCAAACATGAAAGACCAATGCAAGAACAAATACTGCCACTACAACAACTACAAATAAATAGACGTTTTGATCAGCTACCTGGACGGCCATGAGTTCATTAGCTAACTCGGCTGATAGATTTTCACCACTTAAAACTGATATTGTGGATGTGCTATCCGATCTAGTCATCTCAGCCAAAACAGACGGGCTGAAAACAGCCTGTACACTAATAGAAAAACATATCAAATGATGAAAAAAAAAAGACATGAACAAAACGCACAGTTCTTCTCCAAATTCTTAAACAACTATTAAACTATGAAGGATATGAGAGTTATGTTTACACATAAAAGGGGAATGTAACAAATTATAGTGTGCAACTGGTCATCTCGTCCAACTTTCACTTGCAAAACTATAAAAAGCAATCTAAAGACGCGTACAAAATTGCTGAAAAGGAGAGAGAAACTAAATGACTAGATTGAGACCACAAAATAACACCATATTAAAAAAAAAAATTCATACAAGATGTTGAATTGTATATATTGTATAAATAGCATATTTTGTATTAGTTAGGATTAACATTAGGCTTTAGTATGTCAAGGTCCAGGGCCTATATAGTTACTGTATATATGTTGCACTATGAGCCTAGTAAAATAAGACAGAACAATATTTTTCCTCTAGGGTTTTCTCTCTTTCTCTAAATTTTACATGGTATCAGAGTTAGGTTGAGAAAACCCTAAAAGTCTCTCTCTGACCAACGGCCAGAAAAACTTTTTTTTTGTTTTTCTCTCTCCTCCTCCGATGTTGTCTTAGGTCTATCCCTTTTCTCCAGTGGCTATTGGAAAATCTGACCACACCACCGATTTAAGGATCCTTCCGTCGACCTAACTCTAGAGTGTTGTCAGAATCACCGCCATGCTCCATCGGAGTCCATTGTCGCTGTCTCGCCTTTCGGAGCTCAACCAGGCCAAACCAGTGACCGGTTGAAGTCACCGACCACACCATTGGAATCAGAAGGTCGTGGTTGGCCTATCCTTGAAATCCAGGCCCCATCCATTGCCGCACGCACCGTCGTGCTCAAACCAGTCAATTTCCGCACCTATTTTGCACCATTTTTTGCACTTTTCACTTACTTTGGATCCTTCTTGGAGCTGCCTTTGATCCAAACATGTCGGGTGCTGATTCACCAAACAAGTCGGGTCCTTTTTCAAGCATGTTCTTTCCGTCTCCAACAATTGCTACGGATAAGTTGATGGGAAGCTCTAATTATGTCTCTTGGTCAAAGAGCGTTGACATGTGGTGTATGGGTCAAGGCTTGAAAGATCATCTAACCACCAAAGCTGAAGATGAGAAATAGATAAAGAAGCATCGCTAAGAGCTGACGCCTTGCTGTGTAGTCCCTTGTGGCAATCGGTTGACCCTTCTCTTCGCCCAATTTATAACAATTATACAAATTGCTATGACTTTTGGAATCAGGCGAAAACTTTTTACAATGAGGACATCCAACGTCTATATTCTGTTGTGTCTGAATTAATTAATTTGCAGCAGCAAGGTATGGAACTTCAAAAGTTTCTTGGTCGGATGGCATCTATCAAAGTTGAGTATAATTCTCTTTACCTACGAGTCAGACAGCGTCGAAGGATCTAGATTAGAGGGATAAGTTCTTTATGGTTTGTACCTTTGCCACTCTGGGCCCTGAACTTGCTCTGATTCGTGACCAGATTCTTGCTAGTCCTTCTATGACCACTATGGATGATGTTCGCCTTCTTCGTGTTTCCTCGATTCCTACGATATCGAGTGGTTCTACTGGTGAGAATTCAGTCTTAGCTTCTCAAGCTCAAGATAGTGGTCAAGGTAAACAGAAGGATGATCATGGGGTAATCGCCCCAAATGTAATTATTGTCATAACTGGGGACATACGAAGAAGAAATGTTACAGGCCACATGGTCGTCCTCCTCGGGCCAATGTTGCTCACTCTGAAGATTCTCAGCCCGATGCCTAGTCACCACCGTCCTTAACTCTTACTAGTGCTGATTATATGAAGAGTACCTCAAGTTTAAGCAATCCTCTTCACCTGCAGCCTCTTTAGTCATTATTGTCCACACTAGTAATTGGGGTTGCGTGCCTTTCTCAGTCATCTTCCTTAGGACATTGGGTCCTTCATTCAGGTGCTTCAGACCATATTTCTAATAACCCCCGTATCTTTTAACAATTTTCTACTGCCACTTCTTTACCTTTTGTTACTTTAGCTAATGGATCCAAAACGATTGCTAAAGTTGTAGGTCATTCTCATCCTCTTCCCTCGTTGCTTTTGGATTCTATCACTGTCCATTTAATTTGGTTTCTATTAGCAAAATTACACGTGCCTTCAATTGTTCTATTATCTTTGACCATGATTCTGTACTTATTCAGGACCGAGGAATGAGACAGATGATTGGCACATAGCGTGAGTCACAAGGCCTTTATCAAATCAGTTCTTCAGTTGCTTGCACTGCTGTCAAGTCTCCAACTCTCCTTTACAACCGTTTGGGTCATCCATGTTTGGTGAAGCTTCAGAAGCTTGTTCCTAGTCTATCTAATTTGTCATCTTTTAGTTGTGAGTCCTATCAGCTTGGAAAACAATCTCGAACTTTGTTTCCAAAGCGGGTCAATAATCGAGCTGCGTCCTCATTTTAGTTAGTTCATTATGATATTTGGGATCCTTGTGTGTCAACTTAGTTTTAGGCTTTCAATATTTTGTAACCTTTATTGATGATTACTCTCGTTGCACTTGGTTGTTTTTAATGAAAAGTTGTTCAGAATTGTTCTCTATCTTTGAATCTTTTTGTGCTGAAATTCAAACCCAATTTAATACATCCATCCTTGTATTACACAGTGATAATGCTAAAGAATAATTTTCTGCTCAATTTAAAACTTTTATGTCGTCAAAAGGAATTCTTCATCAATCCTCATATGCTTATACACCACAACAGAATGGAGTGGCTGAGGCGCAAAAATAGACATCTTGTTGAAACTGCCCGCACCCTTCTTTTACATCATCAGGTTCCCTTTTGTTTTTGGGTTGATGCCATTCTCACTGCATGTTAGTTGATTAACCGGATGCCTTCTTCTATTTTACAGTACAAGATTCCTTATTCTATCATGTTTCTTGATCAGCCGTTATATCTTCTTCCTCTTCGAGTTTTTGGTTGCACCTGTTTTGTCCATAACTTTGTCCTTGGTCAGGATAAACTCTCTACAAGTTCCACCAAGTGCATTTTCCTTGGTTACTCCCGTCTTCAAAAAGGTTACAAGTGTTATTCTCCAGCTTCTCAGTGTTACTTCATTTCTCTTGATGTTACATTCTTTGAGACATCTCCATTCTTTTCTTCTCATTCTTCTGAGAGTTACTCGATGTCTGAAATAATTCCTGCTGCTCCTCTTGTGCCTATTCAGTCACATGAAACTATTCTACCTCCTGCACCACTGCAAGTGTATCATCGTCATCGTCTATCTCAACCTCCTGTAGACGTCAACTCCTCTCCTACTCCAGATCTACATACTACTTTTGACACCATTGCTCCTTCTGCACCAGATGACATCTCTGACTCACACCCTGCATCATCATCTTAATCGGCCGAGGCCCTACCTGTTGCTGATCAGTTTCCTATTGCTCTTCAAAAAGGTACACGGTCTACTCGTAACCCTCACCCCATTTACACTTTTCTTAGTTATCATCACTTGTCTTCACCCTATTTTGCTTTTGTATCTTCTTTATATTCTGTGTCTATCCCTAAAACTGCTTTACATGATAATGGTACCTGGGATTTGGTTCCTTTGCGTCCTGGTCATTCTACTGTTGGGTGTCGTTGGGTCTATAATGTTAAATTTGGTCCAGATGGTACAGTTGATCGTTACAAGGCCTGTCTGGTGGCAAAGGGATACACTCAAATTTATGGGCTAGACTAAGGTGATGCATTTCCTCTTTTTGCCAAAATGTCTTCTGTTCAACTGTTTCTATCTATGGCTACTATGCGACACTGGCCCTTACATCAGTTAGACATTACGAATGCCTTTTTACATGGTGAGCTTGAGGAGGAAACATATATGGAGCAACCTCCTGGCTTTGTTGTTCCGGGAGAGTCTGGTTTGGTATGTAACTTCGTCGCTCACTGTATGGTCTGAAACAATCTCCACGGGCTTGGTTTGGTCGCTTCAGTGCTATTTTGCAAGAGTTTATATAATTCGAACTGAGTCCGATCATTCTATTTTCTACAGACATTCGTCAAAAAGGTAATGCATTTATCTTGTTGTCTATGTTGATGATATTGTTATCACTGGCAGTGATTAGGACGGTATTGATCAGCTGAAGCAACATCTATTTAGTCATTTTCAGACTAAGGATTTGGGCTTACTCAAGTACTTTCTTGGTATAGAAGTTGCACAATCTAGCTCTGGTGTTGTTATTTCTTAGAGAAAGTATTCATTGGATATTTTGGAAGAAACTGACATGTTAGATTGCAAACTTATAGATATGAATCCTAATTTAAAACTTTACCGAAACAGGGGGAGCCTATGGCAGATCCAGGGAGGTATCGAAGACTAGTTGGTAAGCTCAATTATCTTACTATTACTCGACCTGATTTCTCCTTTGCAATTAGTGTCGTCACTCAATTCTTGCAGTCTCCATGTGATAGTCATTGGGATGCAGTTGTTCATATTTTGAGATATATCAAATGGGCACTAGGCAAAGGACTATTGTATGAGAATAGGGGTAATACACAGGTGATTGGATATGCTGATGCTGATTGGGCAGGATCCCCGTCTGACAGACAGTCTACTGCAGGATATTGCATCTTTGTTAGAGGTAATCTAGTGTTTTGGAAGAGCAAGAAACAAGTAGTTGTTGCTCGATCAAGTGCAGAAGCAAAATATCGTGCTATGGCTTTGGTAACCTGTGAACTCCTATGGTTGAAACAATTGAGTCATGAGTTAAAATTTGCAGAAGTGTCACAAATGAAGCTTCTTTACAATAATCAAGCTGCAATTCATATTGCCTCCAAGCCAGTAATTCATGAGAGGACCAAACGCATTGAAATTGACTTTCATTTTATACGAGAGAAGGTCGTATCGGTTTGTATTGCTAATAGTTATGTCAGCTCGAATGACCAACTAGCGGATATTTTCACTAAGTCTTTACAGGGTCCTCGTATTGGATTTATTTGTAACAAGCTTAATGCATATGACTTATATGGTCCAGCTTGAGCGAGAGTGTTGAATTGTATATATTGTATATATAGCTTATTTTGTATTAGTTAGGTTTAACACTAGGCTTTAGTTTGTATGGGTCCATGGCCCATATAGTTATTGTATATATATTGTACTATGAGCCTAGTAAAATCAGATAGAACAATATTTTTCCTTTAGGGTTCTCTCTTTCTCTAACTTTTACATAAGAGCTACACAAGTCTATGCCTTTACATTCTGCATTAATGCAATATTAAACAGTTACCAATGAACCATTCCTTGTTCGAGTTAAACTCTATTATTTCATTGCACATAGTTACCAGTATTTAGACATGATCTTAGCCTTAACATGATACAATGTGCATATGACAAGTTAAGGATCTTAGGCTTTTCATCAAATTTTAACAAGATATGACATATCATAGAAGTAATCATAATGTCTATCCTTCCAATACACAGAAGTTTACAAGCAAATACAAAAACCTGTGTGTCAAGAAGTATAAGTCGCTCAGCAGATATCCTTGGCTCGATGCCAACTGTGCAATGCCTTGCCATAGCTCCACTGTCTTCTGACTGTGTAGTAAATGGTGGTAGCATTCCTGCATCCTAGAAAAGTTAAATCTCTAAAGTAGCTTTAAAATGATGGTAGATATGGAAACAAATGACAGCAGCAATAATGGACATTCACAAAAAAGAAATCAACCTGCCTTTAATTGATAATGGACCACCGAGATGCATAATTACAGAGTTCTTAACAGAAAAAATGTTCATACAAGATTCAGTAAACTCAAACCTTGTTGGGATAGACAGAGACTAAGGTGTACCAAAATTAAATCCAGATGTATGCACACCCATTCATGATTTTGGATAAGAATTAACTTAAAACATCGCCAGACAAAGAAGCAAACTTCAATCTTCAAAGTACATAAAGCATATCCTCCAACAAACAAGACTTTCTACTTGACACATAAACATAACAATATTGCTCCATCTTACTGATCTTATTGGGCCAACAGCATCAATAGAATCCGGATAATTAACAATGCACACAATGAAAATGATTACTATGAAATGATAATATAACTAGAACTGTAAAGTATTTTATTTGTAAATATTTAATTTCGAGTAATAGATAAAATACACTGTAAACAACAAAACAATTAAGTTGTAGTCAATGGCATCACTAACCGGGTGAGCTTCCATCATAACCATAAAGTTCATTCAATATAGTAGATTTGCCGACTCCCTGTGGACCAATCACTCCCACCACTTTGAAATCCGTATTCTCTGTCAGAAACTGCGCCAATCATGACATCAGGGTAACTACTTAGTCCTTGCAATCAAATCAATTACATAGGTGCATCATGCAAAGGGTCAAGGAAAGAAGGTAGGAATTACAGGGAGGAAACGATCGATGTGAAATTCCCAGGAATCGGAGAGCAGATTGAGGGAACTGATGGGAGGTAGACGTGAGCGATGCTGTGTCGCATCGCCTTCCCCACTGCTGCGACCAAATTTGGAAGGAATGGGGCCACCAGTTATCAGACCGGGCTTAGCTAGTAGTATTTTAGGAGGTGGAGGAGCAGGAGAGAGACTGGAAGACGTCGTTCCACCAGTGGCGCCAGCCATTGAAGTTAGAGAGATGTCGAACGAACAACGGCGATTTCAGCGGCTGACTAGGTTCCCTTTGCTCATTTCTCTTAAGCGGATTCTATTAAAATTAGTTCATTCAATTGCAAATAATGTTTAATCATGTCAATCATATTTATGCTTAAAATATGCTAATTACCAGTCACGAAAATTTTTTAAAATAAGAAAAAAAACATATATCTACTTAAAATTACAGTCTACAACGCCACAAAAATGACTAATCTCTGAAATACAAAAGGATCGATCAAACAAAATTAGAAGGCAGAGGTATTTATGAGTTAAATCATTTTTGTGATGCTTCAGAAATTTTCAAGTTGAGAAGCATAATCATACCTCACATTAGCTAGAAAGTTATAGGCATGATAATTAGATTGAAGAATATGCGGAACGAATGATAATCAGAATGCTGCATATACTCTATCTCACGAGGACGAGATTGAAATATGCGGAACGAATGAACTCGTTAAAGTGGCGCCAGATGAGAATATCCAAGATAGGAATTGGGGGTGCCTGTCATAAAGATTTACTTTAAATTCGAACTTTTACATAATGTTGCGAATACCGTATCAGATTTGGTACCGGATTGAGTTCTGGTATAGTACTGTATCGATACCGAATAATACCGGATACTGTTTCGGGTAATTTTTTAAATTTATAAAATAGTCCCTGAATTTTTTTAAAAATTACAAAATAATCCATTGTCATATTATACAATTGTACTCTATCTCCAAAAATTTAATAATAAATAATAATCTCAATTTAATTTAATTTATAAAATTAATTTAATAATTATTAATAAAT
>JANQBM010000006.1:17625782-17642390 GCA_025594535.1 Erythroxylum domingense
ATTAATGTCTACTCTATTTTGAGTCTAATCATATTAGTTCTCCGCCATTAGCTATTGATTCAATTTAATGATATTTGTAAACTATTTACAAAATATCATTCCATCTTGGCTAAGGATTTCCCGAATCAATATTAATCGAGAACAACGGAACAGTCTCCCTAATTACTTTAGGGTGATGAATCCTATCTTGATTACTCAACTACCTCCATATAGTTCATGCTACATCCAATGACTACCGATTAAACAACCCATGATTAAATAGATCATAGATAGTATCAAAACGTAGCAATTCCTATACAAGATAACTTTGGTGATCTCAAGTCAAAGGATCACTTATATAATCATCACAATGAGAATTCTATAGACATACAATTAATGTTCCAAATGGATTTCTCATATCGGGTCTGTTCAGTGAACTTGTTCTCTAACAAGCACCCACAAGTTTGTTTAAGTATCTCTATACTTTAGCTTATGAGATCGACTACTTCCTTCATAAGGAAAAAAACAATGTATGCTAATCTTTTTACGTTCTATTAATGTCTAATCTTAATAGAACAATGACTATGAATATTTAGGAATAATATATAAATGCAATATGAATCTCATAATTATAATCTCGTTATAATTTCATTTGCAATGTATAATTATTTTATGGACTTTATCATATACATCTAAACATGTACAAAATAAATAATGCCTTTAAATAATTTGTCACTAAAATACAACCAAAGCGATTGGCTGTAGCGTATAAACCAACAACATCAAAATCTAATCCAAAAAAGTTTACATGCCAACGTGGAAGATTGCATCTATATCCTTAAAGATCTCCGCTATCTTCAGATAATTCTCCCATATGGTCTTTATCTCTTAGGTTTGATGAATCTCTAATGTGATCTTCAAGTTGATCTTGCCACGTCATCATGTGCCACATCACCTACAGTTGCCACGTCATTGCTGATGTGCTTTCCAAGTCACCAAGGCCTATCCACACATAAGTCTATCAATGCACGTCTATGGACAAGTCCATCTTCCATGATCAAGCTCACTCATGGTGCAGTCTCATTGCTCTATGACTAAGTACAAGTCATAATCTAAGTTAGTATAAAACCTCACATGTTTTACATACCTTTGACCTACCTCGCCGAAGTCAAGTGCCTCCGCGCACCCTCGAGTCTCTCCTGACTTAGTTCGCCAACTCCGTGCGACCTCGCATCTGAATCTCACGTCTTGTTGAAGATTTTCACCAATACACATCTACGCATACACATGCATATCAAATCTCTCCTACTCTCGAGATCTTTACCGATACTTCCCGCATCCCTTGCCTACTTCACAATTTCCTCGAGTTTTCCTCGCCAACTCGCAAGACTTTGCCTTGTTCCCTGATCAATACGCCTTCCTCATATCGACCTACATGCCAAGCATTGGCCAAGGCTTGCCAACACTCGCACGATCCCACAATCTGGACTTAGGGGTCTAATAGTGCCCTTCTATCAATGGATGTTTCATACAGGAAGCTCTTTCAACATAACCTCACTATAACTACTTTAAAATTGATCAAAAGAACTCACAAATTCTACTAAATAAATTTGTCACTTCCACGCAGTTTAATTTTCACAAATCACTTGTTTCTAATCGAAACTCAATATCCTGGATTGAATCAAAATCAATTGATGATTTTGTAGTTTTGTGCATAAAAACAAAAAAAGAAAATTAGAGGTACATGTCTTGTTTTTTAAAATCTTTTTCATCTTCATATCCTCATTTTTGTAAGTTTTAAATTCAAAATAATAGTTGATGTTTTAATAGTTTTAATACTGTATGTATAATCCATTGTACTTAATTTAAGTATATTTAGCTTCATTTTTATCAATTTATTTCTAAAATTCTCGTTTCGTTACATTTTGATATTCACGAGTTAGAAATTTTCAATATAATGTGTATCCCATTATGTATTGTTATACTAGGATTAATATACATTTTATGTTTAGATAGTTCATAAACCTCTTATCTTATCATTGAAATGAGGCGTGACCTAATATTTTGCATATTTTGTGATAGATGAACATAGATATAAAGTTTTTTATGGTGGTTAATGACTTTTAACTCTAAAGCAAATCTAATGGGAAACATGGAATTGATTACCTAGTAATGTTGTAGCTATTAAGAGTTGCTAAAAAGCATAATATGATAAAAAGTTAGCAATAAATCCCATAAACTTAGTTTTAATAATTTGAAGGACACTAATTTGACATATGACCATGAATTTTTGGAAATGTTGAATAAGATGGAAACCTTAGCAATTAATGAAGTATAAGTATACTTTGATTATGGGTATGTAATGGAGGTTAGCATATTTAGGTAAAAAACAACGTTCATGAGCAACATTCGTTTATGTTTGTGTTACTACTTTGTCTATCTTTCTAAGCCTTTAAGTAGCAACTTATTTAAATCGTTAGATCACTTATAAGGTTGTTTAGTAGCTAGAAGTCATTAGATTATTGTTCTATCTAATTAAATATGAATAAGGAGAGATCACTTCTAACAATGAATATTCTAGTTATAAATTGATAGTCCTTATATCAGTGATCGGTGTAGAGTTCCAAAGCTATATATGGACTAAACCAAAGATTTCTTCTTATTGTTTTATTCAATATTAAAATTTAATTATTCCTTAGTTATATTGTTACAATCGTTTCATCATAATAAAAACTAAGTTCTACTCTTGTTTACAATCGTAAACCATAGCTAGATACTATTTATGGGACTGACTTATAACTTTCATAACTATTACTACTTAAATTTTTCCCCTACTTGTATCTCTATTCTTCCTCCTCTTCACTTTTCCCCTACTTGTATCTCTATTCTTCCTCCTCTTCACCCTTAAGTTTAGTTCTCCCAAGTAGATGGCAACATCCTCAATTCCGTCATTCTTCTTACAGTCATCCATAATAGTAAAAGGAGGTGGACTATTTTGTAGTCTAGCTATAACAACATCATGTTTCTCTATCTTGTACCTAACTTCACCAAATTGCCACATAAGTTGCTCAAATAGACCTTGGATAATGTTCATGAATGACTTCTTATCTGCTCCCACATTCCTTCTAATGGCCTTCCTCATCTATGAAAGCATTTTTGTTGTGGGTTTATGTTATGTTGCACTTGCACAAAAATTTAGTAGCAAAAAGTACTCCCTCATGTGTTTCTCTTAAGGTTTCACTCAACTTTCAACATAAGCACATGATAAAGGTTCTTTGAAAACTAGAAAATATAAATTAAGAAGGCTAATTTTAAATATTCCTCCTTCATTGAATACTCTCGAATAATAAAAAATCTCAAATAAGAAATTGAGTTTAAAGGAACAAAATTTAACTCAATAAGAAGACGAATTTGAAAATAACTGAACAAAGATATTTATAAAAGAAAATTCAATAAGATCAAGAACTACTAAATAAATAGAATAATGCTGGTAGTAGGATTCCTCATTCTTATTGGAATAGGAATAACTAGCTCCTTTATATTTGTGTTAAATAATAAATTTTAAGGATTTTCATTCACAATTTTTTTAAAAAATTAAAGGAATTACATTGATTTTACTTAAAGTAAGTAAAACTTCATAATATTCATAAAATAAGAGGTAAATCCCCTATCAAGGAAGATCAAAACACTAGTTAAAGAAATACATTAATTATAACTATACATTAACAAGATAGAAAACCTTAAACTTCAAGGTTTTTGACAATCTTCATTTTTATATTGGCTTTCATATGAGCTTTTTTTGTAACTAAGATTACCCTAATCTAAAATATAGCCTTAGTTGCAACTTCTTTCTTGCCCATGGCTAGACCCTAATGGAATATGTTATTCCTATCATGCCATATATTAAATATAATGGTAAGGAAAGATTTCCTAGAGACACAAAGATCTTATTTTAGGCCCCTAATAGTTTCACTAGTCCATATACCAATAATAAAACAATCTCTTTCCCTACAATAGAGATGAATTAGCTACTGAATTTTGGACCAAAGTACCTATGAGTAAGCATATTGAAAAAAAATAAGTTAGAGTTGGATTCAATAAAAAGCAAAGAGCATCTTGGACTTTATAACATCTGTTTCTAGTTTGTGCCCATTGCCTTATAGCAAGCCAACTAATGAAAAAGGCCTAAAGACTTAGACTAAGATTATATTATAGAACTTTCTATAAATGGGGCCTAAACAAATTAAAGGATGAGTTGTTTGTGAACTTGTGAGAAGGGTCCCTCAACCATGTGACCTTATCCTCTAAATTGGGATTCAAGTGATAATCAGGTAAGATACCTACAATATAGGCAAAATCTCTAAATCTATAATACCAATTCCCATAAGATATAACATCATAAACTTTTGTATGATGCGAAATTCTTATACTAATTATAGGATAGTCTTGCCTTAGATGCAATGATCTTAGCTTGCATTAATTGTCAAAACATAACTATGTAAGCTTGTTATTTCTGATCAAACTCGTGAAGGAGGAGTGAAGCTAGTATCTTAGTTTAAGCACTTGTACAAGGAACCATAAATGTTATCTACTAATTCTGAGCTTCCAAAGCTAGTTCTGGGGAAATAATATTCATTCTTTCATCTAGACCATAAAACCTCTTTTTCATTAAAGAGCCTTCAAATGCTTTTGGCTATTAGCATTGAACTTATAACAAGTAAAGGAAAAATAAATGAATATAAGTTTCTTGGAGGTATAAGTATACCAAGATCTTTGAAAAGGGAAAATGTACATTTAACCAATGAATAGAAGTAAGAAGATTAACATTTAAGGTATTAGCAAAAATATATAACTTGCTTTTATCCTTAATAACTTGCTTTTAAAGGAATCCATTAATAACTTAAGAGAAGTTGGGCCTACAATGCTGAATAGCATAAGATCATCTAAAAAGGCTAAGTCATATATTTTTAATCCTCTATGCCTATGGTGAAACATAAAGTCTCCATATGAATCAATATAGAAGTTTATTAGTGGTAAACAAATAAGGGGAAAAGGGCCCTGTGTTTGATTCTTTTAGCACCATTAATATTTTTAGAGGAAGAGCCATTTACCAGAACATTATAAGAAGTTGAAAAGATACAAGACTAGGAAATCAAAATCCTAAAGATAGTGAATAATTTTCATTGAACAACTTTTAATTGAAGCCTTGGTGCCATAATCTTTGAAACGTTCCTAAACCAATAGTGTACTATCTTTAATGTATCTCCTTGAGATAAAATTCCATTAATATGAACTGATAAAATTTTTAAAAGCCATCTTCGATCTATCAGCCAGAAGCTTAGAAAAAATGTTGTTAAATGCATTATAGTAGGAAGCAGGAAGAAAATCATGCATTGAGTTAAGATTCTTAGACTTAGGGATCAATCATAAATGTGTTATATTCATATCTTTAAGCTTTCTCTTGCTTTTGAAAAATCCTATATAATTTTAGTCACTAGATCACCAATTAATCCCCATGCTTCCAAAAGAATGTTGCATTAAAGCAACTTGTCACTGGTGACTTATTTAGATGATGCTAAATAAAGTCTCCTTAATTTTTTAGGGATTGATGGATTTGATGAGAATGTTTTTTAGATGCCAACTCATTGAAAATTTTATAAAAGGTTCATATCCTTTATAGGAGAGCTGCTATTAGAATTCCACATTTACTTTTTATAGATATTAAAAGCAATCTTATGTATCCTAGTCTTATCCTTACAAAGAATCCCCTCATCATTAATCAAACAAGAGATCATATTCCTATTTCTTTAAGCCAAAATATAGTTAAATATATACCTGGTATTGGTGTCTCCATCATTTAGCCACTAAACCCTAGCCTTTTGCTTCAATAGTGAATTTTGAAATTAGAGAGCTTGTTGTATTCATTAAGGGCCTTAGATTTTATAGCTCTTAATATATGATTAAAAGGATCCAAATAAAGCTCATTTTGAATTCTCTTTAGCGACTCCTTAGCAGGTTGAAGATTTGTGCTAGTGCCAGAGTAAACCCTACACTAAAAGACTTCCAATCCCTCTTTCACATCTTTAAGTTTCCTCATCATTTAGAAAGCTTAGCATCCACAATTATCAAGCTCATACCTACCCTAACAACTTCGTGAACCCTTCTATTTTTAACACAAAATTGAAGACTCTAAAAGGACCTTTAGGGTGTAAAAAGGAGTTGATATTTGGTACATTAATAATAGAGTGATCTAAGGAAAAAGGAGGGGAAAATATGGAAGAATAATCTTGGAATTGTCTCATCTATAAATCACTAACCAACATATTATCAATATTTTTCTTAATTAGCCAATCCCCTTACTAATTATTGCAATATGTAAAATGTTGTCACAAAAACTTTGCTAATATTTTCTTTTTATTTTATTTTTATGAAGTTAAAACTCAAGAAACAATGAATGCAAACTCAAGAACAACTTTTTTTAGTGAAAAATAGGAACAATAAAGAATAAAAGTTACATAAACAATTATATTGGGAATAAACATGAACATAGAATTGGGCTCTGATACCATTTTATGATATGACAATCATCAATAGGATTGATGAGATCTAATATCAATATGATAGGAACCAGGACCGTTCCATTGGAAATAGGTAATCTAAGAAAACAAACACAAAAACAAATAAAAGAATGATATGAATAACCATACTGTAAAAAGTAAAAGGGAATTTATACTAACAAGATCTTAGGGTTTTAATCACCACTATCATGCTAGTTAAGATCAAAGTTTAAAGTGAACATTAGGCAATTGCACTCTAAAAAATGGAAGAAAACCTCTCCAATGGTTTTGAATAATCAGTACTAATGTAGAACTCTCGAGCATACACGAACCTCTTATAGACATGAAACCTAGAACTAGATTTCAAAAAGGAAATAAATACTCAAAACAACAAAATCATTTCTCAAAATACCAAAACCTTATTTACAAGTGGTATTATACTAGTGCTTATCTTGGACCATAATCAACATTAGTTTTATAATGGATAAGACTAAGTGAACAAAAGACAATTTTAGGGTCGGTTACATATTAAACTCTATTATCAGTTACATTATAATTCTTTAGTCAACAATGCAAAATCAATGATGGTTACACTCTAAGTATGAAGGTGGTTATGTTTTATAAGCGAAAATCTCTAGCTTGCACCTTCACTTGGTTCATTATGATAGGTTTAAATTCAACCTTTGGAAGTAGTAAAACCATATTCCTTATGTATAAATCCACCACTAAGTCACTGAACTTTTCTTTTGCCTTCCTTGTTTTAATTCATGTCAACATTCCCCCAATATTCTTTAAAAGAACCCCAATATTCTCTAGAGCTCGAGTAGTATATGTTTGATTCCCATTAAATTGGATTTTATCAGTTTGGATTAGATTTAAGAGTTAGATTTGGTCGTCATATCATCAACATTTAATTGGTTTACGTGTGATATTTATTTTGTGTGTATTTCAATTTGGTCTTCATATCATCAGCATTTAATTGGTTTACGTGTGATATTTATTTTGTGTGTATTTCACTATTATTTTAACAGGAGTTTAATAGTAAACTTTTTTAGAAAATTGAAAATCATAAAGATTTTGTTTTGAGAATTTTAAACTCATGTCAAAATATAATAGTGAAATACAATGTTACTATAGAAAATTAAAAATCATAAAGAACTTTTTAAAGAATTTTAAAGATTAGAAAATATTTTAAAATTGCTTAAACTATAGGGGAGTCTTATGTCTTCTACTTTAACTTTTATTAATATAGTAATCTTAAATTAAACAATATCTATGTTTCTAGATTTTCACAAATAGAAATATGGCACAATATTTAGGACTAACAGTAGAACAGAAAAACAAACTTGTAATATGATTCCTATTTTAAACATTTTATAAAAATAAGTAATAATATTAATATTTTTGAACGTTGTCTAGAAACAGATATTGGTATGACAAGCAACATTTTGCAATTTTTTACACACACAATAGTTTCAGCAAATCAATTGTAGCTCTTTCACTTTTTATGAAACTATTAGAAACTTATGAAACAAAAAATATTCAAGTAAAAAATTAGGTTAAACAATTAAAGAAATATGATATTAGCAGTAGGAAGTCAACTATTATAAAATTATAAGATCAAAGAAAATTTTTTACAATTTTATTTGAATCACTTTAATAAAACGACTTAAAACTATACTCTTTTATTTCTTAATTAGGAATTTATGTAAAAATTTTGTTTTTCGATGAAATGACTAACCACATTTGTTCGATTATCTAACTTTTAATGGTATTCATGGAATAAGGAAAGAGAACTCTTAAATTTTAAAAAGGGGTTGACAAGAAGTGCTTACTCCCTTAATTTTTCCCCTTTATATAAGGATGGAATGAAATTTGTCAAATAAATAAATTAAACTTTAATTAAAAATCATAATTAGAATCTATCTTTAATTAAATAATTAAATTTTGACTTTCATATATTTCAAAATCTCATATTTGGTCTTCAAAAGTTTTTTTAATTTCATAACTAAAGCTACCAAAAAAAATCAAAAAATTCTTATGAATTAAATACCCTAATAAAGCAACTCATGTAAAGGTGAAGTGGAAAGATGTATGCGCCCTAAATATGAGGGAATCTCTGGAATTAACCCAATCTAGAGTGTAAACTACATGTTATTAGCAAAAAGAATATGGAAACTTCATGTTGACAAGCATTGCTCTTATTAAAATGGAGGCATACTCAGTTACTTAATGGGGAGAGCTTTGGGAGATTTAAACCTTAGGTAATCACATCTTATACGCTCTTTAAATGATGAAGTTAAGCAACACTATGAACAAAAATATAAAAGCATAATTAAGGATGGAAAAATGACTTCATTTTGATTTAATGATTGGCACAGCTAAGGGCCTCTACGTATACTTCCCAGTTTTAACAGTACAAAACATTTACTATTAGGTAATGCCAAAGCTAGTGAGGTAGTGTATAAAAGAACATGGAGATTTCAACTGAGAGGCTTCTTGTTTATAATATCTAATATGTGAAGTTATAGCCCTAATTCTTTAAAAGGACTCAATTATATAGGATACATATAACTTAGTTTAGACAAAACATGTTTGAGCCTCTTCTAATCTCCCTAAAGTTTCATGGAAAAAGAAGGTTTGGGATCAGAGTTATATCCCAGGAGCAACTTTCATACTTTGTTTAGCTTTGTAACCAAGGCTAATAACTTAAGATATAATTAAAAGAGTTTCAATCATACAATGTTACTCTCTATTTCAGCAAAAAATATAAATTAAATAACATTATCATTAATGAACTTTGGTTAAGCCAAATCCAACTAAACAAACCTCACTTCAATAACTTTCTATTATCACTCTCTAAATGATATTCATCTTGAACAAATCTCGAGTATAGGGAATTACACATTCAAATTTAGCAATTTTTTAATTGAACTAAAAGCACTTATTGAAACAATCACTAGGTGGATGCAAATAAGTACATAAGGATTTAAAGCAAACAAATGCATGAGGAAATTATAATATGTTAAAGAGGAACTAAAAGTTTTGGATAATAATAGGAGAGTAAAAAATATGAAGGAAATATGTTAGAGAAGAGGAAAGATATAAACCATGTTTAAAGCAAGTCTTATATAGACCCTAGTAAAGTGGTTTTCAAGCATCTGAAGAAGGAACCACTGCTCAGTTATAATTAAGCTTTGGATATTCACTCCTCATTTTTAAGATAAAGATTAAGGGTACTTTGGTTGAAGAATGGAGATAGGACTAATATTTATTTTCATAATGTTATTTTAATAAGAAATAATATCAATAGTATTACTTCATTACCTAGTGTTATTGGGACAATCCTCTCCATATAAGAAGACTTAAAAAGGATATTTTCAACCATTTCAATGCAACATTTGGTTAATAAAAAAATTTAGGTTCCTTTATCTAGGAACTAAGAATCCTTATCTAAAAATTGATCAATAAGGTGTAATCTAAGAGCCTAATAAGTTTGTTCATTGAAACAGAGCTCTCTAGCATGAATGTTGGAAAACACCAAGATTCGATGGTCTAAATGCTCTTTTTTTTCTAAAATTGTAGTTTTTGGTAGGAAATAGGATATCAAAAGCAATTTAAGAACTTATTTCAAATGGTAAAATGCTTAAAAAATTAAATAGAACTCATATATGCCTCATTCCTAAGAAGACTGACCTATAATAGTTTGTAAGAGTATATACCTATTTCTTATTGTAATGAGATATATAAGATAATTTCTAAGATGTTGGTTACTAAACTAAAAGGCAAACTTAATTCTACCATCAATCCAAGCTAAAAGGCCTTCATTCAAGGAAGAAGCATAAGGGATAATATTCTTCTTTTACAAAACTAATCAAGGATTGCCATAAGAGCAAGGTTGTTAAAAGTTATACAATAAAAATTGATATCCATAAAGCATTCAACTTAGTGTCTTAGAGTCTTATTCTAAAGGCAATAAAATTCATAAGATATCCTCTAATCTTAATCAAATTGATCAAAATTTGCATTACATCCCCTTCTGTTAACATATTTGTCAATAGAGAAGCCATTTGTTGAATGAAGGGAGGTTCTAATAAATGTTTTGATAATAATAAAACATAAATCCTAATAATAAGTTTGTTATATCTATGAGATGCTTTATAAGAGCCAAATGGAATGATACATAACTAAAAATGAGGATTCAATTATAACTACTTCTTATTTATCTCAAAGTTTTAAAATTAATTGAAGTTCTTATACCTCAAGTATATGACTCATATAAAATAGTATAGCAAGGAATTGTTCCCTTGAGGATTGGTTAGTTACCTTGTAATTCAAATGAATTTTTTTAGTAAAACAAATAATGAGAGATTGAAATTGTAAAAATCCATAATTTAACGGGTTGAAACACATTTCAAAATGTCACAAAAATAAGAACACAATTTTGGTTTAGAAAATCAAATTATAAATGTTATGTCCATTCTCTCCATACCACGTAATCCCTTACTTTGGTAATGTAATCATGCTTAGTCCTAGGCATTCTAATGTATTAGCCCTTTCTCTCTCAATACTAAAACCAATTAAGCCCCAAAATAACGATTAAATTTTAGTATGTGATCTCTCAACCTACACACTTTACTTAACTGTTAAGTGGATATGAAGTAACCTATTGGATAGACATCAAAATGTCCAAGATCTCTCTCTAAATGTCATATTAGCTTGACATGTGAAGTGTTATCAAGGCTGCCCACTCTCATTGTACATCCAAACTAATTTCTTAACTCCATTTCTCAATGTAAGCTAGGAAAATAATGTCCACACATCATAAGATTAAAGTAAACCATACATTAGACCAAAGTGAGTTCTTACATAGTTATGGTAAGAACAACCCTAAAATCTACTTAGAAATTATTTACAGTCATCAACAACATCCTCACAACAAGTACATACATCTTCTCTTTATAATAACTAAACAAAAACAAACGAAAGAAGGGAGACTAGAAGGCTGATGAGTTGAAGAACAAAGCTGGAACTTAATATGACAGCTTTGAGATCTTTTGAAATCACTTAATTCTCCTTGAATATCCACCCAAAAATATGTTTATCTTCCTCCTTTTGGTGTGTTGCACAACCCTTCTTTTTTAATAGGGTTAAATGGGGTTGTTATACCCCTTTAGATGCTTAAATTGACTAAGGTGTAAGTGGAGCAAGCTGGAATTACCAACTAGAAAGCTGGAAAATTCTAGCTTATACTTAGGTCAGGATTGTGAACAATAAATCACGATCATGACGTT
This sequence comes from Erythroxylum domingense, assembly GCA_025594535.1. Taxonomy (NCBI): domain Eukaryota; kingdom Viridiplantae; phylum Streptophyta; class Magnoliopsida; order Malpighiales; family Erythroxylaceae; genus Erythroxylum; species Erythroxylum domingense. Next base: position 17,637,613 of record JANQBM010000006.1, read on the forward strand.
ATATTCCAGCCTTATTTTCTTCTTTTATTTTTCCTTTGATCCGCATGCAAGTAAGTTGATAATTAACACAAATAAGGTCCAAATCTTGCCTAAACACTAATATACAACCATGCAAATTTTATGTACATCAAAACACACGGAAAGCATGCAAAACCTAAGCTTAAAAACATTCCTTTATAATCTAACATGCAGTTTATCATATACAACCACATACACATGCAAGTTATATGAAAATAACACAAAACCTAGGTTAAACATCCTAGTATGCATATTAAACATACACATTATCACAAAAAAAGACTTAGACAATCCTATAACAAATATCACTTATCATTCATGAAGATGATAAAAGAAAAGATAAAGTTTGCAACCTTTAAGTAAAGCTTAACTCGAAAATAAAAGAAAATCAAGGTATATTAAGGATATTTATTTTCAATATTAATTGTAATCACATTTTATCGGTTTGGTAATATCAAAGGCTCACCATGCATAATAATCTCATCTTAATTTATAATATGATTTTTTTATTCATCAAGAGGTATTAAAGTTTTTGTTGTTAAAGAAAATCTTCTTAATCTTTTAAACAATATATAGGGGATATCTTAAATGTTATTTTAATTGTAATTACATTAAAAATTATTTTTGAGTATTAAAAGTTGTGAAAATCATATTTTTGGAGTGATTGATCAACTAGTATAAGCTAGTGATTAATAATATAAGTTGAAAGTGTAATAGTTGTGCTCATTGAATGTCCATCCAAGTTAGTAATTTTTAGTTTAAATTTTATACTCACCTAATTCACCCCCTATTTGGTGTTATTAGGAACTAAAACCACTTAAACATTCAAAGGAGAAAAAAGTTTAAGGTAGGAGGATCCTCTTTCCCCCTACCCATTCAGAATCTATATAGAAATGCTTTTATGGCTAATAGACAAGAACAATAGAGAGAGAAGTAGCTTCACCTACTAGGACAAATGCCAAAAGGTAAAGGTCAATCATATATCATTTATTGATTATTTTATTTTATTATGTCAATCTAATGAAAGTTATATAAGATTGTACATGGAAACTATGCAATAATTTAGTTACATATTGAACCTTACATTCAACTTAGAGAAGATTTATGTCTTTGTATTAGGAAACAATCCCAAACAAGCTGAGTATGTGGTAAATTAACATGTCAAAAGCTTAATAAACCTTCATTCAAATATCTTAGGATTCTAACTACTATAAGACTCGTAAATAGATATTGTTAACCTTTATTTAATGTTTTCCACATAAGAATAAGGAGTTGAAATAATAGTGACCTTTCATAAACTAGAAGATTACAACTAATATCATTTATAATGAGTAATAAACATGTGCATTGGAGCTCCTACCATTTCCTACACTATATCATCATCAAGGAAAAATAGAAATTAGTGAAAAAATTCTTATGGATATGGGATCCAAATAAATCATCATATGATAAAGTAAAGTGAAGAAAAGTTTGCACCACTAAAGAAGAAGGAGGCTTAGGGATAAAGTTGATTAAATCAGTTGAAAAAATAACTTTTTTGTCCATAAAGATATGGTAACTTCTTATAGATAAGTAATACTTATTGATTAAGTGGATACATACCCACTTCCTATAAGAAGAAATCTATATAGCTTCAAACATCAAGTACCTCTAGGACAATAATGCAAATGTTAAATTTAAGGGACATCATGAACTAGAACATTAAATACATCGTTGACAATGGAAATGTTACTTGTTTCTAGTTTGATAAGTAGCATAACCAAGGTCCTTCATACAAACTCCTCAAATTTCATAATCTTAAGCATTTGGTGCCTATCTTAATGTCAAGGAAATGGTAAGAGGAAGAGCCTAAAACTGCCAGTTAAGAGGATTCTCTTCTATTATTTGCATCGTACCCAATTACTACCTCAGTACTATAAGAGAAGATAAAATCGTTTAAACTGCTCATAGCTCATGCATGTTTATAGATAAGCCTAACATTATTAAAAATCTCTCTCTTTAAGGGTGACCTGGCATAAACTAGTTTGGGATCAAAGTTCCATCCTAAGCTTAGTCTTTATTATATGGATGGCAATGAAGCAAAAAACTTCAAATATATAATAGGATTAGAGGTATTTAAATCCACAATATTTTTTGTCTCTGTCAAATGCAGCAAGAATCCATTAATCAATTATTCTTTAAGTGCAATTATATAATAGTAATATGGGGGCAATCAATGTAGTGCTGCAACTAAGTTTATTTAAATATGCATGGAGAAACATCGTCACATAGGCATGTAAGATGAGGTATATAACTTAAGTTACTATATTTATGGGATTTTTAGGAAGATAGATTTAAGAAATTTTCAACAAAATCACTAGGATATATGGAGTTTAAGAATAAACTTGAGGAGCTGGATAAAGGAAATCGTTTCAGCCATTACCAACACAATATAGCTAAGTTAATAGATGGAAATGGAGTGAAACATGTAGCAAATGATAATATTAAAAGCTTTAAAAATTAAAATGAACTAGGTAAAGAGCTGTGAAATACTTCAAGCTACTTTGTTGTGGTATACTTTAAGCTACACTAAGGAGCTAAATATTGTTTTCCCAAGCGCCATGATTTATTGCTAATTAGGAGAAGAAAAAGCAATTCATTTTTTTAGCATTAAAAACTATTTTTTAGATGTCCCTAATTCTCAAAGCATATTTTTGTTAATTTTGCATGCTTATACTTTGTTTATTGAACTTTGATTTTTAGAATAATATGGTAACGCAATTGTTCTATTATTGTTTTTGAAAACTATTTTGGTAAGGATTAATTATATAACTATCATAATGAGGACATTAAAAAACGTATAAGTAATGTTCCACTCAAATCCTCATTAGTGGACCAATTCAATGAATTTGTTTCCAATAAGTACACACTTTTATTAAGTATCTTTATACTTTGGTTTATGAGATCAATTACTTTCTTCAAAAAAAGAAACAGTATTTGCTAGTTTTACTATTCTATCAATATCTCGTTTTAAGGAAAATATAATTAGGAACAATTTAGAAATAATACTTAAATACGATTTGAACCTTATAACTTTGATTACATTATAATTTCAATTACAGAATAATTATTGTAGGTATTTTATTTTTCCTGCTAAACATTAAGATAACTGATAAAATAAACAAGGAAAATATCTGTGCCATATAAATGAATAATTTTATTCATTAATTGCAACCAATTTTTAGATTATAAGACATACTTTTCATCTATTTGTAGATATCACATTATTTTATTCAATTTTAGATGTCATCAACAAGTTTAATTCTATATGATGATTTCAATTTTCATGTTCTTAATTTTTCTTATTATTAGCTTATGTTCCTTTTTATTGTTTAATATATTTCTCATGTTTCATTTGCAATATAGTACCATTAAAAGTCATGCCTTTCATTTCTTTAATTTCTCTAAGTGCACAACTTTGCATTTATCTTCTGTGGCCAGTCTAGATACCTTTATTCCTATTATGTTTTTAATCTAGTAAAGTAGCTCTCTCAATATGTTTTTTCTAAAGATGAGATACAAAAGTCCTTTTTATCCTAAACCTTAATAAGGCCCTAAAATCTGATGGAATCATTGTATATTTTTTCAAAATGGGATGATATCTTAAAAACTTACGTACGTAAAGTTGTTTTGGAAATTCTCACTATTATCATAATTTTGAGAGCTTGGAACTTTTCCTCCATGCCTAGTTACTAAGGTAAAAAATTCTTATTCATTGAAAGATTACATACTTATTGCTTGTTGCAACACATTCGATAAGATTATCTCTAAACTTTTGGAAAATATATTAAAGCAAGTTATTCCAACCTCATCAATCCATCTCAAATTGCTTTCATTAAAGGTTGGAATATTGGAGATAATATCTTATTTGCAGAAGAATTGTTGAAGAATTACCACCTAAAAGGATTTGGAAAGAAATGTGATTTAAAAATTGACCTTCAAATAACATTTGAAATAGTGGTTTGAGACTTTGTTCTTCACATACTTGAAGCTTTTGATATTCCTCCTACCTTAATTACTTGGATAGATCAATGTATAACACTCTATTGTTGAACAAGTTTTAATCTTATAAAACCCTCAATATTTCCACAAGGGCACCGATTATAGCGTAGTATACGAGGTGTCGATCCCACGAGGAATTAGTAAACTAGTTGAATCCTAATTTGTCTAAGGCCTAAAAATGTAATTAAAATGAAAATATAAACTAAATAGAAAAGTAAACAATTGAATATGGAGTGATTGAAATGAGAATTCTAAATTAAAGTAAGAAATCAAATTTGAGCACCACCAATTGATAATCTAAAATTTAAATAAGGAAGATTAACAAGTTATGAGAAGGGGGATTTATCCTATCATCAATGCTAACTTAGTCACTTTTGTGTTAATACAGTGTTGATCCTAGATTTTCGAAGGATGGATTAGTCTCTCTCGAGTTGAAATCACTAAGCCCTAAATCATAAACCCTAATTAAGTTAAGTTACCGAACATGTAATCTCTTGATTAATAAAACAACCCATAATCTATTTAGTTCTTAAGCATTCCAATAAACAACTAGGTCCTCACACGATATCCCTCTCCGTATAATTACTGATTTGATTATTTGTAACACCCCACTCCCGACTGGACCCGAACCCGATATCGACAGTGATATCCGAATCCGTGCCCTGCGAGGGTGGCGTGTCACATCACTTCACTCAATAAAAATCGGTATAAATTTTTTT
>JANQBM010000006.1:17642490-17655644 GCA_025594535.1 Erythroxylum domingense
TTAATTTCAATTAAATTACTAAAACGTCCAAAGCTTATTATAAATAGGCTTAAGCTCTGTGGAGCTAACACTTCATGCTTAACCCTCTCTGTAAGTGTTACAGAGTTCTCTCAACTCGTTCTGTGGATACTGTTAGAGGTCGGACACTTGTGTGGCTACGGTGGTTGAGACGGATCGGTTTCGGAAACAATTCAATGGATGCATCAAGATAAAGATCAAGCTTCGGAATAAGGTACGAATTAAATTTCGCTTTATTATGATTCGTCTTAATCATTTTATAGAATTAAATAGATCTTGGTTTTCGGGAGATCAAAAAAATTGTGAAAAAATTTCGTGATTATTCCGCTGCGATCGGGATCAGATTCCGACCTGATTTTCCAACACGTGGGACTTAGTGAGTGATACCATACCTTAGCTTTATCCCTTAGTGTGAAAGGGAAGAGCCTCATCTTAATGACATCTTCTGACATCTCATGATATCGAAAAGTATCGTATATTTCTAAGAAATTGACTATATGAACGTTAGGATCCTTGTTAGTCAGCCCGTAAAATTAAACATTAGTTTGAAGCATTTCTAATAAAGATGATTTTATTTCAAATGAAGTCGCTTGAACTATTGGTCTAGCAACACCTTGATTAGTTGCATTGAACTCCGATCTTATGAAATCTATGAGGGTCCTCGGTTGGTTTCCTTGGTTTCCTCCTTACTAAAACTCTTGATGAAATTCCTCTACCATAATTTCTTTGGTATTCTCTTCCTCTTCGGATTGCTTGCTCTAAACGAATGATGTTCAGCTTTAGTGTTTTGGCGATCCAAATCAAATTGCTAGTAATTCTTGTGTTCATACAAATGGACCGACACAAGAGTGACAAAAAATTAAACTAATCCTACTAACTCCCCGACAATGGTGCCAAAAACTTGTTGAGCAAGATTTAATCTTATAAAACCCTCAATATTTCTGCCAGCACACAGGTCATAGCGTAGTATATAATGTGTCGATCCCACGAGAAATTAGTGAACTAATTGAATCTTAATTTATCTAAGGCCTAAAAATGTAATTAAAATGAAAATAAAAACTAAACAAAAAAACAAACAATTGAATATGGTGTGATTGAAATGAGAATTCTAAATTAATGTAAGAAATCAAATTTGAGCACCAACAATTGACAATTTGAAATTCAAACAATGAAAAAATTAACTAGTTATAGGAAAGGAGATTTATCCTATCATCAATGCTAACTTAGTCACTTTTGTGTTAATACAGTGTCAGCCCTAGATTTTAGAAGAGTGGATTAGTCTCTCTCAAGTTGTAATCACAAAGCTTTAAATCATAAACCCTAATTAAGTTAAGTTACCAAACATGTAATCTCTTGATTAACAAAATAACTCACAACCTAATTAGTCCTTAAGCATTCCAATAAACAATTATGTCCTCACATAAGATCTCTCTCTATATAATTACCAATTTGATTATTTGCGTGGCCTATTAGATCGTTTAACTCTCATTAACTAACCTAATCATTTTGCATACGATTCACTCTCTCAATTTATTACCAAAGCATGAAATTACAACAAATAATCACAACAAAAGCAACTAGATTAACATTAAATCAAGTATAAATCCCTAAAAGAAGTTAGAACATCCTTAACCCAAGATTCTTCATCATCAATTCCATCTCATACATCAAATGAATGAAATAAAAGATGAAAAGGAGAAAAGATAACTTGGAGGACTGGAGGTTGAAGTAGCTGAAGCTCCACCTTTTTCTTTCTCTTCTTCTCTCTCTTCCTTCTTCCTCTTCCTTAGCTTTTTTCCCAAAGTGACAAATGGAGGTTTTATTTCTAGGTTATTTCTCTTGTCTTATGTTGTTTGTTCTAATTAAGGTAAGAACCAGGTTTTACTTGGGCCCAAAAATTTGAAATAACCGGTAAGTTCGGGAGGCTGGTATGGGTCTGTCCTTACGTACTCCACGATCATGGCGTGCTGAAATGATCTCTGTCACGATCGTGGCCCCCCAAACCACGATCATAGCCTGATGAAATGGTCTCTATCACGATCGTGGCCGTTGATTATGGGCCTAGGTCCTCCATCGGGCTTCCTCCAAATCTTCTCCGTTCTTCGATATTTGATCTTAAACATTAACAAACACACAAAATTAAAGCTCAATAGCATGCTCTAACCCACATAACACTCAAAACACAAATATATAACCAACAACACAATTGTAAACCTAAACATGCATGAATCAATTAATTAACAACTAAAAACATACTAAAATGCCTATTAAAACATCATGCAACTTAAAACTATCATTCATCGTTTAATGTGTTGATCAATAGGGAAGCAGCCAAGCTCTTTAAAGGAGATAGGAAATTAGACAAAAGGATCCCTTTTCGCCCTACATATTCCTATTTGCAATGAAGTATTTACTAGGCTAACCTATCACAACATTGAAATAGGGAACAACTTCAACTTCCATAAAAATGTGAGCATCTACACATTATTATACAAGCCTTTATAGATGAAATTCTTCTATTCAATAAATCTAATCAAAACTTAATTGATCCATAATAAACTCCCTTAAGGAGTTTAGTAAACTTTCAAGTCTATGCATAAACAAAAAGAAGAGCTTTATATTGATTTTAGCTGATATCAACGACAATATGCAAGTCCTTACTCAAACCTCTAGTTTGACCTACAAACCTCCTCCTTCAATTACTTGGGTTTCCATATCTCTTTAAGGAAAACCAATAACATGGAGTGCTAGCCCCTCTCTTATATAGTAAGAAAAAGAATAGGCAATTTGTGTAAAAAGTGTCTATCATTTGTATACAGACTGTAATTAATTAAGTCTCTACTTAGAAACTTGCACGTCTATTGGTCTTCACACATCATTCTTCCTTCTAAATTTATGAAAGATCTTAGAAGCTTCTTAGGAAATTCTTATAGACTGAGGTTGTTCACTCTAAGCCATTTGTTAAATTTAGATGGGAAAATATTTGCACACAGAAAAAGGAAGGTAGATTAGATGTGCATTCAATTTTGTTTAACAAGTGTTGATAGCTAGGAGACTTTGGAGACTACTACATGATAAGGCCTCACTTTAGATTAAATAAGTGCATGGCCATTAATAAGCTAATAAGAACTTACGGATTATGAAACCTAAAGCAAAATCTTCATGGTTTATGAAAAGAATTCTTAAGCTAAGAGATAGCCTACAACCTCATATCAAACTCAAGATAGGGGACGGTTCAACAACTTGGCTATAGTACGATAATTAAGAGAATCTAGGTCGTCTTTTCTACATTCTAACTTCCAATTCTTAAGGTTAAGCTACTTTGATAATGTTTGAGTAAGATTGCTAATCAATGAGAGCAATTAGTGTAATGGCAACAGAAGAATGATCTACTGTTAAGGAAGTTCCCTCCTTACCAGCCTCATATCAATAATGAGGATAGGGTGGAATGGCTAGGACTTTTATCATGGTCATTTACTAATAAATCATGCAAAGATTGCTTTAGAAACTATGGTCCCATAGTAGAATGGTATGATTCGGTATGGTGTAGAGTCCTCACACTAAAGTTACCCTTTATCCTATGGTTTGTTATTCAAAACCACGTAAGCACTACAGATAGGATTAGATGTGCATCTATATTCAATCCTACATGCTGCCTTTGTTATAATTATAGTGAAGATATGGACCATCTCTCTCTGCTTTGAAATCCCCTATTACAATGGAATATGGAAGTCCATTTAGGACCTTGATAGCATCTTCTCTCATGCAACATGTTAAGGCAGTAGTTTACGACATGTAAGCACTCTTATAAAAATGATTTCCTATTCTTCAAAACGGTTTTTAGGAATATGGTTTATTGTGTATAGTTGGAGAGGAGCTCCAAAATATTTAAAGGAAAAAGGCAAGATCTTAGCTTGATTATCCAAATGAATATAGACATAATTTTTAACACCAGCTTTATAGTTGGTTGGTTTCACTTTGTTTACACTTATTGATGTTCTGGCTTTAATATCAATTTTACTTGTGAATGTAGGCTAGTATTGCTTACCTTGTCGTCTCTGGACCGTAAGTTTTAACTGTTTATACTTGACTAAAGCAATTGCCTAATAATAACGTTCTTTTAATTTCTAAAAAGGAACACAATGCCATTAAAAAATTGGGACTTTTAAAAAAATTTTACTACACTTTCTCAAATCTTTGAACAATCACATGACATACTTTTTTGCTATCCCTTTTTTTTTAAAATCCAGCTCTTATTATTATAAAAATTACTCTTACAGTTTAAAATTATTTAAAAATATTTAAAAGAGACTTTTTATTAAGTTTTTGTTAAATTATTTCAACAAATTTCTTTATTAAAGTTAATAAAAAATGACACAAATTTTCATGTGTTTAATATTCAATCAGATAATATTTTGTATTAAAATAACTCAACAAAAATTAGTACATTATCATTTTTTAAATATTTTTAAATTCTACAACATATTTTTAACTAATTTAAAATAAGCAAAATTATAAGAAATATTTACTCCTCTTTTAAAAAGAATCGTTAATGTGAAACAACGACTATTTGTAATTGACTATATAATGACGTGTTTTCTTTATATGGAACAACAAAAGAGAGGATTCGCATTTGAGAGATTGTGTATAATTTTCATGTCTTCGATAAATTTTTTATTAAGAACATGAGAATTTCTTATAACAAAAATCGTAAGATAAAGAAAACGTATGACATAAACCTCAATAAAAATATTAAACTTGATTACCTTTCAGATATGATTCCTAAAGGACCAACGACAAATACTTGGTATTACATGAACTTACAAGAACACTTGATTACCTTTCAGATATGAACTTTAGGAAAGTTAATCTACCTGAAACACGTCGATGATTACAAACATTTTCTAGAGAGTCATCCAAAAGAAGAGCAAAATCATAAAAATTCAACATCTTTATCAATGAGCCCTTAGCCAGGCTTCTCCAGCAGAACAACGAAAAGCTTGCAAAGAAATAAAACATGGAAGAAATACAGAGAATCTACTAGAAAGCATTTCTATCTCTCCAAGATGCATTCAAATTTTTGATAAGGGAAACTTAACTATCAGATTGCCTGCCGCTGTACAGAACTTCTCTGTAAAGGTTATTTGTTTTTCACGCATTGAAGTTGTTACTAGCAAATGCAATTAAACAATTCGAGACTTACAATTAGATTACTAGGAGTGCCATCCTCCAAATAGAATACACGCCAACTATATTGTAAAATTATCTTTGAAATCTCAAGGCTTATTTCCTTTGACTGAGTTAAGAACAAAACCGAAGTATTGTGATTTCATAAACTTTAGGACTCTGCGGACGAGGATGAATCATCCTTGTGCTTAATCATTCCAGAATCCACAAGAATTGGAACCTCAGCTGCAAGCCATGGGGCAAGACCCAAGCAAAGTGCATGTGCTATGCCAAACCTTGGACTGCCAAAAAAAAATGAAAACCCATAACGTACAGTATTTTGTAATTCCACAAGATGAAATTGTTTGATGAGACACCAAGCTAAAATAACATCTCAAGAGGCAAGTAGACCAACATAGAAGAATGGTATACCTAACTCTTCCAAAACCAACATTTAATCTTGGCAACTAAGTTATCAACACTAGAAGTAAATGTTTGCAACGACAAAAGTAGTTAACAAGTTTTGTGAACATCGGAAGAAAATTATTGGTCCAGATCTCTTTATCTTTACATTGTGGCTTGAACATTATACCAAGCTTATACAAACTCATGAATAAGAAAAAATCATTACAATATATGCGAGTAGATTTCTCCAATCTCTACATTACCTAACATCATACAAACAGCTAACAGAAGCAAAAATTTTCATATCTCTAGTACGTCAAGGAAATCAGTAGAGTTTCTCTGAGATCACTGGAATGCGCAAGACATAGGTTCCAAAGCTAAAAGAAGAAACTGAAGCATCTATCTCAGCACTCGGCGTTGGCCAGCTAAGGGATAAAATTAGGAAAGAAACTTTACCCCTGTTATCATGGCACCCATTGCATCTGGTAATAGTTAATTGCGTATGCAGGCATAGGTGCGAAGCAAATCTCGCGAATCAGTTGAAACAATAAGAACAGATTGAGATTTAGCATTTATTGGCAACCGATACTGTGCCTACTGTTCATGTGTTCAATTTCGTAGCAATGAAGATAACATAGACAAACACACAAACAACTAACAGCATGCAGAAAGAACATAAATGCACTAAAAACCAACAAATTAATTGGATCAACTAAACAAAAACAAGAATCAAGAAAAATATGTTACCAATTTTTGGCCCATAGAGGCTTGAAATGCACCGTCAAGCAAATCTTCCCACCTCTATACATCTGTAAAATGAAAAATGAAGCCTCAGAACATTGAAGTACAAGTTTACAATAAGAAAATTGATGCAGGAGCAGTTAGTTTAGTTTTCCTCGTTAATATTGGATTTCTTACTATTTAGTATTTCTGAAGTTATTTGGATTCCTAGTTATCATAGGATTAGCATATTACTTTTTAATTTGTATTTCCTTTTCCTATTAGGAGTTGGATTAGGTCCTATACTAGTATAAATAGGCTGCCTATGCTTGATTTTGGGGGATGTCTTTATCAATCAAATAATTTTATGCTTTTAGAGGTTCTTCTACAAACTCTAAGCTCTATCTTCACGTTCCAGCTACAATCTACATCAATTATAGCCTATTCTATTCTACTTATCTTTGTTTTCCTTCCCACACTACGCCAAATTGGTATCAGAGCAAGTTAGATCCTTAGATTTTGACTGCTTAGCTATGGTTGGACGCGATAGAACATGTGGATGTGGAAATCAAGATAACCAAGGAGAGATGGCTGAGTTGAGACGTATGATTGCAGACTTGTCGCAAGCTGTGCAAGATTTGCAGCAGCGACGGGAACCAGTGGGAGCCTGAATGGAGATTCCGAAAGGCAACCACAACCCCTTGGATGTACCGGAAGGTAGTCTTGAGGCTGAAACTGAAGATTCAGTGGATGACAACCCCTTTCATGCAGCTGGACCCGCAAACAATGCGGTAAGAGGTGGATCGGAAGAGAGGTTAGTCTATGCCCTTGAATTGAATGGTGCTGGAATTAGAATTGAAGTTGCTGATTTTCATGGAAAGATGCATGTGGAGGGCAATTTGGATTGGGAGGCGAGTTTAGAGACTTATTTTGAATGGAAACCTATGGCTGAAGGTAGAAAAGTGTTGTTTGTTAAGCTTAAATTGAAGCGCACTACACTTCAATGGTGGAAGCGAGTTGAGGAGTAGCGTGCACGACAAGGCAAGCCTAAAATTAGCACTTGGGAACACATGAAAGCGAAGTTGTGCAAGCAATTTTTACCAGCTGATTACTTAATGGAATTGTATGAAAAGTTCCATTCGTTGAGACAAGGCAGCTCAAGTGTGGAGGAATACACGGCTAACTTTAACAACCTCTCAATTCGAGTGGGGTTGAATGAAACTAACGAACAATTGACCTCTCGATATCTAGCAGGTTTGAATCAATCAATTAGGGATGAGATGGGAGTAGTTTGATTGTTTAACCTTGAGGAAGCAAGGCAACATGCCTTAATGGCAGAAAAACGAATATGGAGGTATGGTTCTAGAAGGCCTTTGTTTGGAAGAACTAATGGAGCTGTTCAGAGGAGTGCCAGAGCTATTCGCAATGAAAAAACAGGTCAATCAGCCCCCAGAAACAATCATGAGACTGCGAACATGAACCGAGCTAATGGAGGAAATATGGGTAACATTGAAAAAGGGAAGGCTTTGGTGAAGTTTGGAGCAGCAAACACCTCTAATCCTAATAATTTTAAAGCTGGCAGCAACTCACAGATTCGGTATTTTACTTGTGGAGAAAAAGGTCATGCTTCTTATGCTTGTCCGGAGCGAAGGGTGAACCTCGGTGAATTAGAAGAAGAAGAAGAGGAGGATGTGTCAGGCCCTACATATGATGATGGCGTGGAAGAAAGTGAGGATATAGATGTGTACCCAGTTCAAGGAGAATCTTTAGTGGTTCGACGAGTAATGACAACCACTAATAAGGGCGAAAGGGAAGATTGGAAACGTCGTAGCATATTTCGAACCCGTGTTAATTGTGGAGGTAAGGTGTGCAATCTAGTTGTTGATGGAGGTAGCATGGAGAATGTTATTTCAAAAGATGCGGTAGAAAAGCTTAAGCTTACCACTGAAAGGCATCCTCATCCTTACAAGATTGGTTGGCTTAAGAAAGGTCATGAGATTCCAGTCACTTCTCGATGCTTAGTCAAATTTACTATTGGTTCAAATCTAAATGATGAAGCTTTGTGTGATGTTGTGCCCTATGAATGATGGCCATATTCTTGTGGGCAGACCTTGGTTATATGACCATGACATGGAACACCTCACTAAACCAAACACTTACACTTTTCGTAAAGGCCACAAGACTTACACCTTACACCCTTTAAAGGAAGAAGCCAACGAGACTTCTCAATCTTCAAAAGGTGGCAAGGTTAGTGGATACATAGCCGCTGAAAGGGTTGAATCAGAATACGAAGAGTCAGAGGTGGTGTATGCTTTGGTTAGTAAGGCTGTGAAGGATGACAAAGCCGAAAATTTGATTCAACAACCTCCTGAAATCTAGTAATTGTTGAAGGAATTCAAGGAGCTGGTCAACAATGATTCGCCTCCAAGTTTACCACCCATAAGAAGCATTCAACATGCTATTGATTTGGTGCCTGGAGCATCTCTACCTAATCTGCCAGCATATAGAATGCCACCTATGCAGCATGTCGAGATACAAAAACAGGTTGGTGAATTGCTTAGTAAGGGACTGGTGCGAGAAAGTAAAAGTCCTTGTGCTTGTCCAGCTCTACTTGTTCCAAAAAAGGATGGTTCTTGGAGAATGTGTGTTGACAGTCATGCTATCAACAAAATAACTGTCAGGTACAGATTTCCTATTCCTCGTTTGGATGATATGCTTGATCAACTAGGGGGTTCGAAAGTGTTTTCAAAGATTGATTTGAAGTACCATCAAATCAGATTGAGGCGTGGAGATGAATGGAAGACAACTTTTAAAACACCAGTCGGACTTGGTTGGCGATGCCGTTTGGTCTTTCTAATGCACCTATACGTTTATGAGAACCATGAGTGAAGTACTTAAGCCATTCTTGAACTCTTTTTGTAGTTGTTTACTTCGATGACATTTTAATCTATAGTCGGAGCAAGGTAGAACACTTGGTTCATTAGCACCACGTTTTGGAGGTTCTGCGTAAGGAGATGCTTGTTATAAATTTGAAAAAGTGCACATTCTTATGTGATGAAGTGGTGTTTTTCGGGTTTGTTGTCTCTGCTGAAGGGATAAAACCAAATTTTGAGAAAGTTCGAGCCATCACGGAATGGCCAGGACCTTAAAGCATCAAAGATGTTCAAAGTTTTCATGGTTTGGCCTCTTTTTACAGGAGGTTTATAAGGAATTTTAGTGCTGTAATGAGTCCTATAACTGAATGTTTGAAGAAAGACAGCTTTGAATGGTCTAATTCGACACAAAAAGCCTTTGAAAGAATTAAAACTTTGACTACATAAGCACTTATTCTTGCATTACCGGACTCTGAGAAATTATTTGTTGTTGAATGTGATGGTTCGCATGTTGGAATTGGGGTTGTTCTAAGCCAAGAAGGGAGGCCTATAGAATTTTTTAGCGAAAAGTCATGTGATGCTAAGCGAAGATATTCCACTTATGGTTTGGAGTTGTATGCTTTGGTAAGAGCTATTGATCATTGGAGACACTACTTGGCTTATAAGGAGTTTGTGGTTTATTCTGACCATCAAGCTCTATGCTACTTGAATTCCCAGAAAAAGTTGAATGAACGACATATTAGATGGAGTTCTTTTCTTAATCAATTCAACTCTTCTTTGAAATACAAGACAGGTGAATGCAACAAAGTGGTTGATGCATTAAGCAGGCGATCTTCACTTTAGGCAGTGATGAGTACTCAAGTTACATGATTTGAAGAACTCAAAAATCAGTATGAAACAGACCCATATTTCAAACTTATTTTTGAGGATTTGACGGGACCAACAGGGGAAAATTTGTTGCCATATAGGTTGAGTGATGCTTATATTTTTAAAGGCAATCAATTGTGTACTCCAGCAGGTTCTATAAGAGAACAAATTGTGCGAGAACTTCATGGTAACGGGTTAGGAGGACATTTTGGTAGAGACAAGACATTGGCAATGGTAGCTGATCGTTATTATTGGCTAAGTATGTATAGAGATGTGGAAAGACTGGTGAAACGATGTTCAGCTTGTCAATTTGGCAAGGGAACTTCACAAAATACGGGTCTATACACTCCTTTGCCAATACCGGAGACACCTTGGGTTCATTTGAGCATGGATTTTGTCTTGGGACTTCCAAAGACAGCAAAGGGATTTGATTCTATATTTGTTGTGGTGGATCGGTTTTCAAAGATGGTACATTTTATTCCATGTTTAAAGACTTCCGATGCTACACATATTGCTGATTTGTTTTCCAAGGAATTAGTGAGACTACATGGCGTACCAAGTTCAACTGTTTCCGATAGGAATGTGAAGTTTATGGGACACTTTTGGAGGACTTTGTGCAGAAAGATGGGGACTGAATTAAAGTATTCTAGCACTTGCCATCCACAAACAGATGGCCAAACTGAATCTATCGATCGGAGTTTGGATAATATGTTGAGATGTCTTGTTTGGAATCATGTGAAGAATTGGGATTTTGTGATACCACAAGCTTACAACAATTTAGTGAATAGATCAACAAAGAAAACACCATTTGAAGCTGCCCATGGATTTAAGCCACAACATGTGCTTGATTTGGTGCCATTACCAATAGAGGCTACAGTTAGCGATGATGGTGAAGCCTTGGCTGATCAAATTCGCAGGGTTCATGAAGAAGTAATGGAAACTTTGAAGGCTAGCAATCAATCCTATGCTAGTGCGTCAAAATCAACATCGTAGGGACAAAGAGTTTGACAAGGGAGACTTGGTATTAGTACACTTGAAGAAAGAAAGGTTTCCTAAGGGAACTTATCACAAGCTCAAGTCTAGGAAGTTTGGGCCATGCAAGATATTGAAGAAAATCAGCTCTAATGCTTATTTTGTCGACCTACCATCAGACCTAAATCGCAGCCCAATCTTTAATGTTTATGACCTATATTCATTTGAAGGATTTGATGGGGAAGCAGCTGAAGTTGCAGAGCAGACAGACCAGTTACCAAGGGTGCATCCAGATGTTATTGAGCAGGTTTTGGATGTCAAAGAAGTGTGTTCAAGGAGAGGCAATCAGTACAAATAGTTCCTAGTGAAGTGGTTGGGTAAACTAACTAGTGAAAGCACTTGGATAACTGAAGAAGAGCTAAAGAAAGTTGCTCCAGAGTTGCATGTTGAAGTTTTGAAGGTTTTCTCGCCGGAGTCGAGTCTTTCAACCCGAGGGGATTGATGCAGGAGCAGTTAGTTTAGTTTTTCTCGTTAATATTGGATTTCTTACTATTTAGTATTTCTTAAGTTATTTGGATTCCTAGTTATCATAGGATTAGCATATTACTTTTTAATTAGTATTTCCTTTTCCTATTAGGAGTTGGATTACGTCCTATACTAGTATAAATAGGCTGCCTATGCATGATTTTGGGGGCTGTCTTTTATCAATCAAATAATTTTATGCTTTTAGAGGTTTTTCTACAAACTCTAAGCTCTATCTTTACGTTCCAGCCACAATCTACATCAATTATAGCCTATTTTATTCTACTTATCTTTGTTTTCCTTCACACACTACGTCAAAAAGGAAGGGCAAATTGACAAAGTTTACCTTTTGGGTCTTGCCATCCAACTGCGGTAGCTCGAGCTCAGGGGCGGTAGAAGGATAAGTGACAGGAATATCAAACTGAAGATCAAACTCGTACTTGAGAAGGTTGTGGACGTACCAGCACTTTCCAGTCCAACGTGTCCCCTCGGGATTGGCAGCCGAGATGTGGAACCAATCATTATCGTTGGACTTGTTCATCTGAGTGTAGGCGATGAGGGACTTGTACTCCTCTTTCAGCCTCTGGGTCCAGCTAGCACCATCTCTGGGTCCCGCTTTTGTGGACAGCAGTGGGATCTGGGTTAGCGTTGATTTGGTGCTCGGATCCCATCCCTCCATTTTCCCTGAGTCGTCCAAAGAAGATCAGAGTTACCTAAACTAAACTAAGCTAGCAACAGAATATGATAACAAAGATGACCCGACACAAAACTATACAAGAATGGTAGCAAACGCTTGATGAATTAGGACTTTCAACAAACGCTTAGTAACTACTTGTGGTCTCTTGATAAAAGAAAAGCATCCATCCCTCCAAATATGCAAAAAATAGAAAGAAAAGAAACAAACTGTTAAGGGAGGCTCTCTACTTTAAAGGAACTAGGCGGAGTTGAAAACCACCAGAACTCAATTGGTAACCGGGAACGGCGGCTGCGGCGGCGAGCGATTGGTGCTGTTGTTTTGGTAAAAGATCAGACAAGGAAATGAGAAAAAAAGATGGCAGCTCCCCTTAAAAGGTACTAAATATTCTTTCGTATTTTATTATCAATTGTTTCAAAATATTAACCTTTTTCATATTTTGTAAATGGGTTATAGGACTTTATATATATATATATATAATGACACTAATTGCACCCTAAAAGCTAACTTTCTTATATTTCTACTAAATTTTTATTAACATCGTATGCGAGAATTATGACGTTTGTGTGAGAGGTGATCAAATCTAGGCATGTTAACAAAATTAACATCATATGTGAGAGGTGAAAAAGAACCGCAGGAGGGCCTAGCCATGGTCCGAGCGGGTCAGAATGGTCCGGGCCATGGCCTAGTCCGTCCGGGCCATAGGTTGTTTATCGGGTTTGAGTCGACCAGGCTGTTTTCTATATTTTTAAAATTTTTGAAAACAATTTTAAAAATTTTAGTTATATTTTTTAAAATTCATAAATTATAAATTATAACATAATCATTTATAGTATTTTATAAAATTATACAAAAATATTTATATAAAATAAAAGATATAAAATACAAACCAATTTATATTTATTAAAAATATATAG
>JANQBM010000006.1:17659701-17693577 GCA_025594535.1 Erythroxylum domingense
TAGTTGAAGATCTTGGAGTTTTTCAACAAGAAGGTAGTGAATAAATTCTTTAGTATTGGAGATTTTGAAATAAATCTTATGAATTACTGTCATCTGTATGAGCATGTCATTTATATATCATTATATTTTTGAACACTGTGATAAATGGATGAAAATTTAGGGATATGGTGTTATTTGGGTTTTGATGGATTATTAATGATCAAGTGTTGTGAAATGGTTTTTGGAATTAAAATAGAAATAAATTGATGTATACGATTAGTGTAGAGAGTTAGATATAGAAAGGTGATATGTTCTGTTTCTTCACTGAGCATGTATGAATACTTAGGTGTTTATATGAGAGTTGATGAAGACTTAAAGATGTCCAGGAGCATAGACGTTTTGTCTATAAAGACTTAGCGTCTGTGTTTTATCATCTGTGGTTGACTATTCTATCGTCTGAGTTGACCATTTAGCGTCTGTGTTTTATCATCTGTGGTTAACTATTCTATCGTCTGAGTTGACCACTTAGCATCTGTGTTTTATCATCTGTGGTTGACCACTTAGCGTCTGTGTTTTATTATCTGTGGTTGACTATTCTATCGTCTATGTTGACCACCTAGCGTCTGTATTTTTTATCGTCTGTGGTTGACTTTCCTTCGTCTGTGTTGACCACCTATCATCTATGTTTTGCTTCCGTCTGTCTTTTGTTTCTGTCTGTGTTTCACTTCGTCTGCCTTTAGCCATCGTCTGTGTTTTGAATATTCGTCTGCTTCTGTTTTGTCTACTTTTGCTTCGTCTATTTTCTCCTTATATGACCAAATTATATAAATTACACTCTCTGATTAAACGTGAATAGTAGAATCGAAAATCAGAGCTTGGAGAAAAATTTGAAAAGGCTCCTTAGGTTATGAAATTGGATTAAAATGGGTTGTTGAGGTATAAACCCTACGAACAATGCTAGTTAAGTGAGTTTCAATTTTTGAATGTGTTTATGATAACCTTGATGGAAGGATACCCGGGATTGTCATGAACATGCATTGTGCATAATTCATTTCATATATGTGCATTAATGAACATGCATAATTGTGCAAATTGTGATATATGTGTATGTTATTTGTTATAGAGGAGCTGTTGGAACGTCAACCTCTAGACGTTGCTGGCACTTCCAGGCATTAGCTTCGGGAACAACTTGTGAGTATCCTAGAGGGTTTCTCTCAATTATTGTTTGCTTAAGTTATGCTGTGAATGATAAATGAACGTGAAATGAATGTATTTGATTGTGGATTCCGGACAGAAGGTCCGATGAATGTGAATGAGGATTGAGATATTAAAGTGCTACTTGTGTATGAATGTGAAGACCTATGTGTTGTATAATGTGATTGATTGTGTTACATTCATTCCATTTATGAATGCATAATCAGATAATAGAAGTTGTGACTAGAGTAGCCAACGATCAGAGCTTAAAGCTCAACGAGTGAAAGTGAGCCTAGAGCCTCAGGCTCAACGTGTAATGAGTCATGTATCCTCATCGGATAAGGGACAGTTATTAATAAGCTCGGTATCTAAAATAGATACGGGACAGTTCAGGCATTCGGTCACAACAACGTAACAATTGGAAAAGAGTCTCACGATCATCGCATATGCATTTGGTTATGTATGTTTGATTGATTGAAATGCATAATTTACCTATGGTTAAGTGAAAATATGAAACGTGATCAAATATGCAACAATGAGATTATATGTTATGTGAAATGATGTGTTGCATGTATTGAGTGAACCATCGATGATGGTTACCTCATTGAGTTCGCAAAACTCACCAAAATTGCAACGTTATCTTTTCAGGAGTAACAGACGACTCTAACTACTGAGAGGCTCTACCAACTGTGTAAATTGTGATTAGCAAGAGAAGTCATGGCTCAAAGGTCAGTTAGCTGGGATTTTTGGACAAATTAGTTAGATTGTACATATTTTCATCATTCAAGTAGTACTATTGTATTAGGTTTTGATGATGTACATATGGAAATTGTTGAAAGTCACAATGTAGACAATCAAGTTTTTATGAAATGAAATGAGGAAAAATTTGGTTTTAAAATATTGTGGTTTTCTTATGATGCTTTATAAGTGAATTATGATATCATACCATGTGAAGTGAATGTAGCGATCGAACGTAGCTTACCCTTATCGTAGTATATATACTGGAATAAACTCTAGGCATCCCGGTGTGTACTCTGCAATAAGGGGGCGCTACAAAGATCACCTAAAAGGATGTTGTCCTATATGCATCGTTGAAAAGGCTAGAAAATATCTCTACCATATTCTTTTTATGTCATTTTTTGCACGACACCCGACCTACTTCATCGTTTATAAAAAAATTTGATCTAAGTCTCTCTTTTTTCGCTCTCTAGCTCTCGTTAACTTAAATATATCATTTTCTCCATCTTTAGCTTACAATCACTGGTATGGTTTCTTGCAAGCTCTGTTTTTAGCTTTTAGGATTATCTTCTTCACCTTTTTCCTTACCATATTGTAACTGTCTTTATTAACTAATCGTTCTACCTCTATAGTGCTATCTAATAGAGCTTTATAGGTATCATTCTTGATCTTAACTATTTCTTGTACATCTTCATTCGACCACCAAGACTCCATCTTACTACTCCTAAGCCATTTAGAAACACCTAAGATCTTTTTAGCTATATTCCTTAAGAGAGTTGTTACCCTCCTCCACTTATATGGTTAGCATCTCCTTTCAATTTCTATTCTTCTCCGTACATTACTCTATCCCTAAGTTGTTTCATCATATCCCCTTTCAAATTCCACTATTTGACTCTGATACACCTTTTAGGACTTCTTTTCTTCCTCCAACTCATAATTATAAGATCCATAACTAACAATCTAAGCTGAATTGACAAAAAAGAGTTAAGTATCACCTTGCAATCCTTACAACTAGGTTGATCACTCCGTTTTGTGAGGAAGTAGTCAACTTGAGTTTTTATAGTTCTGCTCTTAAAAGTCATCAGGTGCTCCTTATTTTTCTTAAAATATGAGTTAGCTATCTGATCGAGTTATTATGCTATGAAAAAGTTTAAATATTTTTAACCTGGATATTTCTGCAAGCGCACGGGTCATTCACGTAATACCTAAGGTATCGATCCTATAAGGGGGTTAGTCTAATCCTAAAATCTAAGGTTGAACTAAATCATAACAATTTAGAATAAACAACTAATGTAGAAAATTAATCAATCAAACAATCAATTACGAGAATTAAAATTCAAAAATATGAATAGGATAACAGTTTGCACAACCAATCAAAAATCAACCTAGGAACTACCAATTGAGAGAAAGGAGGTTTTATCTGACCTTAACGAAAATATAATTAATTATGCAATTATTGAATTATTGGGTCTAGACAGTCATAGGGTGGATTACTCTCTCTCAAGTTATAATCTTTAACCCTAATTTATAATCCCTAATTCAAATTATAGAATTGTGATCTCTCGATTCACAATTGACCCAAAACCTAAATTAGTTCTAAAATTGTCTAAAAACCTATTGAAAACTTATGCACGATCTCTCGCTACACAAACTTAACGGTTTGATTCAATTCTTTATCTATTAAACTACCTAACTCTCGTTAGCTTAATTTGATGATATTCACTCGATTCACCCTCATAGTTTGTTACCAAATTATTACGAACAGAAATTGATTCACAAATAATTCAATAAAAACACAATAAATCGAATTTCATTAATACCAAAACAAAAATCCCAAAAGTGAGTATAGACAAAAAATCAAAACTCAACACAACTTATTCTTAACAACTATCTCAACTTTATACATCAATAAAATTGAAATAACCGAAAAATACGTCAGGAACGGAATAGCGGAGGTAGCGACAGTGGGAAATCTCCTGTTTCGGAAAGTATTTCGTGTCAAACTTCTTCTCCGTGTCTCTCTTCCTTCGTCTCCTTCCTCAATCTCTCGATAAACTCTCTAGGGTTTAGAAATTTGGTTGATGCAAAAGGCTCTTCCCAAAGTTGCTGCTTCTGTCCTTTAATATTATATTTATACTTTGGAAGCCCTAAGGTTGATTCGGGGTGGAAACGGTCCAAAAAGTCTTGAAAAACTTAAGTTTTTGTGTCAACCCAACCCAGGTCACGATCGTGGCCAGCACCTAACCCTCTCTATCATAATTATGGCCCAAAGTGCTTAATCGTGGCCTAGCACAGAGCTCTTTGTCATAATCGTGGCCTAAAGTGTATGATCATGGCATAGGTCCTGTCAGCTCACCTCTTTCTATCACGATCGTGAGCTATGTTTTCGACCCGAAACTCTTCGAAATATCTCCATTCTTTGCCGTTTATTCCCTCTTTCTGTCACGATGGGCTATGTTTTTGGCCTGAAACTCTTTAAAATTTCTCCGTTCTTTGTCGTTTATTCTGAAACACTAACAAACACATCAAGGTACCTCAAAAATATAACATTTAAGCTTAAAGATTCATACTAACCCATAAAAAACAATTAAACACGTAAACTAATATAATTAAAACATAAATACACACTACACACTCAAATTAACATTAAATACTTAACAAATTGAACCCTAAAACATCATGCAAATCATAACTATCAACATCCCCACACTTAAACGTTTTCTTGTCCTCAAGCAAACAAAACAACAAACACACAATACACATTGCAATAATGAGAAAATGACTTCGACTTCATGAAATAAATTTAATCTTAAGCACAATCATACAAGTTGTATCTAATCATTAACATGCAAAATTTATGTCTAGGGGCTTTGAACTAAATATACAATTTAATCGAGATCTAAGTGTTAATTTATTTACCCTTTTCAATTGCACACGCATATTAATAATTCTTTGGTCCTTCAAACTCTGTAACTGTTCTTAAGTATATTTTCATGAAAAGTCAAGCTTATTACAAGTCTGGAAGGTTTTATTAATGAAACACACACATTTTTTCTTCTTAAATATAGGCTTAGTTTTTTTATGTGAAGGCAAACATTAGTAATGAATGGGCCTAGACGAATTTAACAAGTTAAGTTCGCAAAACCTAATTTAACAACTACTGCAGAAATCTAAATCAATCGAGAATCAAATACGAGAAATTAAAGCACCTAAAGAACAAACAAAAGTGAACTCACACAAATAATTCAAATTTCAACCTAGAAGCGACCGATTGAGAGAAAGGGGGAATCTATTCGAAATTAAAGAAAATCTACCCAATTATGAAAATTCCGATTTAATGGGCCTAGACAATCCTAAGGTGAAATCTTTAATTGAAATTATGGAAATTGTGATCTCTCGATCCGCAATTTGTCCAAAAACCTAAATTAGTTCTAAGTTTGTCTATTAACCTACTAGGAATATGTGCTCGATCTCTTGTTACACGACTCTATCAGTTTGATTCAATTCTCTACCTATCCATTTACCTAACTCTCGTTAACCTAAATCGATGATTTTCACGGGCTCACCCTCTCAGGTTATTACCCAATTATGAAGAGTCAAATTGAATAAAAATAATTCGAAATAAAATACAATAAAATCAATTTTATTAATCTCAAGAATAAATAAATCTGACTGTGAGTTTAGACAGAAAAATTAACACTCAACGACAAATAATTCTAATCAATCTCAAATATCATAAATCAATGAAATCGAAATAAAAACTAGAAGATATTGTCGAATTGGATCTTGGAGGCACGACTGCAAGAAACCATCTGTTTCGAGAAGTACGTCGCATAAGTTTATCTTCATGTCTCTCTTCCTTCGTCTCCTTCCTCAATCGATTGATCTCTATCTAAGTTTTCCCTCAAATTTTGGCAAAATCTCACATTTGTGCAGCTCTCTAGGCTCTCTAATCTTTGCTAGTGGCTGCTAGGTATTGTTCTATTTATTCAGTGACAGCTCTAGGTCAAACTCGAGGTCAAAACGGTTCAAAAATCACCTAAAATTTGAGTTTTCGTGTCAACCTGATGCAGGGCACGCTCATGGCCCTACCTGCCATGATTGTAGCTGGTACTTTTTCCTTTCTGTCACAATCATGGCCTGAAGTGTATGCTTGTGGCTTGACTTGACGCTCCCTGTCAGGATCGTGGCTCCTGGTGCATGATCATGGCCTGGTTTCCTCTGGCTCTTCCTCTTTTGTCATGATCGTGGCCTATGTGCACGATCATGGCCTGTATGATTTGGCCCGAAACTCTTTAAATCTTCACTGTCCTTCCCTGTTTACCCTGCAACATTAGCACACACGTCAAGGTACCTCAAAAATATACAATTTAAGCTCAAAGATTCAAACTAACCTATAAAAACACTCAAACACAAAAACTAATCTAATTAGGCCCTAAATGCATACTCAACACTCAATTTAACACAAAATGCATAACAAATTAAACCCTAAAACATCATACAAAACACTACTATCAATGACAATTAAACTCTCTGAGCCTCAAAATATCTGTTGATCCAACGGATATCACGGCTCTGGCGTCTTTGTGTCTAGGCCATCTCCTTCACCATTCTGGTGTTTTCTGTGAGTTTCTTGTTAGTTTCTGAGATTGCATCCAAAACCTCCTTCTAGCCATGTTCTTCTTCCTCTTCCTCAAATTCTTCACTTGATTCCTCTTCCTGCCGAGGTGGTGCTAAGCTCAAACTTACCTAGGTTGCCCTGATTTAGACATGCGCCTTCTAGCTAATATCCCTAAGTTCGATATTATGGGACTTAAAGATTTCAGCCTGCCATAAATTATGATGGTTTAAGAATTCCGGAAGGTGAATAGTTAATCCCCTTCATTCTACGCCAAACTATTCTGCAATGGCAGACACTATATACCACATTCCTAAATTGTTGCTCCTCTTGCACAGAGTCGCAACAATGGCGTTCATCATATGTGTGGATGTGCAGACTGGAATTATTGTGATCCATGCTCCACAACATAAAAAGTTCCTTTATTGAGCACTTATTGGTTTCGGTTTTATCGAAAACTAGCTGACACTTAAATTTATGCAGCAACAAGTATTCGTGGGACCTTATAATGTTGTTATGAGCATTCTTGGCATGAAACTGCTCAATTCTAGTAAGCTCATTCCAATATTGAGAAGGATGAAAGTCTTCATGATGATCGATGATGAAGGATTCGGGGAATCCACACATCTCGCACATGATTTCTACATTTAATTCATAGGCTCGTCCTCCTAACCTAAACCACAATTCTTTTGGATTCCTGGGGTCGTAAGTCAGGGAAGTGAAAAATTCCAATGTAAGCTCTTAATAAATAGGAAATTGAAATCATATGAACTGGGCCCACTGGATCCTCTCAGCTAGGTTTTGTACTCACTCACGCAACTCTAGCCTATCAAGTGTGTCAAAATCAAAGTACTTAGGAACCACAATTTGTCTAGCATGAAGGGATAGGAAACGAGTACCTTCCTCCTTTGTGTAGAAATGAGTACCTTCCTTGTTTTCGGTTTCTTCGTCCACGTCCCAGAACTTGTTGTTGTCCATATAGCTTTCGTAGGGCTGATTGTTTAATGCATGGCATAGTTGGGTAGAATATGAAAGAAAATTGTTAGGTTGAAAAATTTTAGAGAGATGTGAGAGCTTTTGTGGCTTGACATCTAGAGAGATAAAGTAAAAGTGAAAGTGAAAGTAAAAGTGAAGTTAGAACTGAATATATAGGTGGTTAAAATGGTAAAATGGTAAAATTTTCATTAAAAATTGCGTGCTCCCTTTGTTCTGCATAGTCGCAGGCCATGATTGTGGCCTGCTAGGCCACAATCGTGACCAGTGGCTTTCCACCCCTTCTTGATTTTTCCTACCTTTGTTTTTCTTCCCTAATCTTTCCAATTGGTCACAATCGTGACCAGCGGCTTTCCACCCCTTCTTGATTTTTCCTTCCTTTGTTTTTTTTAATCTTTCCAATTCCCGTTCTTAATTCTTTGTAACCCCTCTTTACCTCTCTTTACTTGCTTGCTCAAGTCATCCACTTATTCCGAAATCCTATTCCTTCTTTATTTTATTCAAAACAAAAAACTAATTCTAACTATAGAATTCAAACATTCTAACTAAAATAATTAAATAACTACATTTCCATGGGTTGCCTCCTATACGGTGTTTCTTTTAACGTCGGTAGCTCGACTCTCCTTTAAGCTCACGATGGTTCAAATCCAAGTTGCAATGGTTGCGTAGTCATTAATCGCAAAGTTTGCACTTAAGCTCCCATGCTACAGGTCCCACCTTCCTTACAATTCTCCTTTCCTCGCCTTCTTCTTTGCGAGCGCTTCTTCTTAAAAGCATTCCCAGGATCTTCGATATCTTCCCATTCTCCTCAAAGTTTGGGTTCCTTGATATCCACTGGATGTGAAGGAGATCCGTACTCTCTTCTAGCCAACCTGAAGGTCAATTTCTCCTTTCCTATGCGTAGAGCTAATTCTCCCCTATCGACGTCAATGATTGAACATTCAGTAGCTAAGAACGGTCGACTAAGAAATATCGGGGTGTCCCCATCTTCGCTAATTTGCAGTATGTAAAAGTCTGTTGGGAAGATATATTTATCAACTTTACTAGCACGTCCTTTATAATCCCCATCGGTTTATGTATTGTTCTATCGGTTGTCTTTACCAAAAAACTTAGTGGGCACTAACTCTCTTAACCCCAACTTCAGATTAAAAGTGTAAGGCATCATGTTTATACTCGTGCCCAAATCTATGAATGCTTTATCTATGATGATTCTATTAATGTTGCAGGGAATGAAAAAGTCCCCTAGGTCCTCCTTCTTCTGCGCGGTGTTGGGGTCTTTTTCCGATACTTGCTTCTGAATCTTCTTTTTGACGGATTCCTTTAATCTACGCTCTACCGTAGTTGTTTCGTCACTACCTCAACCTTATTGGATCCAATCTCCTGTAATTTCCTCGCTGCCCTCTTTGCATATAACTCCTATTGTTGCACAATAGGGAACAAAAATACACGTTGAATTGCCTTAAGTGACTAGATCACAGGCTCACTTGGAAAGTCTTCTTTAATTACTTGACTTTCTCATTCATCTTCTCCTCCCCTTACCTTCTCAGGTTCCTCATTCTGGGTCTTACTGATTGCCATGATTCATTCTTTCGGATTAGACTCGATGTTGCTTAGAAGAGTTCCAACATTCCAAATAGACATTGCTTCTGCGACTTGGCCTACTTAGACTTCTAGGTTATGTATAGATGAGGCATGGTTCTTCATGACTTACTCGAATTTGCTCTCGAGCCTCCTATATGCTTCCTCCATGCCCCCCATCTTATCCAATTTTAATTCCATCAAGCTTGCTTTATCTTACTAGAAGCCCGATTGTCCCTGAGGCCTGAATTGTCCTCTATTGTTGTTTGACCAGGAGAAGTTAGGGCGGTTCTTCCACCCAGGATTGTAAGTGTTGGAGTAGGAATTGTTACCCCATCCTCATCCATATTATGCCCCCATGTAATTCACTTGCTCTTGACTTTCCTCCTTCATCAAATAACACTACACGGTATCATGGTCTATCTAGCCATAGAGCTCACACTTCAACTGTGCGACCTTCACCTGAGTTGAGGATGATGCCTTCATGTTGTTTAGTTATTGCGTCAGGTTGTCGATCTTCGCTTGCATCTCTATCATCTAATCAACCACGACAATTCCCTCTAAAAGTAGCAGGTTGCCTTTCCCACTCATTCGTCTATAAACTGTTGCTTATCATCTCCTCAATCAGCTCCTCTGCTTCATCAATAGTCTTTCGCATCAAGGATCCTCCTGAAGCTGCGTCGATTGTGCCTCTTATCGATGAGTTAACTCCATTGTAAAAGGTTTGTAAAAGGAACTCCTTCAGTAGGTTATGGTGTGGGCACTTCCTTTGCAGATCCTTATATCTTTCCCACGTTTTGTAGATTGATTGCCCGTTAACTTATTAGAAATAGTGATTTCCTTAATTATCTTAGTGGTCTTGGTTAACGGGAAATACTTGTCTAAAAGGCACGTATAAGCTAATCCCATGTCATGATGTTGGCTGGGCTCAGTGAATGGTACCAAGCCTTCGCCCTGTCTCTAAGAATAAAGGGAAATAACCTAATTTTAATAGCATCCTCTAACTTTTGATGATACCAAAAAATATCACAAATCTCGAGGAAATTCACAATGTGCACATTCGAATCCTTATTCGTCAATCCATAGAATTGCACGTTTTGTTGAAGCACATTGAGGAGGGTCAGCTTTATCTTGAATGAAGCTGCTTGAACAGGTGGCCTGGCCACTCCTTGGTTCGCAACGTTGAATCCCGGCCTTATGAAGTCCATCAAAATCCTTTGTTGTTAGCCTTGGTTCACTCCATGGTCCATGTTCTGCTGGAATTCCTCAGCCATTGTTGATTTTCCACTGTCTTCATCTTCTTCTCGCCGAGATTTTCTAAGAGTTCGTTCTAGTCGGTTGTTATCTGATAGTTAGAAAAATTACTAGCTATTAGTTGTCTTTATTTTATAGTTCTTTAGTTAATTTCATATAATTTTAGGAATTATTTATGTATTTTTATTTTATTTTGTAGGAATGTCAATTTTTAGAAGAATTGCAAATTTGCATAATGAAAGTCAAATTTAAAGCCAAAGAAAAAAAAACAATGGACTTGGCTTAGGGCGTGATCACGCCTTAACTTAAAGTCATTACTGGAGTTTGATAAATTGGAAAGGAAAGATGGTTTTATATATTTGTGGGGCCTGCAACTAGTTGAATTGAGAAAGAAAACAAGAATTCACGCCCTTGCCATTTTGATTGAAGAAATAGTGCTTGCAGTCCATTCGCGGGTGGAGTCTCTTGGCCAGCAACAGTGACGCATGTGAGGTCCAGCTCCAATCCTTTTTTTTTACTTAGGTGGGTGCTTAACGCACCATAGTACAAATGCCCTTCAGGGCGGGTAAAAGTGCATGGTTATAGTTCCCACGCTAGATTGTAAACTTAATGTTGATGATAGGGAAACTAAAGATGAAGTAAATCACAAGTTAATATAAAATTCACGTACAATATACAAGATACACAAGAAGGGGGGGTTGAATTGTGTATTCTTTTCGTGAATACAAAAACTTTAATATATCTTGTTAAGAACTTTTCCAATTGTTAAAAGAATACCACAAAAGTTATACAAAAATAGTTACGTAGTTAAATCGCAAATAACTTTTATACACTTGTCTAAAAACAAAATAGAATAAAGTGAAAGGTTAGAAAATAGACGTTGCGATTTTTATACTGGTTCACCCCAAACCATGGGCTATATCCAGTCCTCAGAGTTCGTATGAGATTTCACTATACTTCGACAATTTTACAAGTATTCTTTCTTCCCTTCCAGAGCCTCTTCAAGTCTCTTACATAAAGTATTCTTTCTGCTATCTTAGCCTCTATAGGCTCTTAGCCTTTTCTTTCTCTCACTAGAAAGATATTGTGAGCTTTTTGTTAAAGTAGAGTTTGCTCTCTAGTATTGCACTTTTGAATACAGAATTTTTCTTTGTAAGTAAACACTTGAAAGCTGAAAAGATTGTTCAATCTTCGACTACGACTAGTATATATAGCCTAAGTCTCCAACTAAAATTTGAGGATCAATAACTTCTGAAGAAATTTTGTTTTAATTTTTATTGAAAAATACAAATTTCCAACTCCATTTCACTCATTCAATTAAAGAATATTTATTAATCTAAATATACTAAAAATATATATGTACATTTTTCTTGAAATAGAAGAGATGATGAATGTACCAATAAATCTTAAATGATAACGGAAATTCCAGAAGTTCTTTTGTTTATCAAATTATATCGCACCATTAATGTTAAAACTTTAATTTACTGAAATTCAATTTGATCTTTTTTAAATTATATTTTACTCTAAGTAGGTCTGACTTAGTCAAAATTATTTCATAATGGTAATTATTTTCTTTTGTTAAGTATGAATATTATGATCTATTCATTATTTAGTAAATAATTTTATAAATGAGTAATCTTATTTTAAAAAATCAAATAATGTACACTTCAAAATATTGGATAATTTCCCATTAAATTTAAAATTATCAATTTAAAAAAAAACATTCTTATGAATTAGCTGTTTCCAGTCCAAATACTTCCTTCTACTTTAAAAACAAAAAGTTTGAGATTAGTGAATAGAAGATATTACCATAATAAAAGGGATTTAATGTTATGTGTGTTTATACACTTCAAGTAAGGTTGGATGATTAACTTAAGTGTTAATACTGGGAAGACTAGATAAAGTGATTTAGTAAATCCCCCCTAACGAGAGAGTTATTCTAGGATGAGACTTTAAGGGTCATATAGGGGCGACCTTAGACGGACATTTATAGACTCATAGGGTTTTAGGTACGATAATAAGAATGATAGTGGACTACTTTGTTAAATCTCGAGATAGCATTTGAGTTGGTGATAGTGATAGTTGTGATTTGCATGATGTTTTAGGGTTCAATTTGTTAAATATTTAATGTTAATTTGAGTATGTAGTGTGTATTTATGTTTTAATTGTGTTAGTTTATGTGTTTAATTGTTTTTTATGGGTTAGTATGAATCTTTGAGCTTAAATGTTATATTTTTAAGGTACCTTGATGTGTTTGTTAGTGTTTCAGGATAAACAGCAAAGAACGGAACACGATCGTGGCATAAATAGAAAGAGACGAGCTGACAAGACCTAGGCCACGATCGTGCACTTTGGGCCACGATCTAACAGAGAGGGTTAGGTGCTGGCCACGAGTCGTGGCAGGCAGGGCCACAATCGTGGCCTACATCGAGCTAACACAAAAACTCAAATTTCACAAGACTTTTCGGACCGTTTCGACCCCGAATCAACCTTAGGACTTTCAAAGTATAAATATAACATTAAGGGACAGAAGAAGCAACTTTGGGAAGAGCCTTTTGCATCAGCAAAATTTTGAAACCCTAGAGAGTTTATCAAGAGATTAAGGAAGGAGACAAAGGAAAAGAGACACAGAGAAGAAGGTTGATGCAAAGTACTTCCTAGAACAAGAGGTTTCCTGTCGTTGATGCCTCTGTTATTTCGTTCCTGACGTATTTTTCTATTATTTCAATTTTATTGATGTATAAAGTTGAGATAGTTGTTGAGAATAGGTTGTGTTGAATGTTGAGTTTTTGTCTATACTCATCTTTGGGATTTTTGTCTTTGATATTAATGAAATTCGATGTATTGTGTTTTTATTGAATTATTTATGATTCAATTTCTATTTTTAATAATTTTGTAACAAATTAAGAGGGTGAATCGAGTGAATATCATCAAATTGGGCTAACGAGAGTTAGGTAGTTTGATAGATAAAGAACTGAATCAAACCGTTAAATTTCTGTAGCGAGAGATCTTACATAGGTTTTCGGTAGGTTTTTAGACAATTTCAGAACTAATTTAAGTTTTGGGTCAATTGTGAATCGAGAGATCACAATTTCAAATTTTGAATTAAGGATTATAAATTAGGGTTAAAGATTATAATTCGAGCGAGAGTAATCGACCCTAAGATCGTCTAGACCTAGTAATTCGATAATTGCATAATTAATTAGATTTTTCGTTAAGGTCAAATAAAACTCCCTTTCTCTCAATTGGTAGTTCCTAGGTTAATTTTCATTTGGGTTGTGCAACTGCTATCTTGTTTATATTTCTGAATCAATTCTCATAATTGATTATTTGATTGATTAATTTTTCGCATTAGTTGTTTATTCTAAATTGTTAAAATTTAGTTCAGCCTTAGATTTTAGGATTAGATTAACCCTCCTCGTGGGATCAATACCTTAGGTACTACACAAACGACCCATGCACTTGCAGAAATATCGAGGTTAAAAATATTTAAACTTTTTCACAGCGTAACAACTCGATCAAGTTTTTGGCACTGTTACCGGGGAGGCGATAATTTAATTCTATAGTTTAAGGCCTTTAAATTATTTTTTAAATTTTTTGTTCCATTCTTTAATTTTTATTTCAGAATCGTGCTCTTGCATGAACACAAGAGTCACGAGAGGTTCGAGTCTTGCAGTGGAGACGTTAGATTTAAATATAGTGGTGAGTATTCCTGCCTGTCACGCGGGCGACTTGGGTTCGATCCTTGACAACGGGGCCAAAAACTTGACCACTAAATTGCTACCACAAGCGTTTGGATCGTAAACAGTAGAATAGAGCAGCAAATATCATCCCACAAGGAGGGTAGTCAAGTACCAAAAAGTGAACAATTTCCTATATTATTTGAATAACTAATTAATGATCTTTTACTTTTTAAACTAATAATTATTAAAACTCAAATAAATAAATTAAAGAAAAGATTAAATAAAACTATGGGAATAATAAGGAAAATTCAATTAATTAAAATTCCAAAACATTGGGTTTCACCAGTCAAATATTAACCAATTCAATATTTAGTTGCAGATTATTATGTTTATTCATCTCACAACAATTCTCTTAATTAAGTATTATCCTCTGTCGAGGTATAACCCTCTTATTTATAATAACCCTATGACTACTGCCGTGACTACAGTTATTATTATAAACACATTAAGAACATAGGAATTATAAGTTGCAATAATTGAGTTCCTACTATCGTAGCCCATAATTAAAGTTTAATATTTTCACCAACTAATGTGAAACTTCAACTGTCATTCCTTCATCTAACACCTTAGACATGCAAGTGTTGATCAAGCACTCATAAGACATTAAATACAAAAATATCAAATATTGATGAATAAACTAATCACACGAATTAATCAATATATTGATAGCAACATCCAAGTCCTACAAAAATTATGTTAGCCTAGAAACATATTTAAAAGTAACAAAATAAAATTAAAAACGAACATATAAGAACTAAAAAAAATAATTCAAATAAGAGAAACGAGAACAAGCCAGAAAAACTCTGGAAGAATCCCCCTGTCTGGCGGCTATTAAAAGTCTCTCAAAAACTTCTTTCTTCCCCCTTTTTAAAACCCTACGTATTGTTATCTATTTATAGAGTGATGGAAAACTAAAATTAAACACAAAAGGGAAAAGGAGAAGAAAATTCGATAGTAAAGACAATTGGAGAAGGATTGGAGCTTCTTCTCTTAAATTAAAACAAGCAGCGACTCAAGTTTTTCTCTCCCTTCTCTCTATCTTACGCATTAATCAGCGAAACTCCTTAAATCCATGGAAATGGACACTGATCTTCAGTTCAATGTCCCTATGGAGATAAATCCAGCCACGCTAAAAGTTAAAAACAAAGATATATCTACAGCAACAGGAATGTTCCAGGAAATCCAAATGCATGAAGTTGAGCAACCGCCACATGAAGCTTCACAACTGCCACAGGAACATTCAATGCCTCCTGACTCTCACCCAATGAACTCTGAGTTGAATCCCAGCTCAGTAGATCAACCATTAAATGCTACTATCGATGCTTGAGCATTCAATGTGCAGCCTCTCAAATATGCTCTACCTTCATCTATACGCAGCTCATGTCAGCAATCTTCATCTCCTGCAACACAAAAAGGTGAACCTGCACAGAATCCAACAGAAGCAAGTACGACATCCTTTAAAGACATGCTTAATGCTAACCCATTCAAGAAACACCCGGTCAAACTACAACCTGGAGATGTCATACATGGGACCACAGAATATGGCCCCAAAGTTAACTTCACTGAAGAGGTAAAACAAAGTATGGACAAGAATTTTGAAAATACTGTGATCATCAGGCCATTGGGTCGCCAAATCACTTTCAAAATTCTTTACCAAAGACTTATAAGTCTTTGGCATCCAAAAAAGAATATTAAGATCATTGATATAGAAGATGGCTTCTTTCTAGTTCAACTGTCCTGCCAGGAAGATTTTTACAAAGCCCTCTTACAGGGGCCGTAGGTCATTCAAGGGCACTATCTAACAGTGTATCCCTGGAGCAGATTCTTCAACACTAAGTCGGAAAACATCGAGGCAGTAGCCACTTAGATAAGGATTCCAGGACTCCCACCACGATATTTTCACGAAGACATTTTAGTGGAAATAACAAAACCTCTTAGCTCCTTTATTAGAGCATATGAGCATACCATAAGGGCACAAAGAGGCTTATTTGCTAGAGTAGTGGTTAATATTGACCTAACCAAGCCCTTATCATCAAATGTAACAATTGATGACAAGCTATACAGAATCGAGTATGAATCGTTGCACAATATCTGTTTCGAGTGCGCTAAGTATGGTCATGATAAAGAACACTGTCCCAAACTGAAACCATCGCAATGAGAAGAGAGAAGAGAAGAAGATCAGTCTCAGAATCTACGATCATCATCGACTGTTCCGACCAACTTACCGAAGCCGATAGGAAACACTGGCCATCGAAGTACTGAAATCCAAACGCCGACGGCAGGTTCCACCGGTTGCAACGGTATTCCTACGTCATTTGCAAATACAGCATATGCTCAGGCCTCAAATCAAAGCCCATCATTGCATATCTCAAGCGTCGCCACCCAATGGATAGATTACACAAAACCAGGGCCTCGGATGGTTGCAAAAAAGAAAGAGAGGCATCAGTCTGCATCTACCGCCGCCTATGATGTTAAGACGCAAAATAATCATAAAAAAGATAGGGTTCCAATAAGTACTACTGGAAGGTTCGATGTACTTCAGTCCTAACAGGAGGATGTGACGGTCCCAAAGACTGGGCCCCAAATAGGTTTGATATTTAATACAATTTTCACTCCACCAGTTACTAATTCAACTGTTTTTATTCAACAGGCCCAGCCCAAACCACAAAGGCCCAAGACAAAACGTGAGTTCAATTCTCCACCCAAGGAGATCGTATGGGTTAAGAAACATCATCAGGAAAGTGGAGCAAATAGTACCCCACAAACCCAGGCCCATTCCCTTCACTCTGTCAAGCCCACTCAAGTAAACAATAGCCCATCAACCTATCTCTCACCAAATCCACCCCATATCCAAAGTGAATTAACACCAATTCCAACACAGTCCACTACCATTGCAGAACAAACAATCCCAACCCAAAGCAATACTCCCTCATCTACCATGGATCATCAACAATGATCTCAAAACCACACTGTTTCACTCATCCCCCACCCTACCCTAGAGAGACTCAGAGGATTAAAAGGCAAGGTGCAGGATCCCGACAATCTCCACTATTCACAGAACCTGCAATACAGAAAAAGATCAATGTGAAGATTAGAAGTAAGTCGAGAAGGCCAATTCCAATGGATGAAGTTGACTTACTTGATCAAGGGGACTTTTGTGATAGTGTTTTTGACGAAGATCCACCTGACTCCCCCAACAAACTCCAACAAATGGGGGATGTGGAGCTGCCTAACAATGTCAGGTAAGCTCCAAAACCAAATTTCTTTAATGGAGTATAATATCTTATCTTAGAACTGCAGGGGCATTTCCAATAAAAATACAATATACAACTTAAAACAACTAGTTCAAATGGCTAAAGAGAACATCCTCGTATTATTAGAGCCAATAACCAGTGGCCACAATGCTGATAACATCATCAAAACCCTAAACTTCAACAACTCGCATAGAGTTGAAGCTATAAGATTTGCTGGTGGTATCTGGATATTGTGGAAAGACAAATTCAATATTTATGTCATTAAGGAAACTTGGCAAATGATTCACCTCAATGTAATACTTCCTCACAATTCCAGTATTTTGTTATCAGCAGTGTACGGTAGCCCCCACTCGGATTTGAGAAGGGGATTATGGGACAAACTAACATTACTTGCAGGAATCATAAGCACCTCATGGTTAGTTCTTGGTGACTTCAATGCAGTAACTTCCCCAGAGGATAAATTGGGGGGAAGAGCAACCAAAGGATGCCCCAGATTCCTACAATGGATTCACACTGCCAACATGCATAATTTGGGATTCATAGGTAATAAATTCACCTGGACTAACAATAAATGTTTTGTGAGGCTAGACAGGGTTCTTGGCAATGCACAATTCCTCAACAAAACAAAGGAAGTCAAGATCATACACATGCCAAGGATTTGTTCAGACCACTGCCCCATACATACGAACTTTAAGACCAGCAATTTCAGAGAAAATATTTCAAAGTCCTTTAGATATTGGACTGCATGGGAACTGCATGAACAGTGGCAACAATGGTTGAAAAACATGTGGGATCAGGATAAACCACTACACCAGTCAATCCAGATCATCCAGGACAAATCAAGGGAATGGAAACAAGACATTTTTGGGGATGTAAACAGAAAGAAGAGGCATTGCATGGCAAGACTCACTGGAATTCAAAAAACTTTAGCTCTATAACACAATAATAGACTGATCAACCTGGAGCAAAAGCTAAGGCTCCAGTTAGAAACACTACTTTCGCAGGAGGAGGAATTGAAGATGCAAAATGGAAGAATGATATGGCAAGCACAAGGAGATAGGAACACAAGCTATTTTCACAAGAAGCATTCAAGCAGGAGGAAGAATCTCACAATCAAATCACTGAAGCTACAAAATGGAGCATGGTCCAGTGATCCAGCTGTAATCAATACAGAGATTACTACCTATTACAAGTAACTGTATCAACTTCAGACTAGCACACCACAGGCAGATCAACAAATAGTGTACAGCCAGATGGTCTGCCACCTAGCTTTTACCAAAATAATTGAAAATAGGTTGGCAACTCCTTGGTGAAAATGGTAACTCAGGTGTTTGATAGCTCTGAAACCCAATTTTAAACAAAGGAATGATCATCCTCATCCCTAAGGTGCCCCAACCAACAATGGTAGGCCATCTAAGACGCATATCTCTTATTAACACATGTGCAAAAGTTGTTACCAAGGTGGTAGCAAATAGACTAAGAGAGATACTGCCAGAATTGATCCTCCCAGACCAATCAGGTTTCATCAGGGGAAGGTCAATAACAGAAAATATAATAATAGCTTAAGAGGCTTTTCACCACATGGCGTCAAATAGAAGGTTGCAACCATATGTGGCTTTAAAGATTGACTTAGTCAAAGCATTTGACAAAGTCAAGTGGGACTTCATCAGAGATTCTCTCCAAGATGCAGGCATTCCTAACAAAATTACTAATATCATAATGTCTTCACTCACTACAAGCTCAACCCAAATTATCTGGGATGGAGCTTTGGGCCCAACCTTCACTCCTAAAAAAGGAGTCAGTCAAGGCGATCCAATTTCACCTTATTTGTTCATACTGTGTATCAATAGATTGTCACAGGCTATAAATCAATGTGTTCAACAAGGAAAATGGAGGCCAATGACTTTTAGACAACAAAGGGTGCAGCTTTCTCATATGCTTTTTGCAGATGACCTACTGCTATTTGCAGAAGCACACACAGACCAAGCAAGGACTATATATCAGGTGATATCAGACTTTTCTACTTTTTCAGGGCTGAGTATAAACAAGGAGAAATCTACCTTATTTGTTTCACCACACACACCACAGCATGTTGCACAAAGCATAGCAAACATCTTACAGATACATATGGTGACTGAGGTGGGCAAATACTTAAGATCACATATCATTAAAGGAAGAATAAAAACAATTTTTTTCAACCTATTGTTTCCAAGGTTCAACAAAGGGCACAAAATTGGAATGCACACACAATCTCACTAGCAGGCAGAATGACCTTATGTCAATCAATCCTATGTGCAATTCCTTCATATCTAATGCAGACAACAGTGCTCTTCAAATCCACTTGTAATGAAATTGAAAGAATAATATAAACATTTTTATAGGGAGGAAACCCAAATGACAAAAAGGTTCCCCTAGTTAGTTGGAAAACAGTGTGTCAACCAAAGCCAAATGGGGGGCTAGGGTTACAGAACATAAAAGAATAGAATGCAGCCCTAATTGTCAAGTTGGCATGGGACTTAATTGCACGAAAGAACAAGTTGTGGACCAATGTTTTCAAAGCTAAAATACAATCTCTCTCATTCATGCATGCAACTAACCTTTCCATCGAACAAAAAATCCCACATATACAGGACCATTCAGAAACTGTGGGACATACTAATCCAAGGCATCAAGTGGGAATTCAAAGATGGTACCACAATAGCATTCTGGAATGAAATCTGGCTACCAACAAACATCAGGCTAAAGGATCACATTCTCATACAAAGCACAGATATTGACCTCAATGCAAAGCCAATTCATTATATATCTCAATCAGGATTATGGGACATCAATCTTCTATCACAGTGGTTACCTCAACAAATAATCAACCAAATATTAGCAATCACACCTCCACAGCCACATTATGGATGTGATGCAATAAGATGGAGATGGACCAACAATGGAGAATTTTCAACAAAGACAGCATACCAGAAGTTACATGAGAATCAATGGGAAGCAAAAAACACATCGTGGGAATTGATATGGAAACAGAGAGCACCAAAACGATTCAAAACCTTCCTATGGAAGGTGCCCAACGATGCCCTCTGGACAAATAACAAAAGGTTCCACAGAGACATAAGCTCGTCCCCAAACTGTCACAGATGTCCACAGCAGGAATCCGTCATGCATGTTCTGAGGGATTTTTATAGAAGTAAACAAGTGTGGGCAGTAATAAGACATGATTTACCACTCCATTTCTGGGAAGAAGGTAACACTAATGAATGGATCCAAACTAACTTAACCTAAAGTTTGATGCAGGATAATATAAAATGGTGCTCGTGGTTCACGGGAACTTGCTACATACTATGGGGCACAAGGAATCAGGAAGTGTTCAATCATGAAGAACACACGACGTATTCATTCTAGGCATCAATCAAGACAATAGTTAAAGAAAATCAAAGGGTGTTCGCTGTGTATTCATCCAGGAGAGACAACGCAATAGGACCGGCCATCGACACACCACGAGGGTTGCCGCACCGAAACATCAATTCATTTCACAGATTAAGATCGGATGGAGCAGTTACCAGATCCGAAGGAAAGGCCGCAGTCGGAGGAGTAATCCTCGATGATTCGAACAAGTGGATCTCTAGCTTCTCCATGGTGGTCGAAATCTGCAACCCACACCACGCAGAATGTTGGGGGGTGTTAGTCGGTCTCAAAGTGGCAGAGAATTTACAGATCAAGAAATTAATTGTAGAATCAGATTCAAAAGAAGTTATAAACTTACTGAGTCGTCGACCACCGTTCGAAGAATCGGAGCCTAGCATCGTTCAAGACCTCAGGAGGATCTCCTGGGACTTTGACTCGATCGTGTTCAATCACATCAACCGAATCCACAATCAACAAGCGAATTACTTGGCAAAGAGCGGTCTATATACAGCACCACACATACTTCACATATATCAGGCATATCTAATATCAACACCCACCACCACAAGTCTGAATTATAGATCGAACACATTCGGAGTAGGAAGTAGGTTTCATTCTCAAACAGAGGAGCGGCGGCACACAACAACAATGGAAAACCCTACTCCTCATGTCTCTTTTGTTAAGTCAAGAGGATTTCACGATTATTAATTTTAGTGACAATCAAATAATCATAATTTTAGAAATAAATAAACTATTTTGATAAGTGCGTTAAGTGTGCAGAAAAACACAGAAAAAAGTGGAAAACACAAAAGATGCAGAAAACATAGAAGAAGTGCAAAACACAGAAGAAGTGGAAAACACAGAAGAAGTGGAAAACACAGAAAAAGTGAAAACACAGAAGAAGTGAAAAACACAAAAGAAGTGCAAAACACAGAAGAAGCGGAAAATACAGAAGAAGCGGAAAACACAGAAGAAGTGAAAACACAGAAAAAATAGAAAACACAGAAAAAGTCCAAATACAAAAGAAGTGGAAAATACAGAAGAAGCGGAAAACACAAAAGAAGCGGAAAACATAGAAGAAGCGGAAAACACAGAAGAAGCGGAAATCACAGAAGAAGCGAAAACACAGAAGAAGTGAAAAACACAGACAAAGTGAAAAATATAGACAATACAAAAATAAAAATACGATAATACATCGAACCGTTAGTTAGTTAGAGTTAATTACAGAACTCAACTGAATAACGAGTTCTACAAGAATTAAGAATTTGTAACGGGACAAAGGGTAATTATACGTAAGGCGGTAAGTTCCATAATGTTCGAGTAAACATGGACTGAGTTTTGTAAGAAACTGAAACAACGTAACGCCGTCGTTGTTACTCTTGACTTTCAGTAATTCCCACGCTCTTTTGTGGTTACGTAGTTCGTTTCTCACTCGCCAAACTCCATAACCCTTTGTCTTTTGTTTGCTTTGACGGCCATGACGGAAGTTGCAAGCTCGGTGGTCCACGAGGTACTCGGCCGCGGGCTCCAGGAAGTGGATCAACCAATTGTGGATTATATAATAAATGTCCTCGCCGATGAGGACTTCGATTTCGGCGATGGAGGAGAAGGCGCTTTTGAAGCCATTGGTGAGCTCCTCGTCGCCGTTGAATGCGTCTCTAACTTCGAGGAGTGCCGCCAGGTTCATTTTTCCATTTATTTTCTTTTTTCAATAATTTGTGAATATTGAGTAGGGGAATCGATACTGTCACAAGAACGCAAATTGGCTGGTGCTCAAATAATGAACCCCCTCGCTTTAAGAATCTTGATTTGGGATGCATGTGAGAAGTTGAAATGATGCCTAACTTAAAACTTCGCTAAAGATTTAATCAATCGTGGTGAAGTAATTGAACTCGATGGGTGCATTTTCTTTTAAATAAATTTTAGGTATGTAACAAGCTGTCTGAAAAGTTTGGAAAACACGGGTTGGTGAAAGCAAAACAAACAGTTCGGAGCCTCACAACACCATTTAGAATGAACGAGGGAATGGATGAGGAGGTTAAAAAGAAGAAGCCGGAGTTGATGGATGGCCCTGTCATGTCTGAGCGTGACCGTCAAAAGATGGAGCGGAGAAAGAGGAAGGAGGAGCGCCAAAGGGAGGTATCTGCTGGTCCTTTTTTTCTGTTATTATTTTCACGTCATAAGTATTAGGTTATTATTTGATGATAGTTTATACTTTTGTCACCAATGGAGGAAGTAACATTTTTCATTCGACTTTTACACCATTAGAAGATATATTCCTTTTTACTATGTAATTGGCTAGTGCACGCCGAGTCTGAGGTTATGTCATTTGGCTATTTCAAATGAAGCTTCCATTTTTTACAGTGGCACCGAACTGACCAGATGTTTTTCCATAACTTAACTACCCACGTCATTTGCTTGGCTACATTTTAGTTTCCTTTGTATTGTGCAGGCACAATATCAGATGCATTTAGCAGAAATGGAAGCAGTTAGAGATGGAATGCCTGTAGTATGTGTTAATCATGATAATTCTGGTGGACCTGTTGTAAAGGATCTACACATGGAGAATTTTAATATCTCTGTTGGTGGTCGCGATTTAATTGTAGAAGGTTCAGTGACACTTTCTTATGGAAGACATTATGGTAAGTTGCTCTCTTTTCTTGCTCTTGACCTTGTCCCAAGAAATAGGAAAGAACAAAAAGGGGATTTAAAAAAAGTTGATGGGAAATTAGAAATAGGTCAATTACCAATACCTCTAGTTGTTTGGTGATTATATTTGTCTGTCTCTATATCTTGTGTTTAGGCCTTGTTGGAAGAAATGGTACAGGAAAAACAACTTTCCTGAGGCACATGGCTCTGCATGCCATTGAAGGTATTCCTGCAAACTGTCAAATTTTACATGTTGAACAGGAAGTGGTTGGCGATGATATGTCTGCCTTGCAATGTGTTCTCAACTCTGACATTGAGAGAAACCAGCTTTTGGAAGAAGAAGCTCTTCTGCTTGCCCAACAGGTGAATCTCTACCTTTCATGAGGGAGAATTACAGTTATGATCTCTTTATTGCTCATGCCGTAATGTTTACTTAATTTGTTTTCTTATGTATGGATGAGCTTCTTGTAGAGAGAATTGGAATTTGAAGGTGAAATTGCAAACGGGAAAGCAGATCGTAATGGCTCAACTGGCAAAGATACTATTGCTCAAAGGCTGGAGGAAATCTACAAAAGGCTTGAGATGATTGATGCATATACTGCAGAAGCACGTGCTGCTTCTATTCTTGCTGTCAGTTCCGAATTAATTTGTACTTATTGGGATACAGTTATTGTATGGTTGTATGCATAGTGCCAGATATTGGAAGGTTTTGGCGTCTTATATGCTGTTATATTTTAAGAATTATGTCTACAACGGAGTTATAAAATGTAGAAATAATATCTTAGGCAAATTTGGATCTAAGAAAGTGAGCGTTACGGGTTTCATCTGAAAGAGAAAATATATAACCGTGTAGGGTCAGTTTTCAAAATGTGATTGCTGCAGTACTTCAACCTGATTTGTGCATAATTTATTGTAAACTAGTTGAATATGGCTCATTGAGACAGCTAGCTTGAGAATCCACGGTTCTCATGGTTCATTGGATATTTACAGGGCTTAAGTTTCTCCCCGGAGATGCAACGAAAGGCAACTAAAACCTTTTCTGGAGGATGGCGAATGAGGATAGCTCTTGCTCGTGCCTTGTTTATAGAACCTGATTTGTTACTACTTGATGAACCAACGGTGGAGTATATTTTATACCTTCTGTTCTGAAAGATTTTTTTTTTTTTTTTACAAAGCATACTTTGGTTTTAACATTTTTCAACTTTTTTTTTCTTTTTCAGAATCACCTTGATCTTCATGCAGTACTGTGGTTGGAATCATACTTGGTGAAATGGCCAAAGACATTTATAGTTGTTTCTCATGCTAGAGAATTCTTGAACACGGTAGCACTAAGCTGATTAGGATTCCAGATCGTTGCAATATTCTTTTAACTGTTCCCTTTAAATCAGTTTTCCTTCTCAGGTGGTCACGGACATTCTTCATTTGCAAGGCCAAAAGCTAACTGCATACAAGGGAGACTATGATACATTTGAGAAGACGCGGGAGGAACAACTTAAAAACCAACAGAAGGCATTTGAGGCAAATGAGAAAGCGAGGGCTCATATGCAGGTTTTTTGGTTGGATCAGAAGATTACAATGAGGCTTAATGTTTATTTGTTGTTTGGTGATGTCTAGTCTAATCAAATTACTTTTTTGCCATTTCTTATTCTGCACTCTAGTATTTCATTTTCCAATTGATAACGATTTCAGTTTTATCAGTAAGGATTCACATTAGGCTCATTTATTGTTGAATTCATGAAAGCATGTGATATGTTTTTTTTCGAAAAATTAAAAATTGCATTGATTAAATATTTACATTCTAGGGTACAAACGGTCAAGGCTAATCCAAAAGGTCTAGATTAAATAGAGTTGTGGTTCCTAGTAATCATCTACAACTTGAAAACTAAGGGATACTTGTGAGACCACATAACTAGTATTACTCCAATCCCCATCTTCTTTTCATACTACTTGACAGCTTTGTTGCTATTCCTCTTGCTAACATGGCCAATCTGCAATGGAGGAAAATGTCCTGAAAAACCAATTCAATGCTTTGGCTTTGTTGTCTAAAGATTCTGCAATTATGATCCTTCCAGATGAAATACACCAAAGCATGTGATATGTTGCTTGAGCTCATATAACATAAAACATGATATTATGCTTTGCACCATTTCTTTTCCTTTTCCATTGGCTATATGAGCTGCTTTTTAGCTTGTACTGCGCTTTCATCTATCAAGTTTATGAGTACAAGGTCCTACATTATGTGGTGGTGCCAATTTTTGAAGTCTGTGCTATTGTACCACATTGGCATGTTTGTCAACCTTGATATTCAATAGCCATTAGCCTAAAATTCTCTCTTGTGCATATGAGTCAATGGTGATTCCAGTAGTTTTGCCTTTTGATTGCTGCAATTGAGTTTGACAGTTTTGAAATTGCAATTGCTGAAACCCATTTTTTTTGACATGAGATTCTTATTATAGTGAAATTTCCCTAATTGTACACGCTGTTTAATTGATACCTATATTCTCTTTGATTATGCAGTCCTTTATTGACAAGTTCCGCTACAATGCAAAGAGGGCATCTCTTGTCCAGTCTAGAATCAAGGTTCTTGTAATATCATGATGGTTAATACTAAATTTATGTTTTAAAAAGCTATTTCTGATCTTTTTTTTTGTCTTAGAATTTTCCGTTTCTTTTCCATTGATGTCTCCAGGCTTTAGAGCGAATGGGTCATGTAGATGAAGTTGTTAATGATCCAGAGTATGGATTACTTTTCTACAGTTTACTTATTCAGTTTTTAGACGTCATCCATTTACTTAAAAAGTTTTTATTTCTTGTCTTTGTTCAATCAGATTCTTGTCTTTAATTTGTTTTTTACTTTTCTTTACTTAATATGATGGACAGCTACAAGTTTGAATTTCCAACCCCAGATGATAGACCAGGCCCACCTATAATAAGTTTCAGGTACAAATTGGTCTTTTTAATAGCACTAGAAGTTCATTAAAAATTCTTTCTATAGTTATCATCTCTGTTGCTTGTATGTTTGATAGATCTCATC
Organism: Erythroxylum domingense; assembly: GCA_025594535.1. Lineage (NCBI taxonomy): Eukaryota > Viridiplantae > Streptophyta > Magnoliopsida > Malpighiales > Erythroxylaceae > Erythroxylum > Erythroxylum domingense. The sequence goes on from JANQBM010000006.1 coordinate 17,686,144, forward strand.
GGTTCTTGTAAAAACTTCCATTTCTTCTGTTATTTGCAATCAAATTTTGTAAACTCTACTTGATTGATAGCCAAATAAGTATTGTTGGATCTATGTGCACATCTATCAGTGATGATTGAATATGAAACAGTGATGCTTCATTTGGTTATCCTGGAGGCCCAACACTGTTTAAGAACTTGAATTTTGGGATAGATCTGGACAGCCGCATAGCAAGTAAGGATGCTTTCATTTTGAGAATTTTTGTTAGCATCACATAAATAATTTGTGCATTTGCTCTTTTTATTTCAACAGTCCGTGTGATGTTTTGAAAATAAGATTTGCGACAATCTCAGAGTGCACTGTCATTGCAAAAGATAGTGCCAAAAGGTATCATCATATGGCATTTCTCTGATGTCCTATTTCTCTTCATTTTGCCAGTGGTGGGGCCTAATGGTATTGGCAAATCGACAATACTAAAACTAATTGCTGGAGAGCTACAGCCAAGCTCAGGCACTGTTTTCCGATCAGCAAAGGCATTTTTACTCTTTCCTTTGATCTTCTACAAATGATGGCAATGCTATTATGTCTTGAATTTTTGTGGCATTAGGTTGTACTAGAAGAGGGTGATTTCATAATTTAAAATACAAAGACAGACCTTTGCTCATATAGTGAAACCAGAGATTCAAATTTTTATTATCAAGTTTGTGTAGTTTATTCATTGCTCTTGTACTATGATGTTTTTGTCATGACTTTCTGATTTTCTTTTACTGCTCTTGCTTATTCATAAGAGCCTGATGAGAACTAGTATTTTTGACGTCCAGGTCCGCATTGCTGTGTTTAATCAACATCATGTTGATGGACTAGACCTGTCTTCAAATCCTCTTTTGTATATGATGCGATGCTTCCCTGTGAGTACTTTTGGTGCATAATTCTGTCATTCTCTTTGTTCAAGCTATTTTTTATTTCAATGAACAAGGAATTGAGTTTTTGGATATCTTATATAAACAGTGTCTATAAAACAGACTCGTCTTTATGTGTCCATAATATAATTAGTGTGAAGTTACTAAAGCCAAGAGGAGGGCTTTGTATCACTTCAACATAATATTTTGGAAGGATATATGGTTTGAAATTTATTGTTCACCGTCCATCTTGTTCGTTTTAAATGCCCTCATGCAGGGAGTACCTGATCAAAAGCTACGTGCTCACTTAGGTTCTTTTGGTGTAACGGGAAATCTTGCTCTTCAACCGATGTACACATTATCTGGTATATTTCCTTTTTCCATGCTTTACTGGTTATGATGGAAACTAGATTTAGATTGATCTGCTTGAATATGTATTAGCGAGGTTTATTATTGGGTGCTAAAATTTTGGTTCAGAGGCCTGCCTGGAACCAAAAGTACAGGTTAAATAGATATGCTTAATGGATGATCTGTTTGTGGTGGACTTGTGTCTGTGGTCTTGTCTAAACTGTTTAGTAAACATTTTGATGGTGCGTTTGATATTGTGCGCTGTTTATTAGGAGGCCAGAAAAGCAGGGTAGCATTTGCAAAGATAACCTTTAAGAAACCCCACATAATATTGCTCGACGAACCATCCAATCATCTTGTAAGTTTTTTCCCTTTCTCCATTTTCTCTTTGCACCATTGGATGTAGGAAATGGCGGTAACTATTGGAACATGTAATTATTAGATTTATTGGCGACTTTGTATTGACTGCTGTTTCTATCGTGGACTAAGTTATTATCGGTTGCCGGCATTCTTCCCTCCTCTTCAAAACTCTTTATTTATCTTGGATAACATCCTCAGCTGGAGATTAACAATGATTTTATTAGCAAAATACTCAATATTGAATAAATATTTGATCTCGATTCTCAACACACCCATTCATATATTTTCTTTTTCAATAGTTCCTGTTATTACTATCATCTGCATAACTCAATCATATTCACCAACAAGATGATGATTGATGAATGGTCTAGCAGCATATACTTAATTGTCTTAAGATTATTTTTTATTATCATCAGGCTCTTGTAAGTGTTTTGTGAGGGGGTCTTAAATTTCTTTTTCCCAATTGGAATGTAGGATTTGGATGCTGTGGAGGCGTTGATTCAAGGGCTTGTACTGTTTCAAGGAGGGATTCTGATGGTACCATGATCAATGATTTAAGTCTAGTATATTGGAATGGATGATATCAAATGTTTGCTGATGCCATTTTTTGACATCGTTCAGGTTAGTCATGATGAGCATCTAATATCTGGTAGCGTGGAGGAGCTATGGGTGGTATCCCAAGGAAAAGTGACACCCTTTCAAGGGACATTCCAGGATTACAAGAAGATACTCCAATCATCTTAACTGTAATGTACACCCCCTGCATCTATGACACTTAAATCATACGGGTAATCAACATTATTTTCTACAAAATAGTACCCGTTATAAACATAGCTTTCTGGACATCGTTCTTCCCAGTGGCCTTTGGAATCTTTTCTTGATTGAAAATTTTTATATTACATAATAAATGTCTGATGATTTTTTTTATTTTTTGTGTGAAAAATAATCAAGTTTTCTGCTTATTATCTGCTGCTCTGTTATGTCAAGGAAAGCTAATTAAATGAATGATTTAATAAAATTAAGAAATCATTGCAATAGTCGGGACATTATATTTTTTACTAAATTAATAAAAAGCAATTAATTATTGCTAAAAACAGTTTGTTCTAAAGGGTTGATGTGGATGTCATGGTACTTTACTTTTTAAGAAGTATATTCACAATTATAAAATATATAATCAAGGTAAACTTTTTCGATATATGTTTTAAGCGTTAAGCTTCTTGGCGATTTATTTATTAATAAGGTGAATTTTGTAATGATTTTATGAAAATCAAAGTTAAAATGTCCCACCAAGCATGATAAAAGCTTCAATTGATTTCTGAGAAATCGTGTAAGATTATAACTTCATTAATAATGAGTAAAGATTGTTAAATATAAGCTACGTCTTGAATAATTTTTAAGCGAAAAGAAGTAACTCCTAAACGAAGCAGTTGTGCATTGGAGTGAGGGCTCAAAACTTCCCAGTTACATTTGAGCATTTGCCACGACATACTTGTGTTAGGTGCCACTATCCACAAGACTTTCATGAAAATTTTTGTATTGCAAAATATAACTCATTCTTTTAAAGTATAGCTGTTGATCTCATGCTACTTTACTTCTAAGAAATTTATTCGTAAATATAAATTATGTAATCAAAGTAACCTTGAAAAAGATATATTTTAATCACAAAGCTTAATTAGTGATTTATTTATTAATAAATTGAAATTGATTGGGAATTGTAAAGTTTAATTAATAAATTTATGTAAATCATAATTTATATGACCAAGATTGACTGCACTAAGTTTAAAATATCTAATTAGATACAAGATTACAACACAACAAAATCTTCAATTAAATTTCCAAATCCTAATTTTCTTTCTTGAGGGTTTTTGAGAAATTTTGATCTCATTAATAATTTCTTGCAAATTAAAATAATAATATTAATGAAGGAACTCCAAGAAGAGTTGCAAAGCTTCGGAGACAATACAGGGTAAAAGAGGTAACAAGTTTATAAATAAATGATCAAAAACACAATTGCCACTCTAATGCTGAACATCAAGCCAACCAAGAGGCTTGGAAAATTTAGGGGGCGCTTAGTTCAGATGGGACAATTAATTCTAATTAATGATATCTAATTAATTATATTTTTTTGATAAAAAATAAAAAATAGTTAAATTTTTTATATCAAAATTTAATATATTTTAATTAATTATATTGTTTTGCTAAAAAGGAAAAAAATAAAAATTTGTTAAATTTTTATTTTACATCAAATTTTAATATATTCTAATTAATGATATCTAATTAATTATATTTTTTTGCAAAAAAAATTGTTAAATTTTTTATATCAAAATTTAATATATTCTTATTAATTATATTTAATTTTAATATATTTAATTAATTATATTGTTATGCTAAAAAGGAAAAAATAAAAATTTATTAAAATTTTGTTTTACATCAAATTTTAATATATTCTAATTAATTATATTGTTTTTCTAGAAACGAAAAAATAAAAATTTTAAAATTTTTGTTTTACATTAATTTAATATATTCTAATTAATTATATTATTTTGTTAAAAAGGAAAAATAAAAATTTGTTAAATTTTAGTTTTACATCAAATTTTAATATATTCTATTTAATTATATTTAATTTTAATATATTTTAATTAACAATAATTAATTAATTATATTATTTTTTTTAAAAATAAAAAACAAAAAAATAATTGTCATGGTACGCTTGTGACACTCCTCTCACAGGTATGACAGAGATCTGTCACGCTGTTACTCTTGTGTGTTATCCAGGAATGACTCAGTCCTCTCATATTCGGGGGTATAGAGTAATCCCCAAAACTCAAATATTAAAATACTATTCACATAATGATAATATATAATCAACTGATTGTTTTTCATTCCTTATCCATTGATATCTTCCCAAACCCATTAACCAAGCATCCACTTACATTATTAAAGAAGCTTGGCAGAAGAGCAGAGAGATCGTACCTTTAACAACTATAATGAGAAAGTAAGGGTTAAAGGAGGCTAAAACTCCTTGTAAACCAAGCACTATAGTTAGTGTGAAGGGATTTAACAACAATAACCTCTCTTAGCCAATAATAAATGAGACAATTTAGAGCAATAGGAGTTGTTTTTTGATTTTGGAAGATTCTACTATTCATTTCTCTCTAAACACCATACAAGTAGCAGTTGAAACACAATTCTCTCTAAACACCATACAAGTAGCAGTTGAAACACAATTTAAAAATGCTAAGATTACACTTATTGTGGTTGTTGACCCCCTAAGCCCAGAAGATAACTTGATCCCATGAGTTAGGATTAGCTTATATATCACACCATTAAAATAACTTCTTTTATATGACAAATGAGTAAAAGCAAGATAAAAATAAATGGTAAAGGGTTTTTAGGGTCCAATTGACATAAATAGGAGGGAGTAAGGCCAGGAATCAAATTGATTTTATCTAAAGTCTTGAGGTATTTTTTTGATAGCCATCCAAGTTATAAAAGATATCTTAAGGACATGGTTTTTGAACCATAGCATATTAGACCAAAGGACACATTCTAAAGGAGGACCGAGCATATATGTATAAGACAAGTTGATGAATCTCCCTAACTTATGCCTTAACTAGGAGATGGAATCTTTTTTAATTGGGTCAGGCTTGTAGCTAAGGACAATGTTGAGGATATTGGACATTCCCTTTGCTTATAAGACCACTTGTCCTCTTATATGATAACTTTCATCTTAACATTTAGAGGGATTACATATTTCATAGGGAGAATGTTGGAACTATGTAAAGAGGCCCAAGATTAGACCGTTTATCATACCAGAAACTAGTGCTTTCTCCATTACCAATTTGATATTTCATTTCTTTATCGTAAACATCTCTTAGCATAAACATTTGGTTCAATGTCCAAGAAGTGTCAAGTTTTGTTGCATACTCTAGAAGTTTTTCCCTTTTAAATATTCCTTATAATTACATTTCCCTTTGTTAGAGATTTGAATGCATTTTATCTTTGATCCTCTTTGATCCTTAGGAAGACAAGCCTCTTTCCAACTGATTTTAGCCATTCCTTTTGAGAGGCCTAAACCACTCCATAAGAAGTTTTTAAATGTTTTCTTACTTACTTTAATAAGGTTAAGAGGCAATACAAGATGAGAACTCCAATATATGTGAATATGATTAAGAATAGAGGATATAAGCTAACGCCTTCCAACATAGGATAAGACCTTATTCTTCCAGTAGTGAGTTCTCTTCAAAATGGAATCAATTAGAGGGGCACAACCCTTATATGGAGGTGTTGTGGTGGTTATAGGAGTACCCAAGTATCAAAAAGGGGAATTATGAATTTGGAGCCTTGTGAACTTTGCAAGTTCCTAAGAGAGTTCCTTTAGGCAACAAAAGACAAACAACTAACTTTTAGAGTAGTTAATAGTGAAATCAGATAATTTAAAGAACTTTTTAAAGGAGTGCCTTAATTTCCCTTTAGATTGCTTATCAGCTTTAGGGTCTGTTTGGTTGAATGTTAATTAATGGAACGAAATGGAACGATTTATAATAGAATGAAATGTAATATAGTGAAAAGTTGTTTGGGAGGGATGGAAAGGTTTATAATGTAATATAATAAAACATTGTTTGGAAAATAGATGAAATGAAATGTAATGTATAATAAATTACTATTATACCCCTAATATTAAAATAGTTGTTGCAAGAAGTTTAACGCTATGATTTTAAAACAGAAATCATGTCTAATTAAAAAGTCACGATTGTTTAAGTCATAACCGTGACAAATAAGTTTTTAAATATATTTTATATTTTAAAATAATAAAAGTTTTATTAATAATTATATATAATTTATTATTAATTATATAAAATTATTATTATTAATTATTTAATAGATTTTATTCTATTATATGTGATTTATATTTAAAAATTATTTATTTATTTATTATTTATATAGAAATATATACAAACAATTAAATAATAATTTTTAAATATATTTTCTATTTTTCATTAATAAAAATTTTATTAAAATTATTTATTTTATTATTAAATATATACAATTTGTTATTAATAATATAAAAATATTATTATTAGGGCAAGGAGAAATAATATACAAAAATTATTAATTATATACAATTTATTATTAATAATATAAAAAATTATTAGGGTAAGGAGAAATAATATAAAAATATTATTAATTATATACAATTTTTGTGGATCATAATAAATGAGTATGGGGAACCTCCCAAATCGGAGATTTCTTATTTTCACTGTTTAAGATGGAATAGAACGTAACATGAAAACCTCCGATTCCATCCTATTTTATTCTATTTCATTATGAAACCCTCAACTAAACGATAGAAGTGTATTACGTTCCACTCCATTCCATTACTAACCCTCCAACCAAACAGGGCCTTAAGAAATAAGTCATCAACAGGTAACATATTGAAAAGCTTCACATTTTTGCATTTGTAGTGATAGGTAAAAGGCATACCTTGAGCAATGTTATAAGAGACGTATTTGCTTAAAACCTCTATGCATATGATAAATAAATATGGAGAGATGGGTTTTCCCTTTTCAAATATATTTAACCCTTTTAAACATACGTGTAACATCCCGTTCTCATATGAAGGGATAGGACCCGAAATTTCAATGCATGTGAGCTTAAAGAGCGATTAAGGAAATGCATTATCTTGCTCATGCATAATGTTAGCATATCTACTTTGCACAAAAAAATCTGGGCACGATTGTTTTTAAATACGATGTTGTTGAAAATGAGAAGCTGAGAAAGTGGAAAGAATGATTTAGGTATGAGTTGAGATAAGGAAAGACGTGAAAACAAAATTGGGAGTGATCTG
>JANQBM010000006.1:17693677-17733625 GCA_025594535.1 Erythroxylum domingense
TGAAACACATTATGCAATTGAGACATCTCATTCGGTAAGGCCAACTTATAGGCCAAAGGTCCTACCCTCTCAATGATTTCATAAGGACCAATGTACCTGGGGCTTAACTTGCCCTTTTTACCGAATCTCAATACTCCCCTCCAAGGTGACACACTCAAGAATACTCTGTCCCCCACATTGTACTCCATATCTTGTCGGTGTTTATCCACATAACTCTTCTGTCTATCCTGAGCCGCTTTGATTCAGCTTCGGATCAATTTCACCTTATCCACTGTATCTTGTATCAACTTTGGGCCTTCCACTATTCTTAAGCCCTCTTCATCCCAATACAATGGTGTCCAACATTTTCTACTATACAGTGACTCATATGGTGCCATTCCGATACTACTGTGGTAATGATTGCTGTATGCAAATTCTATCAGCGTTATGTACTGATCCTAAAATCCTTGAAACTCCAATACACAAGCTTTGAGCATATCCTCAAAAGTCTTTATTGTCCTTTCACTCTGTCCATCTGTTTGAGGATGAAATGTAGTACTGAAATTCACCTTAGTACCCATAGCAAATTGTAAGCTCTTCTAGAACCTCGAAGTGAGCCTAGGATTCTTGTCCGATACAATGGACACTGGAACCCCATGCAGTCATACCACTTTATTCACATATCTCTGAGCTAACTGATCAAGTGGGTTATTTTCTCTCGCTGGTAAAAAGTGGGCCGACTTAGTCAATCGGTCCACCATATAGCATCATGATGCCTCGAAGTCTTAGGCAAACCCATGATGAAGTCCATAGTAATTCGTTCCCATCTCCACTCCGGAATGGGCAATGAATGGAGCTTTCCTACTGGAGGTTGATGCTCAGACTTAAACTGTTGACATGTTATACATCGAGATATATAGTTTGCCACTTGCTTCTTCATTCCAAGTCACCAGAAATGCTGCTTCAGTGTATTATATATCTTGGTAGTACCAGGATGTATAGCATAGGAAGCCATATGAGCTTCCCCAAGAATCTCCTTCCTCAGATTATCTACATTAGGCACACACAGCCTCTGTTTCAACCATAAAGTCTCATCCCTCAACTGAAATTCAGAATCCGGATTCATCTTCACCTTTTCCATAAGATTCTCCATGTTGGGATCTTTCCTCTGTACTCTTCTAATTCGATCATGAAACATTGGCTTAAGTTTCAGAGTAGCAATCAAGGCCTCATTGTGTTCCAGATTCAACTCCACATTCAGAGCTCTCAAATGAATCAAATTAGGTAGCCTCGATAACTGAATCTGAGCTACACTGGTACTAGATTTTCTACTCAAAGCATCGGCCACCACATTTGCTTTCCCCGGGTGGTACTCAATTGTGCAGTCATAATCCTTCAATAACTCAATCCATCTCCTCTGTCAAATTCAACTCTTTCTGACTCAACAGATACCTCAAACTCTTATGATCTATATAAATCTAGAAGGTCTCTCCATACAAGTAATGTCTCCAAATCTTTAGAGCAAAAACAACTGCAGCTAGATCTAAATCATGTACTGGATAATTGATCTCGTGAGACCTTAATTGTCTCGATGCATAAGCGATCACCTTGCCATGCTGCATCAATACACATCCCAATCCTTGATGCGACGCATCATTGTACACCACATATCCTCTAGTCCCTGATGAAATAGTCAACACTGGTGCAGTAGTCAACTGATGTTTCAGCTCCTGAAAGCTATTCTGACACTCCTCATTCCATCTGAACACTACATTCTTCCTTAGAAGTTTTTCAGAGGGGATGAGATCAAAGAAAATCCCTTGATAAATCTCCGGTAATATCCTGCCAATCCTAGGAAGCTTCGGATTTCAGAAACATTCCTCGGAGCTTCCCAATTCATCACTGCCTCTATCTTCTTTGAATCCACCTGTATGCCATCTACAGTCACTATATACCCCAGAAACACAACCTGATCGAGCCAAAATTCACACTTACTGAATTTGGCATACAACTGCCTTTCCCTCATAATCTGTAATATAACCCTCAAATGCTCATCATGCTCTTTTCTGCTCTTCGAATACACCAAGATATCATCAATGAACACAAGTACAAATCGATCCAGGTATGGCTGAAATACCTTATTCATCAGGGCCATAAAAGCTGCCGGGGCATTAGTTAGCCTAAATGGCATCACTAGGAACTCATAGTGCCCATACTTGCTCCTGAATGCACTCTTAGGTACATCAACCTCTGTTATCTTCAACTGATAATACCCTGATCTCAGATCCAGCTTAGTAAATACTTGAACTCCCTGTAACTGATCAAGTAAATCATCGATTCTAGGCAGTGGTTACTTATTCTTCACTATTACCCAATTCAGCTGTCTATAATCGATGCATAACCTTAAAATCCTATCCTTCTTCTTAACAAACAGTACTGGATCTCCCCAAGGCAAAACACTGGGTCTAATAAAACCCTTTTCCAGCAACTTCTGAAGCTGAGCCTTCAAATCTTTCAGTTCCATAAGTGCCATCCTATATGGAGGGATAGATACAGGAGCAACACCTGGAACTAGATCAACCATGAACTCCGTTTCCCGATCTGGTGGTAAACCAGGTAACTCATCGGGAAGCACATCTAGGAATTCCCTAACCACTGGAATGTCTTGTATACTTTGCTCAGCTCTAGTATCAACGACGTGGGCCATATAAGCCTCACATCCTCCCTGCATTAATCTCAGTGTACTAAAAAATGATATCATCCTAGCTGGCACTGTCTGACTAACTCCTCTAAAAATTGCTCTCGGCTGACCATGAGATTCCAGCACTACTTCCTTGGAGTAGCAGTTCATAATGGCCCTATGGACAGTGAGCTAATCCATGCCTAGGATCACATCTATCTCCCTCAACTGTAATACCATCAGGTCTGCCTCCAACTCTGCTTGATCAATCCTAATCAAGCACCCCTTGCAGACCTCACCTATAAGAGTAGTACTGCCTATTAGTGTACTCACCTCTAATCCATACTGTAGTAACTCCCTATCACAATGCAATCTACATGCCAAATGCGGTACGATAAAAGAGTGTATGGACCCTAGATCTAGCAGTGAAAATGCCTCAAAGTTATAAATAAGAAGCGCACCTGCAACTACATCCGGTGAGTCTTGGGCCTCCTACCTGGTTATAGCATAGACCCTGACCTAGGACTGTGGTCAGTTTCCCCGCCCCTCAGTCCTCATGAAAGAACTCCAAGCTCTTCCTTTATCTCTACCTCGGCCTTTCTGTCCAGATCCACTACCTCTACTCTGCTGGACTATAGTATTACTCCCAAATCGTCCACTAACAACATACTGAGCTCCCAAAGTAGCAGGGCAATGTCAGATCTGGTGATCCATTGAGCCGCATTTGAGGCAAGCTCCAGTCAGTCTCCAACACTCACCACCATGCCTCTTCTCATAGTGCTCACAAACTAGAAATTGATTCTGTCCTATACCCCTTCCACTGCCAGTCTGTGAAAACCTACCCCTCTGCCCAGATCCTGACTGCCTAGATCCACCTGATGATCTGAAGGCTCTATTCTGACGCTTACTGAAACTCCTGCCAGAACTGCCCTGACCCTTACTAGGCCTCTTCCCTCTGGACCCTTGCCTAGTCTCAGTATGTTTCTCTCTCATCAGCTGTTCAATTCTAATCAAAGCAGCCCTCAACTTAATGAAAGTACCCAGATCTAACCGGGCCAACCTTGTTCTGACCTCCATATTAAGTCCATTCTCAAACCTCCTACACTTGTCTTCTTATGTAGGGATCAAAGTAGTAGCATAACCCATCAGTTCATTAAATCGGATCTCATATTCAATCACTGACATCCTACCTTGCTTCAATTCCAAGAACTCCTGCATCTTCATGTCCAAATAGATCTTGGGCATGTAGTTGTCTCTGAAGACCCTCAAGAAGTCTTCCCACTTTAATTGGCAGGGTCTGGTGGTACTGCCTGGAACAGTTTTCCACCACTGAAAAGCTGGACCCGGTAGGAGAGACACTGCATAATCGAACCTCTCACAGGCTCGCAATCCATCTGATCAAATACCCTCTCTATCCTCTCTAACCATCCCTCAACCTTAGCAGGGTCTGTGCTGCCATAGAAGTCCACAGCTCCCTGCTTTCGCAGCTTATCATATCTCCTCTCCCTTCTCTCGGGAACTCTAGGAGGCCTTTCTTCAGATCGAGGTGTCGAGGATTCTCTACTGGCTCATACCGATCTTTGGTCAGCTGGTTGGTCAATTTGATCACCTAGAGCGGATGACCTATAACAAATAATAACTTCAATCATTATCCTCATTTTTCACGATATTTCATGCTTAACATTCCTATATGTCCCAATAGATGCTAAACCATGCTCTAATACCACCTAAATGTAGTGCCCCCTTACCGTAGGGTACACACCGGGACGCCCAGAGGTCATTCTGGTATATATACTATGATAAGGGTGAGCTACGTTCGATCGCTACATTCACTTCACATGGTATGGTATCATAATTCACTTATAAAGTATCATAAGAAAACCACAATATTTTAAAACCAACTTTTTCCTCATTTTATTTCATAAACACCCGATTGTCTACATTGTGACTTTCAACAATTTTCATATGTATATCATCAAAACCTAATACAATAGTACTACTTGAATGACGAAAATATGTACAATCTAACTAATATGTCCAAAAATCCCAGCTGACCGACCTTTGAGCCATGACTTCTCTTGCTAATCACAATTTACACGGCTGGTAGAGCCACTCAGTAGCTAGAGTTGTCTCTCGGTCCTGAAAAGACAACGTTGCAATTTTGGTGAGTTTTACGAACTCAATGAGGTAACCATCATCGATGGTTCACTCAATACATGCAACACATCATTTCACATAACATATAATCTCATTGTTGCATATTTGATCACGTTTCACATTTTCACTTAAGCATAGGCGAATTATGCATTTCAATCAATCAAACATACATAACCAAATGCATATGCGATGATCATGAGACTATTTTCCAATTGTTATGTTGTTGTGACCGAGTGCCTGAACTGTCCCGTATTTATTTTGGATACCGGGCTCATTAATAACTGTCCCTTATCCGATGAGGATATAGGGCTCATTACTCGTTGAGCCTGAGGCTCTGAAACACTTGTGAGCTCGAGGCTCATTTTCACTCGTTGAGCTTTAAGCTCTGATCATTGGCTACTCTAGTCACAACTTCCATTATCTGATTATGCATTCATGAATGGAATGCATGTAATACAATCAATCACATTATATAACACATAGGTCTTTACATTCACATACAAGTAGCACTTCAATAACTCAATCCTCATTCACATTCATCGGACCTTCTGTCCGAAATCCACAATCAAACACATTCATTTCACATTCATTTATCATGCACAGTATAACTTAAGCAAACAATAATTGAGAGAAACCATCTAGGTTACTCACAAGTTGCTCCCGAAGCTAATGCCTAGAAGTGCCGGCAAGTTGCTCCTCTATAACAAATAACATACATATATATCACAATTTGCACAATTATGCATGTTCATTAATGCACATATATGAAATGAATTATGTACAATGCATGTTCATGACAATCCTGGGTATCCTTCCATCAAGGTTATCATAAACACAATAAAAAATCGAAACTCACTTAACTAGCATTGTTCGTAGGGTTTATACCTTAACAACCCATTTTAATCTAATTTCATAACCTAAGGAGCCTTTTGAACTCTGACTTTCTAGTTTACTATTCATGTTTAATTAGAGAGTGTAATTTATATAATTTGGTCATATAAGTAGAAAGTAGTTGAAGCAAAAGTAGACAAAACAGAAGTAGATGAATATTCAAAACACAGACGATGGCTAAAGGCAGATGAAGTGAAACACAGACAGAAGCAAAAGACAGATGGAAGCAAAACATAGACGATAGGTGGTCAACACAGACGAAGGAAAGTCAACCACAGACGATAAGAAATATAGACGTTAGGTGGTCAACACAGAAGAAGGAAAGTCAACCACAGACGATAAGAAATACAGACGCTAGGTGGTCAACACAGACGATAGAATAGTCAACCACAGATGATAAAACACAGACGCTAAGTGGTCAACTTAGACGATAGAATAGTCAACTATAGACGATAAAATACAGACACTAAATGGTCAACTCAAACAATAGAATAGTCAACCACAGATGATAAAACACAAACGCTAAGTGGTCAACTCAGACGATAGAATAGTCAACCACAGACGATAAAACATAGACGCTAAGTCTTTATAGATGAAACGTCTATGCTCCTGGACATCTCTAAGTCTTCATCAACTCTCATATAAACACCTAAGTATTCATACATGCTCAGTGAAGAAACAGAGCATATCACCTTTCCATATCTAACTCTCTACACTAATCGTATACATCATTTTATTTCTATTTCAACTCTAAGAACCATTTCACAACACTTGATCACTAATAATCCATCAAAACCCAAATAACACCATATCCCCAAATTTTCATCCCTTTATTACAGTGTTCAAAAATATAATGATATGTAAATGTCATGCTCATGCAGATGATAGTAACTCATCATATTTATTTCAAAATCTCCAATACTACAGAATTTATTCAATGCCTTCTTGTTGAAAAACTCCAAGATCTTCAACTATCCCCAAAACCTTAATTTCATGCAAAATCACGTACTCCTCTGTGAACACTCACCAACTTCTGATTTTTCTTGAGGCAGAAGAAACACTTTAGGAGTAAAGGAAATGGTGAGGGATATGAAGAATCATAGTTAACTCTCAGAAGGAGTTTGATGGAAAGCTCTGTGTATGGGAAGAAATTCGGAGAAGATGATAATAAGGAAAGAACTTAGGAAAAGTACCAATCCCCTTTTTAACTCTCGGATTACTCAAACTTACTTCTGACACATGATAAAAGCAACTTTACACTTGTCACTTTCCTAAGGTCTAAGTTCTGACTTAGTTTCTTTTGAACCAACTCCATCTAACTCTCATCTTTACAATCCAACCATCTCCAAATCTTCATTTGATTTCTTCTCTTCTTTTTCCTATTTCCCATAATATTTTATAAATTACAAAATATATCCTAAGTTCATCAAAATTCATAAATCTCACAATTCTATTAACCAATAATATTTCCAATGCAAAAACATTCAAAATTCTCAAAAATTCACAATTTAATCCAATTATACCTGGAATTATTCATGAATGCACGTACACTTAAATTCATGTGCAAAAAAGTTCACTATTCACTTGCATGAGTATGTCATATTATGCATGAACATAAAAATGCATCTCTTGCATCTCTTGCATCTCACCGAACACTCCTATTTACTATTCTAACCTTCCCATAGGTAATGGGATATTACAATCTTAGCACGTCCCAGAGGTATCATAACTTTACTTGTTGTTGGAAAATTACAAGGAAAGTATTAAAATATCTTTGAGGGAGATGATAAAGGGGATATCCAAAGCTATAACAACTATAGAGACATCAAACTATTTAGTCACACTATGAAGTTATGGAAGAAGGTGATTGAGAAGAGAGTAAGAAAGGAACGCACCTATCTTGAAGAACTAGTTTTCCTTTATGCTGGAAAAGTCCATGATAGAAGCTTTACATCTCCTTAGAAGATTAATGAAATATTACAAGGAAAGACATCATAACCTACTTATAGTTTTAACTGCGTTTGGATCTGCGATACCGTGGGGATAGTACTTATTCACTGCAGTTTTCAAACGTAGTCACATGTTTGGATCTGCGGTAAACGATCGGAGATTGGAAAAAATGCGGTGCCACCATAGAAATCAATATACAAAAAGAGAGTTGTAGTAGGAAACTGCTTCTGCGGTGGAAATTTTACTTTCTATTAATAATCTTCACTACAAGTATTATTTTCCATTAAACTCTTAATTAATATGACTAATAATATATTTTTATGAAATATTTTAATTACTAAATTTATTTTATTTATATTTTCTTATTTTAATTTAATATTTTATTATTTGTAATTTTAAATTTATATGACTAATAATATATTTTTTAATTATTTATACAACAATTAATAGTTTATTAAATCAATGAACTTTTTAGTCATTTTATTTCTTTTCAGCAATCGTAACCGCATTTTCCAAACACATATTTTTACATTTCAGCAGTTACCAAAATAGCAATCCCGAACACATAAGTACTTATTAAGAATAAGTACTTATTATTTCAACAGGTTGATTTCAACAGGTTGTCAACTACTACTGGTCCCCCAAACTAAGCCTTTATTTACTTAGAGAATGCTTATGATAGGGTACTTACGGAAACTATGTGGAGGTGTTTAGAAGTTAAGAGAGTTTCTATGACCTATATATAAGTTATTAAGGATATGTATGAAGGTGTACAAACTAGAGTAAGTACAATAAGAGGAGATACAGAGCATTAATGTTGGTGTATTTAAAGGACACGGTTATCAACATACATGTGTTAATGCTAGTTCATCTCATTGTATCTGAATTTCAAATTTAAAAAAATAAGAATGAGTTGCAAGCAAAGGAGGAGTTAGAAAATATAAAAACAGGAACCCTATAACGGTGAAAAGAAGGAGAGATAACCAAGGAAGTCTCTTTAGATCAGATTTTCATCAATCTAAAGTGAAGTTTTTGGAGATTTTAAAGATTCCAACCATGTTTTCAAAGATTTTCAGGTTTTTCTTTAGTTTTGGTGTTATCTTTTCTACTATCGTGAGCTAAATATCTTTTGCTATCTGGATTAGATGAACCCCAAAGTGGATTTTAAAGTGACTTTGTTTTAATTTAATTTATTCTTTAATTTCATTAACACTCAATTTTGTGTTCATATTTATTCTTAAGTTAGCATTGCTAGAATATTATTTCATATATGACCTCATACAATTGAGATTGAGAAATTTAATATATACATAGATCTAACATAATTGACCCTAGTACATAAATTTAATGCATGCAAATCTAGAGATAGTTCAACATAGATCCTCTATATTAGGGTTAAACCAAACAATGAGATTCATAAATCGCCAATGCAATTAAGTGGGATTTAACTAAAAATATATTTTAATTAGTCAACCTAGAATTAGGTGCTAATAGTCTTGAGAAAGATATTGGCATAATTTAGAAATTTCTGGGGTCCAATAAATTTTAGAATGAATTGATTATTGAAATCATGACATGAGAAATCTTAGTTAGAATTTGAAATAAAAGTACTTCTATTTTACTGTTTTATTTTAACTCTTTTACTTTTTAGTTTTCTTTGATTGTGTTGATTTTTCTTTAATTTATTATTTTAATTTTAAATATGAATTATCACCATCATCTTAATTGTCAATTATATAATAGAAAAAGAGTTATTATTAGTACTTATAGTCCCTATAGAATTGACACTTGGAACTCTAAGCCTTATACTATACAATGATACGTTCATTTGCCTTGGACATTCTATAGACTAAAGGAGTTCAGTAATGTATATTATATATGAGAGTTTACCAATTGGTAAGAGGATTATAGTGTGGCAACATTACCTACGGCCTAAAAGTTTATTATACATACTAACCATAAATAGTTATAGCATCTAAAGGGATAAGGTAATTTAAACAAACGCCATGTTAGATAGATGGAATTCATTGAAAGATTTGCACATGTCATTAAGTATAAAAAAAGCTATTGAAAACATGGTTGTTAATGTATGATCTCAGTATGTTTTTCTTACTTCCTTAAATGTGAAATCGTTAGGATTTAAACATATGACGGAATTGCATGCAAATGACATTGACTTTAGTAATGTATATTTGGCATGTTAAAAAGTGGAATTTGATAATTTTTACAAGCATAATGGGTAATTATTTCGTAAAAATAAATTATATGTTCTAATTTTTTCTATGTATAAGTTTATGCACACAAGGTCTATGGTAGAGGCTTAATAGGTCTTTTTGGCATAAAAAATACATTAGACATGTTACATAAGCATTTTTTTAAGACTAGGATAAGACATGATGTGTAATAGGTGCATCACTTTTAGAAAGGCTAAATCTTGGGTTTTATAACATAGATTATAAACACCCTTACAGGTACCTAGTGAACTATATATATTCCTATTGACTTTTTCACAATTATTACTTAGGTCGAAAAAGGGTAAAGATGTTAGAGTAGTGCCCTAAAGGCAATCACCTTTAGTGCTTTTTGTATAAAGTTGTGTACAAATTTATTTTTAATAATAAAGAAAAGTATTTCATTAATTTGGTGTTCATTATTTATGAATTGATATTGATCTATAAGCAAATTATTGAAGTCCATGATATATGACATAGCTTGAAGGAAATTATGATGTGATCATACTACTAAGATTCTTATCATGTGCAATTATGTCAGTAACTAAATTATCCCTAGTCATAGGATTAACGAGACTGGACATCGTTAATCCAGATAGATTAGCACATGTCAAACTCCTTGATTTGATTGAGCAGTGGATCTCAGAAACTGTAAACATGAGATGTTTAGAGTTGAGATGTGGATGCTTACTAAAGGTAGTAAGTACAATGGATGACCAAACATGAGATCATCACATAGATGTCCTATTCTAATGTTAGTGATAATCTCATCATAATAATGGTGCAAATATCCTTAGACTTGAGGTACTCAATGATATCTTGGATACTGATTCTGTGTTTTGACTCCATTCCTTGTTGCCTTGCAAAGGTCACTCATAGGGTGGTGATTGGGTACAGCTTGAGGTATTGGAAGATAATTGAGTAGTCAATAGAGGATTTACCACTTCTATGATAGCAGAAGATAATACTGACGGCCTCTTATTGGGGTCATTACTTGGAAATCTCTGGTCGAAGTACATGTGTCATGAAGAATGTCTTCATTGACATATAGAGTAATGAGTCCTAGGACAAGAACTGATATCACTTGGGCTAGATTTGATGTAGTTAGTCTAGTGAGAGTTGATACTTTGCCCATACTCATAACTAAGTGGGGTATAGCATGGTGAAAGGATGAATTCCACAACAATTGTCTATAGGAGGGTTCATGAGATAGTTCGTGACAAGCACAAATTCGTTCGTCAAACCATTTACTTTCCAATCAATTGGGGGTTATGATGTGTTGCTAGATGCCACTCCTGACTTGTTCGGATTAAGTGTCAATCCAAGTGACCAACATAACTGGGAACTTAATGGGTCGTACACATAAGAGTGACTCGAAGGATTCGTAAAATGGTTTTGGATAGAGATCTATTATATGGAGAGCAATAAAACCAAATGGATCCTGATGAGATCACGATGTCGATATTGCTAAAATAGGTCTCTGGTGTTTTTCCACACCCGGGACTCAGTAGGACCGACCCCAATGTGACTGGACCACCTCAGCTATATATATATAAAAAAAAGATGAGGGAGGTTTCTTTAAAGTTATGCATTTATTGTCTTTAAATGATAAAAGACAAAGATGATAAAAGATAAAAACAAAAAGGCTAGTAAGATGATGATAATCGTTTAAATGGTTTGGTAAGCCATCTACACGATTCTAACCTAATTGTCATCATCTTTCTCATCTTCTTCCTTTTCATTCTTTTTTACGTTTTTGCTCTCCATAGAACAAAGAAGAGAGCTAGCACTCTAGTCTTTGTTCTACTCATTTCTGGATTAAAGAGTTTGATTCAGTTCGTTGCTCCGATCTCTGCCTGAATACCATTAGAGACGGTATGTTTTTGTAGCACCCTACTCCCATATGACAAATGTCCATACACCCGTCGAACGAATGTGCACATGCTAGACAGAAATGGCGTGTTAACTATTTCACTTTCACTACATCGCATGGTTTCATAATTAAAACCCAGAAATAACACAATGTCTAAAATCCCAAAATTTCCTCATTTCATTTCATAAACCATAATTTACAATGTAGCATTATGTCTATCATCCATGTTTATATAATATCAACCTATCAGAGTCCACAGCTCTGTCTGCAAAATATACTACATACATGAGGAATTAAAAAAAATTAAGACTAATCTTTTAGTCCTAGCTGACCAATTTTTGAGCCATGTCTTCTATCTAAAAGTTGTATAAAATCTCTTCTAAACATTCTTAAAAGCTAAGTCGTTGCTCTCTCGAACTTGAAAATGTCAATGATGCAATTTGGTTGAGTTTTACGAACTCAGTTGAGTAACCATCCTCTATGGTTCACTCATATTACACGTATCACAACAATTCATACATTCGCATAATTCACATTTATCAATATGTAGCATCACAACATACTTTGATCATAAACTTTCATATTTTTCAATCAATTCGATTCCACATTTCAATTGCAACCATTCAAATCATATAATTCATGTGTATATGCAATATTTATGAGACTTCACGTTCATTTAGTTCCTTGTTATGATCGAGTGCCTTTTTCACTGTCTTGTATCCATTGTGGATATCGGGCTCATTTATACTGTCCCTTATTCGTTGGGGATACATAGCTCATTTTACATGGTGAACCATAGGCTCTTATCACAGTTTGAGCTTTAAGCTCTTTTTCACTGGTGATTCCAGTCACAACTGCCTTTATCTTTCATGCATTCATGTAATGAAGTAAACCATGTGTATTCAATCATTATGCTCATTCAGTCACATTCACATTCTTTCTCATTCACATTTGTCATCGGACTTTTAGTCCGGCATTCAACATTTAAGTTAAGAAACAAGTAGTCAATCACATTCACGTTCAAGTAGCACTTCCAATGTTTTATTCATACATCAAACGCCTAGTATATTGAATGTCCAGAAATTAGTACATACACATCACATACCAATTCAACTCAAAATTAAATAAACAATCAAGGTGAGACCATCTTAGGTTACTCATAATTGCTCCCTCTAGCTTATTATCTTGAAGTCCCGACAATGTCTGGAACTGGTCGCTCAACGTGCTCTTCTATATGCAATCATATACATTTTCACATTACTACGTTGTACATTCAAAATAATAAGCACATCTATAAATGTATCATGTATTATGCATGTTCAATGACAAATTCATAGGTATGTTTCTTTGATACACTTTAGAAACAATTTACAACTCTTTCCAAGCATTCTTTACTCCAAAATACACTTTACTTACCGTAACCCTTTCATTCAAAATCAACTAAATTCAATGACCAAATTGATTGCATAAAACTCATTTAATTCAACATTTCCTACCTCATTCATAATGCATCAAACAATCTTATCACACATTTAACCAACTTTTCCCTGATTTTCTCAGGTAGATTTTGGGTCAACTTTGTATGGCCATTTTGACCTAGAAACTCACATTTTGAGACAATAATTTCTTCTAATCAAATGTTCCTATATGGATTAAGTTTCAAAAAAAATAAAAATCATTCAATTTGGTTCATGATTCCATGAGTTATGTTCAAAATACCACAGATTATGCACGTTCGAAATTTTGGCTAGTGCATGATTGAAGAATTAGTGCACTCTAACTTGTAAAACTCATATCTATTAATTCTGATATCCAAAAATTACAAAATTTATACCAATAGAAAGCTAAGAGAATCAGATACAACTTTTATGAAGAAAATGTTTCTGATTCGGCCTACATCAATACAGTTTATTCTATAAAAATAGGAAATGATTTCTATCAAGGGTAGTGCTATAGCCTATGCTAGAACTCAACTTTAAGCTAAATTTCAAGACCCTTAAGGATAGAATTAAAATTCAATTCCTTCACAAAAATTGTATCAATATGTATCTAGTTTACCCTAAATCAAAATCCATCCAATTTGGATATCTACAGATCAATATATTTCCAAAATACAGATGTATGTTCAACTTCATTTCATTTCTCTTCTAATTTGTCCTTTTAATTCCCCTCATTTCAATGCATCACATTGCTCCCTTTCTTTAGCTCTAAACTCATTTTTGTTTAGCACTATAACAGCTTCCAAATATTCACATGATTATACACTAAAAATAGAACATGAACATATATTATCTCTTTATAAATTTCTGCATTCTCTCTACAATATTTAAGTGATCATTCTAACTAAAAATCATCTCTCTAACAATTTATGAATTATCATTCACAATAAACACAAAAACAAGACATCTATAAGCTCATTTCCTCACTCACGTTGCAACATATACTCATCACCATTATGATCATTTAACCTCTAACTATCATCATATAAGTTGTTATTTAGCAAACCATGAAGACCAATGCTTTATACTTGTTTAACTTCAAGATCTTCAAGTCACAACTTAACCCTAACTTCCAAGCATCCTACGATCATCATATTTCTTGGATGGGTTAGGCTAGTTGGGTTCTTTAAGTGACAAGAAGATGAAGACAAAGATCTTAAAATGGTAGTGTAAGATTTGTCAAAAATCTCAACATGAAGAGAGTTGGGTTGAATTTCGTGAGATGGAGATACGAAAATGAAAAGATCTTATAGCAGAAGAAGAAAATGAAGAGATGAGAGTATTTAGCAATGGTCTTTCAACAAGTGAATTTCGTGTAGGTTAAAAGAGCAAGACTAAAAAGCTTGGTAAGTGTCATGACACTTACCTCTTAATTAATAATGCTAACCAAAATAATATCTTCAATATTGTACCCCATATCAACTAATCTTCAGTCCATTTATCTCCAATTTCTAATCCAATTATCTCTCATTTCTTTATGACCTTGTCAATAAATCCTAAGGTCATATGCCAATTTTTTCCACTGTCATTTGACACTTATTTTGACTACCATAATTCAATTGTCTTGCCACTTGACATTTTTCTTGGTCCAAAAATAGCCAAAATTTCAAACTTTCTCAAAATTTAACCAAAAGTTTTAAATCAATAATTGTACTCATCAAATCAATTTTCAAGACATATAATCCACAATTCATACCGAAATCACTTTTATAAATCCATTATACCCGAAAAATGTCAAAGAATGCATGTACAATTATTTTAAAGAGTGTCAACATTATTCACGTGTATGAGTATGCCATATGATGCATGAAATGTACTTCTAAATTCTCAATAAACTCTCATGAAAAGAATCCTAGGGTCCTAACCCTGATCATGGGATGTTACAGTTTTGATCATTATGGTTTGCGATAACCCAATGTGTAGAAGATCGAAGAACAAAGGAGACTACACATAAGGTATATGGTTATTATATGAATAATTGATTTATGTAAATGCCATGAATTCCTATATATATATATATATATATATATATATATATATTTATATATATGTGTGTGTTATGAACATGTATGTGAATTGGGAATTTTCAACTAGGTTTAATGGTATTTCCTTATATAGGCATATAGATCATCGCACTGTGTGTCTATGATGCATACACTGGGATTTTCTTACAAAAGAAAATATATTTCTGGTAGTTGATAGGTTCTCTAAGATGGAGCACATTATTTCTTGTAATAAATTGATAATGTATCCTATATTGATAATTTATTCTTAAGAGAAGTACGATTATATGGAGTTCTTAAGAGCATAGTAAGTGAGGAATACTATGTTCCTTAGTTACCTTTAGAAAGTTTTGTGGGCTAGTTAGGAATAAAGTTATTGTTTTCAACTAGTCATATTCAAACTGATGATCAAACTAAAGCAGTAAATAATCCCTTATCCATTTTACATCGTGATACCATTCAACAAAACTTAAAGAATTAGGAAGAGGGATTGTCATTTGTTAAGTTTGTATATATATAGTAGGAGTATATATTCGTATACTAATTATTCACCATTTGAGACTATTTATGGTTTTAATCTACTATCATTTTTTAATAAGTTTTTCTCTCTTTCATTTAATTAAATAGGCGACAACTTAATTGATTATAAATCAACATCTTTTGGGCATGCTTTATGCAATAAGAGCCTAAGCTTAGAGCGAATTTTGAAAATGTATGATTAGAATTGAATGTTAAAGGAAAAAAGACCCTAAAGTCATAGAAATTATTC
Organism: Erythroxylum domingense; assembly: GCA_025594535.1. NCBI lineage: Eukaryota > Viridiplantae > Streptophyta > Magnoliopsida > Malpighiales > Erythroxylaceae > Erythroxylum > Erythroxylum domingense. The sequence goes on from JANQBM010000006.1 coordinate 17,709,710, forward strand.
AATTGGAATCCCAAGTTGACAGATTCCTAAACTCATGTTTGGCTTTCATAAAAAAATTATCCATAAAATATTACACAAGTAAAATTTTGATAAATTACAAGAACCTCGCTGTAATAATTTTTGCTAATGTTAATATATTCTTTTAATTTTCAAAATTTTTGTCATCCCAACTGGAAGTGATAGACCTTGCTATGTAATTTCACTATAAAACTTTTACATTAGATTATAAAGTTGTAGTTATCAAAATTCAAGCAATGATAATGCTTCCACCTTCTCAGGTTGTGATGGAGCCCCAAAAAAGGATATTGTAAAACTTTTCCCTTATATTTGTTGGAAAGCATGGCTTATTTTCGGTATAACCACAACTTTCAAAGGAAGTTTTCGTTTTTGTATTCTTTCAAGTCCTTTTCTTTAGGCTTGCGTTCATTGCTAAAATTTGACAAAACCTACAAGTTTTGGAGTGGCTGCCTTTATAGTACTAAATGAAGCTTTATACTTGGGATCTTAGTTTAAAATAGGTGGCAAGGCCACCATCTTAGTTGGGATGATATGGTGACCTCTAATTATTTTTAGAAAAGCCATACATAGATGTTTTGGTGGAATTACAAAAATTAATTTTCAAAATGTTAAAGTCTGATTTTTAATATTATTAAATATTTTGATTTAAGCAAAAATTTATTATAAATATTACAATTTAAAGAATTGTCAAGGCCTTCAGAAATGTCCAACAAAAGAAACATTCCTTCTGCTCTGATGTCATAAACTGGATTTATGAAAAACTGATAACAAAGAGCACGGTAGATAGTTTGAGCAAAACTGAAACCTAATTTGATGAATTTAGAGTCAACCTTAGCAACAATTTGTTAGAATAACAGAAAACAACATTTTTTTACGGATCCCTATAATTGATTAACTTGAATAAAATAAAATGTAAATCGTAAGAAATCGTACCTTATTTATGTTCTTATTGAAATTTTTTAAAAACTTTTTCCAAATTGTCAACCACGAGCTAACCTCTAACGATATCTACGGAACAACTTCTCAACACCTTTGAGAGGAAGAAAGTAAGAGTGCTAGCTCCTTAATTATAATTAAAGTCATATTCTAATTATAATTAACTTAATTTTAATATAATCAAATATCTTATATTTGATCTCTAAAGTTTCTTAAACTTTATAATTAAGTCCAACTTAATTAAATTGATTTTTCTTTCGAAAGTTGCCCTTTAATGTGTGACTCATTAAGTTCCTAATATATTGGTAATGATTATAAATTATAATTCAAATTCATAACTAGAATAAGATAAATTAAAATTCCTTTTAATTTATCTTTAATTCTTCAATTAAACAATTTATAATCATAGGTCAATATTGATGTCTAATAAAATGTCATGATCACCCAAATATCAAGAATGTCAAAGTGGTTTGACTTAACTTGTCCATGCATGATTATGATGTATAATTTAATCCTTTTGTTATCCGATATTCCAATTAGACAGAGTATGGATACAATGTCTACTCTTTTTATCCAATCATGTTCGTTCTTGCTAATTTATAATTGATATTTGCAAATTGAAAACACCTTTTTAAATGTCAATTTACTCTGGTCAAAAAATTCCATAAATAACTACTAATAAAGAACAGTGGAACATTCTCTTTAATTATTTTAGAGTGACGAATTCTTTATTGACTCACTCATCTATCTCCATATGGTTCTTATTGCATCCAAGTACTATCGACCGAATTATCCCAGGATAATACATAAGTAGTATCAAATCACAATAATTCTCACATGAGATATCTTGGTAATCTCCAGTCTAAGGATTAATTATATAGCCATCATTATGAGGAAATCCACAGACACATAAGTAATATTCTATTTGAGATTTTCATAGTCGGGTCGGTTCAGTGACTTATTCTCTAATAATCACCTACAAGTTGGTTTAATTATTTTCATACTTTAATTTATGAGATCAATTGCTTTCTTTATAAGAAAGAAACATATTATGTGCTAGTTTTACCATTTCAACAATATCTCATCTTGATGAAACTACAACTAGGAACATTTAGGAATAATATGTAAATGTAAATTGAATATCATAATTTCAATTACATATTAATTATTCTAGGGATTTTATCTTTAGTATTAAAACATCAAATGTAATTAATACATAAAGATAAAAAATGCCTTTATTAATTATTTTGTCACTAAATTATAACCAATAGATTGATTGTAGGGTATAAACTAACACAAGCTACAGTGAGATCCAAGGTAAGTTTAAGCTCCATTGTTATTGTTGTTTTAACAATGTAATCCTTTGTTAATCCTTTTAATATAATTCATTTATGAAAAAAAACTCAAGTCAATAAAATGTGATTTTTGAAAGTATGTAGCGTGGCCAATTAGGCAGTAAGATTAGTATATATGAGAGCAATCAATAATATAAAACGACCTTATTTTAAGAAAAAAATAAGGTTATAATAGAATAAAGGCACGAAAAATTTGATGCCTTTAGGCTATGTTTAATTGAGGGTTTTTATAATGGAATGGAATTAAATGTAATATTATTTCATCGTTTAAGAAGAGGTTTTATAATGGAATGGAATGAGATGAAAGAGGAGGGTTTTATATTATATTTCATTCCATCATAAACAGTAAAAATGAAAAACTTCCGATTTGTGAAGTTTAGAATGGAATGTAAAATGATAAACAACTTTATATTATATTACATTATAAACTCTTTATCCAAACAATATTTTACTATATTGTATTATAAACTCTTTCATCCTTACCTAATAATAATTTTTTAATAGTACATCGATTTATGTTTCATTCGATTATAAACTATTTTATTAAAAATTTTACGTCCAATTAAATGTAGCCTTAATTTATACCAAACCATACAGGTCTTTTTTTGTAATTTATCAGCTAAAATTTAAGCGAAAAGAAGAATTGCTACGTAGAGGCTAGAGAGTTAAGTTTGTCCAATAAATAAAATGTTAAAGAGACATAAAGCCAAACAACAAAGAAAATCTATAGGTCATTGATTGCGATGGAAGAAATCCTACACATCTAGCGGGAAGACTTGAACATGGAAAAAAAAGCAAGCTTTGATACGCAGCAACATGGAGGCCTAGCGAAGTAGTGGAGGAAGTGCAGACAAGTCTTACGCATAACTGAGGAGTCCACGTGGACTCGCTTTGGTGTTTACTAGGGGAACATTCTGGTCAGGTCAGGAAGAGCACTAGGGATTTTCTGTCCAATTTTATAATGTTAAAGTACTCCAAATGAGAATAAAATTGGACAGAAGGACAGACGTCCTCTATTAGTTCCATGGAATAGAACGCTTTTTTTTAACTATGTATGAATTCAAATTTATTATTATTATTTTTTTTAAATTTTAATAAAAATAAAAATTATTTAATTGCTAATGTAAATATAATTATATGTTTATCAATAAAAATAATTATACATTAAATAAAATCTGAAGATAAAATAATTTATATCAGTAAAAATTAAATATTTTATAAAATTAATATTTTAAGAATAATTTTTATTTATAAATTAACATAATTTTTAATATTTATTTTAATCACTGAATTAAATTTTATTTATAATTTTATATATTTTAAATTTGAATTATATTTATTAATAATTATTAAATTAAAATTATTTATGGTTTAAAAATTAATATTTTTAAATATTAAATTAAATTATCCATAATTCTAGATAATTAAATATATAATCTTAAATTACATTATTTATAAATTATTATTAATAATTGAATAATATATATTTAGTTGATACTAAAATTGATTATGAAAAATAGAAATACAAATAAAAAAATTTATGATTTTTATATAATATGATAATTAAAAGAAACTAAAATTAAAAAAAGAAATCAAAAAATCAAAAGAATAAATTTTGTTATTAAATTTGAAAATAAAAATAAATGGAACATAATTTAATAGTAAGGCTTTGACTAAAATTATTTTTCTTCCTCTGTAAATACATGGTTAATAATAAAATGGAAATAGCATGTCTCGACCGTTTACCTTCTGCGGCATTTTTAATCAATGCAAGTTAAGAACCGAATAAAACATGAACTCGGCTAACATGGTAACCTAAAATTTTAATACATGGACAGCATATAATCAAGCTCTTAAGATTTAAAGATGACCTCTTTCCAATAAATTAATACTTAAATAAACATATTTTATATCCACAACTTTATCTTAGGTTTGCTAAGGTTTCAATATTCAAACTAAATTTTATTTTTAGATTTTATCAAATAAGCTAATATTTATTATGATCAATTTAGTTAAATCATTCTAACAATATATTAAAATTTAAAATTAAATAATTGGATATCACATTAGAGATCTTAATTTTTTTTTAAAAATCATATAAAAATTTAATAAACATATATTTTTATCTATACCCATTACCTAGAATGTACAATTTTCTTCACATCTTTATTTGTAAAAAAGAATAATATATAAACATTCTAACACGATAAGATTTTTAATTTATAAAGTAACACTAACATTAATCAAACACTTTGGTTATAGAATTTATTTATGTTTTTAAAGTTCAATTTATGATAAGGAAACAAATCTAATGAAAATATATATAACTTTAAGAGATTAACAACTCAAATAATAAGTCAAAAGAACTTAATTTTCTTTTTTAATAATCATATTTGATAGGAATGACAAAGTCTGGTCCAATCTAATATGACCCCTTTGACTTGTGATTCGAATTCGCCGCAAAATTTAATTGAATTCGTTGTACATAGTTTAAGCTTGGGTCTAATCCTGACTAGATTGCCTAAAACGATATTATTTTAAAGAAATTTCTTAAAATGATACTATTACGGATAGTAATTTAGGCCGTCAAGAAAGTTGACCTTTAAATTTGGGCCTGATCCAAGATTCAATTAATTCAAATATGACTCGTTTACTTCAAAGTCACATATTAAGCAGTTAATAAGGAGAATGGTAATTTTTTATATGATACATTTATAATTTGTTTAATATAAGATGTTTTAATTGTTTAAACAATCATAACAAATGGACAAAAAATCAAATATTTAGAATTCATCAATTAAATTATGGAATTTCAAACCTATGAATTTGAGAAATTTAATACAATCTTTTTATCAAACAACACAATACTTCTTTGAAATTAATCTTTTATATAAGAGTAGAGTATAAATACTAATAAACTATTATACATCTAACCAAAGTATATGTCTAATTAATTGGTTACATAAGACATTACTCGGTGAAGACAATTTTTAAATTTTGATTGAAATTTATAATACATTATTAATATAATAACTAGAAATTTAAAATAATTGAATGTGTAATCCCTATTATATTAATAATACATTAAATTATATCAAACTAAAATAGACGTCAAACTAATATAAAATTGAACCACATCCAAATTATATTAAATTGCAGCATGAATAATACAAAAGATTACTTGTGGATTGACAGTACTCAAAATATAACGATAAATAAAAATTATAATAAAGTAAATTTGTTTAGTAATTAATGTAATAAACTAAGAATTAAGTGATGTAAAATCAAGTTATAGAAGTAAGAAACCGAATACAACCTCAACATCATAAAGGTACTCTTAAACACTATCCCAATGTTGTTAACAATGGAGTAATTTGCCCTCCGATTGAACTCCTCTAAGCCGAAGCCAAAGCTTGGTCATCTTCTTTGGTTGGTTTTTTCTGGTCCAAGAGATCTTCGTCTCCGATTGTGTTTGCATGGGCCACAGTTCGCTGGGTAAAAAATGTTTTGAAAAGGGTTATGCTTCGATAGTATGACACAATTTTATTTAAGTTTCAGGATAAAACTCATATCTTAGGCCTAGTTGAATAGGGTCCGTGGCACATTGGTGAGCAACACTTTTTGTGCAGTGTTGGAAACCCAGGATGGATTTAGATTAGAAGAAAATTGATGCATTGTTAATATGGGTGTTGCAATTTCACAATCTACCAATTTATTTCTGGACGATAGAAGGGCGAAGTTATATAGCTAGCTCACTAGCACATCGATTTGCATGGACTCTCAGACTACTACTATACAATGAATATGCTATGCTAAGATTTATATCGAAATACCGAAAAAGGCATCTCTTCCATATAGTCTTCTACTTATGAGACTTGGAAAATCTGGTGAGAAGGAACTGATTGAAATTCAAGTCACATACTTGTGGAAACCGATCTAATCTCTTATTAAAAAATGGGTTCCTAGTAGTAATAGTTTTCACTACTGATTGACATGACAAACTCTTGGCCTATGATACATCTAAAATTTCTTTGCTTGATTTAGTTGAAACTCAACTACCGACCCTACTAATCTCACACCTCAACAATCCGCGTCAACTGAAAGGACTTTAGAGAAAATTGATGTCCATCAAGGAGAGAATGTTAGTGAGGTTCGAATTGTTAATGCTATAGAGATTGAAGACCAAAGAAATTGATATGAGAAGGAGACAAACAAACACACATGGAAGGAAATAACTTAAAATAAAATAAAACAAAAATAAAGACTAAATTTAAAAGAAAAGGGATAGAAACAAAACCTTATAGTGATGGAGGTGATGATGGTAAGGTGTTGAGACCAAATCCGCTTGACGCTCGAGATTGTTGTCTTATCTTGGAATTGCTTAAAGACAGTAAGAGAATTCACACGTAGTACCTAAGGTATCAATCTCACGAGGAGGAGTAATTTAATCTTAAAATCTAAGACTTAACTCAAATTCATAAATAAATGAAATAAACAAGTAAGTAGAAAATTAACCAATCAATAATCAATCTTAAGAATTAAATTCAGAAATTATAAACAAGACAGTAAATTTGCACAACCAATTCAAGAATCAACCTAGGAACTACCAATTGAAAGAAAGGAGGTTTTAATCTGACTTTAATGAAAATCTAATTGATTATGAAATTATCGAATTATTGGGCCTAGATGGTCTTAGGGTGGATTACTCTCTCTCAAGTTATAATCTTTAACCCTAATATGTAATCCCTAATTTAAATTATGGAATTGTAATCTCTCGATTTCCAATTAACTGAAAACCTAAATTAGTTATGAAATTGTCTAATAACCTACTGGAAATCTATGCTCGATCTCTCGTTATATGATTTTACCGGTTTGATTTAATTCTTAATCTATCAAACTACCTAACTCTCGTTAGCCTATTTTGATGATATTCACTCAGTTCACCCTCTCAGTTTATTACTGAATTATTAAGAACAGAACATGGATCATGAATAACTCAATAAAACACAATAAATCAAACTTCATTAATATCAAAGATAAAAATCCTAAAGGTGAGTTTAGACAATATTAATATTCAACAAAACCTATTCTCAACGATTATCCCAATTCTATGCATCAATAAAAATTGAAATAAAATCGAAAAATACTATTGGAATGGATTAGTGGACACCGCGACGATGGGAAACCATCTGTTCCGAGAAGTACTTCGTGTCAAGCTTCTTCTCCGTGTCAAGCTTCTTTTCCGTTTACCTTGAAACACTAACAAACACATCAAGGTACCTTAAAAACATAACATCTAAGCTCAAAGACTTATCCTAACCCATAAAAACACTTAAACATATAAACTAACACAATTAAAACATAAATACACACTCAACACTCAACACTCAAATTAACACTAAATGCATAACAAATTGAACACTGAAACATAATGCAAATCATAACTATCAACATCCCCACACTTAAATGTCTCTTTGTTCTCAAGCAAATAAAACAACAAACAAATAACAAACAATGCAACAGTGAGGTAATGACTTCAACTTTATGAAATAAATTTAATCTCAAACACAATCATACAAGTTATATCTAATTGTTAACATGCAATCTGAGTATAGGGGCTTTGAACTAAATATACAAATTAATCGAGATCTAAGTGTTAATTTATTTACCCTTTTCAATTGTACTCATACATTAATAATTCTTTAGTCATTCAGACTCTGTAACTATTCCTAAGTATATTTTCATGAAAAGTCAAGCTTATTACAAGTCCAGTAGGTTTTTATTAAGAGCACTCAATTTTGTTCCATTTATTTAAGAAAGTACTTAGCCTTTTACTTGGAGGAAAACATTGGTGATCAATGTCAATCTAGTTACTTGACTAAGTCATTTTTATTAAGCAGCTTGGTTGAAACATTATTATAGCTTTTTGACGCGAAGGCACACATTTATGATGCATGCTGATCTAGTTACTCAGCTATATCACGTTTTAACTGGCTACTAGCTCCATTCATAACCCAAAGGTCAGTGGAATAGTGATTTATTTAACACATTTTTTATTGCCTACCTTGTTGTTTAAGCTACTCATTTTCATGAAAAAATACTAATGAAGCTACTTAATTTGAAAGGCCTCAAATTATGAATGAATGTGACAACTTATAAGGTGATAAATTTACACTAAATCTTAATTAAACTGTATATTTATCCAAAACCCCTAATTTACTAATTTTGCAGGCTAATGATTATTCACAACCTAATAGACTATGTTCAAAATTAAATAAACTTCAATCCATCTATGCCATTGACATATTCAAACAATTCATAAATGCAACCTAATACTATCATAAAATATACAAAATCACAGACAAAAGTAAAACTTATAATCCCTCGCCACACTTGAACAGCACATTTTCCTCAATGTCAGAAGGGAGCACACAAACACATACAAGAAAAGATAGAAATTAAAGTAGACAGAAAAATAAAATAGAAATAAACATAAAAATAGAACTGAAGGCTAATTTAAAAAAAGAAAAATAAATGGGTTAGACACAAATCCTGTGGAGATTGAGGTGGTGATGGTGTCGGAAGCGGTAATTGAACACCCTGATCATCGCAATATCTGTGGATCTGACAGATATCCCGACTTTGGCGACGTTGTGTCCGGGCCCTCTCCTTCATCATTCTGGTGTCTCCGTAAGTGTTTTATTGGTTTCGAAGATCACATCCAGGATTTCCTTCCAGCCATATTCTTCCTCTTCCTCGAACTCTTTATTGGACTCTTCTGCCTGCCAAGGCGGGGCTGAACTTGAACTTGCCTGATTAGCCCTAATCCTGACATATGTATTTTCGCTGACTTCCCTAAGTTCCATGTTGTGGGCATGAAGGATCTCAGCCTACCATAAGTGGTGATGGTTTAGGAATTCCAGGAGAAGAACAGTTAATCCACTCTGGTCTATGCCAAAAAAATCCACAATGGCAAATATTATATACCCCATTGCCAAATTGTTGCTCCTCTTGTGCGGAGTTGCAACAATGACATTTAGCACTTGTATGGATGTGCAGACTGGAATACTGTAGTCCATTTACCACAACATAAAGAGTTCCTTTGTAGAACACTTGTTGGTTTTTGTTTTGTCAAAAACTAGCTAACACATGAATTTGTGCAGCTACAAGTGTTCGTGTGACTGTATTATGTTGTTATGAGCATTCTTAACATGAAATTCTCAATTCCAATAAGCTCATTCCAATATTGAGAAGGATGAAAATCCTCATGCTGATCGATGATGGAGGATTCAGGGAATCTACACATATCGAACATGATTTCTACATTCAATTCGTAAGTTTTTCCTCTTAACCTAAACTACAATTCCTTGGGGTTCCTAGGGTCATAAGTCAATGAAGTGAAAAAATCCAATGTGAACTCTTGATAGATAGGAAATTGTAACCGAATAAATTGGGCCCACTGGATTCGTTCAGCTAAATTTTGTACTCTATTGCGCAACTTTAGCCTATCGAGTGTTTCAAAATCAAAGTATTTAGGAACTACAATTTGTCTAGCAGTAAGAGTTCAAAAAAGAATACCTTCCTCCTCTATGTAGATCGGGAAGGGCATGCCAAAGTACGCTGCACGGTTTCTTCGTCCACATCCCTCAACTTGAATTTGCCTTGATTGCTCTCGTCAGGTTGATTGCTTAATGCGTGACATAATCTTTAGGAATTGAATAAAATTTGGAGGAAATTTTGAAGTTTGAAATTTTTAGAGAGATGTGAGAGTGTTTGTAAGCTTGAAGTCTAGAGAGATAAAGTGAAAATGAAAGTGAATATAAAAGGGAAGTTAGAACTCAATATATAGGTGGTTAAAAGGGTAAAATGGTAAAAATTCTTTAAAAACTGCTTGTTTCCCTTGTTTTGCATAGTTGTAGGCCACAATCGTGGCCTAACAGGTTTCCCACACTTCTTGATTTGTTCTTCGTTCGTTCTTTCCCCAATCTTTTCACTTTCACTTTTTAATACTTTTGTGGCCCCTTTTCACCTATCTTTTCTTACTTGATGATTCATCCACTTTATTTTGAAATCCTATTCCTTCTTGATTTTATTCAAAACAAAAGTAATCCTAACTATGGAATTCAAATGTTCTAATAAAAACAATTAAAGAAACTAATTTTCTATGGTTGCTTCCTATGTAGTTCTTCTTTTAACATCGGTTTCTTAACACTTCTTTAAGCTCACGGTGGTCTGAATGAATGGTGCGATGGTAGCGTAGTCATTAATCTCAAAGTCTAAACTTTACCTACCATGCTATAGTTCCCATCTTCCTTGCAATTCTCTGTTCCTTGCCTTCTTCTTCAAGAGTGAGTCTTCCTAAATGCATTCCTAGGATCCTCGATATCCTCCCATTCACCTTAAGGTTCAGGTTCTTTGCTATTCTTTGGAGGTAAATGAGATTTGTAATCTTTCCACGATGCTTGGAAGGTTATTTGCTCTTTTCCTATCATCAAAGTTAATTCGCCCCCATCAATGTCAATGATTGAATGCGCAGTGGCCAGGAACAGTCGTCCAAGAACTATCGAGGTCTCCACATCTTCTCTAATGTCCAATATGTAGAAGTATTTGGGAAAGGTATATTTATCAACTTTTACTTGCACATCTTTTATAATCCCTATCAGTTTGTGCATCGTTTTGTCGACCGTCTTTACCAAAAACTTAGTGTGTACTAACTCCCTTAACCCCAACTTCAGACTAAAGGTGTAGGGCATCATGTTTATACTCGCTCCTAGATCCACGAATGCCCTGTCTATAATGATTCTATTGATACTACAGGGGATGAAAAAGTCCCCTGGGTCCTCTTTCTTCTATATGATGTTAGGGTCCTTTCCTGATATTCGCTCCTCAACCTTCATCTTGATAGATTCCTTTAATGTGAGCTTCGTCTGTACTTGTTCTGTCATTTCCTCGACCTTATTTTGCTCAATATCCTCTAACATCCTTACTACCCTCTTTGAATTTAACTCCCGTTGAGCTAAAATAGGGAATGGAAATACACGTCGAGTTGCCTTAATTGACTCGATCACTGGTTTGCTTGGAAGGTCTTCTTGACCTTTCCTCTTATCTTCTTTCTCTTACACATGTTCTGATTCTTCATCCTGGGTCTGACTGATGACCATGATCCTTTTTTCAGATTAGACTCGATGTTGCTTGGAAGAGTTCCAACATTCCGAATAGACATTGCCTTCGCTAATTGGCCCACTTGGACTTCTAGATTGTGTATAGATGAGGCGTGGTTCTTCGTTACTTGCTCAAATTTGTTCTTAAGCTTCCTATGCGCATCCTCCATGCCTTCAACGTTATCCAAAATCTTGTTCGAATTCAATTCCATTGAGCTAGCTTTATCTTGGTGAAAGCCCAATTACCCTTGAGGACTAAACTGTCTGCCATTGTTGTTTGACCAGGAGAAGTTAGGGTGATTCTTCCGCCCAAGGTTATAAGTGAAGAAGTAGGGATTGTTACCCTCTCCTCGTCTATACTGCGCTCCTATGTAGTTCACTTGCTCCTGATTGTCTTCTTTCATCAAATAGTAGTCTATGGTATCATGGTTTGACTGTCCACAGAGCTCACACTTTAAATGTACAGCCTTCACCAGAGCTAAGGATGACGCCTTTATGCTATTGAGCTGTCATGTCAAATTGCCGATCTTTGCTTGCATCTCAGTCATTTGATCGATCGCGACAATACCCTTCTATTCTCTGAAAGTAGCAGGTTGCCTACCTTGCTGATTCGTCCACAAACAGCTATTGCTCGCCATCTCCTCAATCAGCTCCTCTGATTTATCAACAGTCTTCCACATTAAAGATCCTCTTGAAGCTGCGTCAATTGTGCCTCTTATCTGTGGGTTCACTCCATTGTAAAAAGTTTGCAGCAGGAACTCCTTCGGTAAAGTATAGTCTGAGCAATTTAGTTGCAAGTCCTTATATCTCTCATATGCTTCACAGATTGATTCCCCATCACCTTGTTGGAAATTGGTGATTTCCTTTATAATCTTAATGGTCTTCGTCAACAGGAAATACTTGTTTAAGAAAGCATGTACAATTTGATCCCACGTCGTGATGTTGGTTGGGCTCAGTGAATGATATCAAGCCTTCGCTGTATCTCTAAGAGTAAAAGGAAACAACATTATTCTAACTGCATATTCTGATATATAATGATACCGAAAAGTATCACAGATCTCGAGGAAATTGACTATGTGCATATTCGGATCCTCGTTAGCCCATCCATAGAATTGCACATTCTGCTGAAGCATGTTGAGAAGTGCAGGTTTAATTTCGAACGAGGCCGCTTGAACAGATAGCCTAGCCACTCCTTGGTTCGTTGTGTTGAACCCGGCCTCATAAAGTCCATTAGAGTCCTTTGTTGTCATCTTTAATTCTCTCCCTGATCTATATTCTGTTGAAACTCCTCGGCCATTAATGATTTCCGATCTCTTCTTCTTCTTCTTGCCAAGCTTTTCTAAGTTCTAGTTAATTAATATCTAAATCTAATGTCTCCATTGCATGATTTGAACCCTTCGTGACTCTTGTGTTTATACAAGAGCACGATTTCTGAAATAACATGAAAGAACAAAAACAAAAAATAATAAGTAATTTAACTAACGCCTTAAACTATAGAATTAAACTATCGCCTCCTTAACAAAGACACCAAAAACTTGATCGACAATTTACGTATGCTAAGTTTTAATATTTATAACCTCGATAATACTGCAAGCACATGGGTTGTTTGCGTAGTACTTAAGGTATCGATCCCACGAGAAGAAGTAATTTAATCCTAAAATCTAAAGCTTAACTCAAATTTACAAATAACTGAAACAAACAACTAAGCAGAAAATTAACCAATCAATAATCAATCTCAAGATTTAAATTCAAAAATTATAAACAAGACAATAAATTTGCACAACCAAATCAAGAATCAGCCTAGGAACTATCAATTGAGAGAAAGGGGGTTTTAATACGACTTTAATGAAAATCTAATTGATTATGAAATTATCGAATTACCAGGTCTAGACGGTCCTAGAGTGGATTACCCTCTCTCGAGTTATAATCTTTAACCCTAATTTAATCCCTCATTTAAATTATGGAATTGTAATCTCTTGATTTCCAATTAGCCCAAAAACTAAATTAGTTCTGAAATTGTCTAATAACCTATTGGAAATCTATACTTGATCTCTCGTTACACGATTTTATAGGTTTGATTCAATTCTTAATCTATCAAACTACCTAACTCTCGTTATCCCAATTTGATGATATTCACTCAGTTCACCTTCTCAGTTTATTACCGAATTATTAAGAATAGAACTTAAATTACGAATAACTCAATAAAAACACAATAAATCAAACCTCATTAATATCAAAGATAAAAATCCTGAAGGTGAGTTTAGACAATATCAACATTCAACAAAACTTGTTCTCAACCACTATCTCAATTCTATACATCAATAAAATTGAAATAAAATAAAAAAATACTATTGGAATAGAATAGTAGAGGCAACGACGGCTGGAAATCACCTCTTCTGGGAAGTACTTCACGTCAAGCTTCTTCTCTGTGTCTTTCTTCCTTCGTCTCCTTCCTCAAATCTCTTGATAAGCTCTCTACGGTTTCGAAAATTGGTTGATGCAAAAGCTCCATCTTTTGTTCTTTAATGTTCTATTTATACCTTGGAAACCCTAGGGTTGATTTGGGGTCAAAACAGTATGAAAAGTCCCTCGAAACTTAACATTTTTAGCTATTTTCATGTCTGCTCGACACGGGCTATGATCGTGACCATGCCTGTCACGATTGTGGACATTGCCTAACCCTCTCTATCATGATCATGACTAACGATCGTGGCCTGGATCCTGGTGGCTCAATTCTTTCTGTCACGATCGTAGCCTATTATGCCATGATTGTAGGCCGTGGTTTTGGGCCAAAACTCTTCAAAACTTCTCCGTTCTTCGTCGTTTACCTTGAAACACTAACAAACACATCAAGGTATCTCGAAAACTTAAAATTTAAGCTTAAAGTCTCGTACTAACCCATAACAACACTTAAACACATAAACTAATACAATTAAAACATAAATACACACTCTACACTCAAATTAAAGCTAAATACATAACAAATTGAACCCTAAAATATAATGCAAATCACAACTATCAGATCTCTCTTTCCACAATTACCAATATTATTTGTCACGGTTTCTATTAAATTGCCTAACTCTAATTAATCTGAGTTAATCATTTTTCATTCAGTTCACCCTCTCAGTTTATTACCGAATTTTGAAAGAACGCAATCAAATCACGACATTCATCCAATAAACACAATTGACTAAATTATTATTAAATCAAAATGAAATCTCGAAGGGGAGTTTAGAACATCATAAATATTTCAAATCCTATCATCATACTATCCATCTCAATTCTATGCATAAATAAAATAAAAACGAAAAGTATATAATGACTTAGAATAGACGATGGAAGGCAACAACACCGGGAGACCTCCTTATCTGGGAAGTACATGGAGTCAGCTTCGTCTTCCTCTTCTTCCTCTTCCTTCTTCTTTTTTCTCTTTCTTGGTATTCTCTGTTAGGGTTTCAAATGTGGCTGATGTAAAAGCTCCTTTGTGCCCCTCTTAATGTTCTTTAAATAGTCTTTTATGTTTTGGGTAACCTTAGGGTCTTTTTGGGGTCTGAAAGGTCTAAAAATTCCCTCACAATGTGAAGTTCGTAAGTGACTGCATGTCTGCCTAATGCAAGCTATGAATGTGGCCCTGTAGGCCACGATCGTGGTCCACATATGATTGTTTCAGCTCGAATGTCTTCTGAAACTCCTCCATTTTTCAATATTGACCTAGAAAACACATCAAGGTACCTAAAAACATAACTTGTACTAACCCATAAAACACTTGAAACACAAATAATTAACAAACTAACACAATTCTAACCTAAACACATACCAAATCATCGAATTATCAGCTAAACACATATTAAACTATGCCTTAAAACACGATGCAATTTACACTTATTAAATTCTTTTCTAATAAATCTTGCTATCGACTCATTTCTTATAGCTCAAGGGTAGTACGGTGGTTCTCTCTCATATGGCACAACATCATTTGTCCTAAAGCAACCTTCATTATCCTAACTATGCATTAATGGAACAGAAAAGATGCTGACTTATGTGTTCTCTGCAACTTAGCTCTGGAGGATCGAAATCTTTTATTTTTCCAATGTTGTTATTCAAAAGCCATCTGGAATTATGTTTTCCACTTATTGTCGTTGCTTTGTGACCGATACGATTAGGATTTTTTATTGGTGTTGATCATTAGCAAATTGAAGAAAGGAGCTCCAAATGTTACTCTTTTCTCTACTGCCTTTTCACTAACTATCTATAACATATGTATAGAATGAAACAACCGAAAATTCATTAACACCAAAACAGAGATATACATCTTAACCGATAAACTTATCAATCATATAAGAGAGTGTCTTTTTGCCAAGGATGTTCGTAGACTACTCACCACGGATGTAAAGTGCACTTCGAAACTTTAGTTATATAGCTTTTTTAATTGTTCATTTAGTCTTTTGTAATCATCTTTTTTAGCTTCGATCTTTAATTAGACTAGTAGATTATTTTATCTAAGAACTCTTTTGTAAAGTTGTAATTAGTTCCATCTATTTCAATATAATTTTCATTTCCTAAATAAAAAAATGTTAGAATTTCTAAAGTACTATTCCCTCTCTTTTAAACACTTTTACGTATCTCACACCAGACCTATTTGTTTAAGTTAATCATTCAAATTTCTTATGATTTTTTGTTTGAAATGGATCACTTTTACTACACAAGTGACATTATCTCTCTAATTTTTCACTTTTGTATGCTTTCTTTTACGAATAAAATTGACACATGAAAATGTTTCCTGAGAAAGACTCAAAGGAATGACTAATTGATCTAATTCTTAATTATTTTGGGGAAATCATTATCTCTCTCACTTGTTTATTTATGAGTTTTTTAGTTAAAAATGAATTGAGTAAAGGACCTAAAAGAATAAATAGGTCAAAATTTATAAGCAAGTCTTCCAACATTGAGAAAATAGTGAATGTCGTCATATGGTAATTTTACAATTGAAGAGGGATTAGAAAATGGGTTAAAAAGTGAGACCTTTCCTTTTCTTTAATCAACCTAGCATTCGATTATGCTCCTGACCGAACTTATTTCCTCTTCTAACCTCTCGTTTTTCTACTACTTTTCTTATCATTAAGCCTCTGGTGGTTTTTTTATTATTAATGGTAATGGAGAACTTGAACACCAATAACCAAGCTAACTCTTCTACAACTCCTAAACCTCAGCCCCAATCCTCAACTCAAGTCTTGTTTTCCCCCCTTTCTTAGGCTTTGAACCACCTAAGAAGATGATTATGCGTAAGAAGATAACCAAGCATCAACTCTAAAAAATCACATAGAGCAAGGTGGTTGGGACCTATATTGTTTCATAAAACTTTGATACGTAGCACTTATGGACCTTATTGATTTAATTGCTCCTACATCTGAAATTATATAGATAGGAGCTAGAAAATGGAACATTTCTCTAATTGTCTACTTCCTCTATAAATGCCTAGCTTACTCGATGGTGCTTTAATAGACAAACTCAAACTGGCATAGATTTGGCCTTGAAAGTGAAATAGTTAATAAAGATAACTATCTTCAAGTTAGCTTGAAAGACTCTGCTATTGTTTATCAAGCTCCCTGGCACATTCAGGGCAAACCTATGTTATTGTAAAATCGAGTGTTGTCTTCAATCTGGACAAAGGCAAAACTAAAGAGAATACCAATATGAGCTAACATACATAGTTGCCCTTTAGAGTACTAGTATAGGGAAGGCCTAAGCTACAAAGTCAATACATTAGGAAGCCCTTAAGTCTTGATGAAAACACTGCTACCCTAAAATGTATTTCCTTTGCTTGGGTTTGTATTAAGATAGAGTTAAAAAAATTTATTAGATAAAATCCATATCATGAGATTAAATTAAGGAGGAGTTATAATGAGGGACTATGTTAAAGCCACCTATGTATGGAAACTAAAGAGAAAGGACCAATAAATGGTTTGGTGAGTGAAGGAGAAAGACATTTATTAATTGACAAAAATATCCATAAAGAGATACAAAATGGAAAGACTTTACTCTTTGTTGAAAATATCCAAAGTAATGATAAGGCTCCAACAGTGGAAACCATAAATAAGGCAAATGCAAAAGGTTAGTTTAAAGAAACAACCAAATCATCCCATAGTGAGAAATAAGTAATCCTAATTATCACAACTAATAATAGTGAGGTTTATACCAGTGGAGAACTTGCCCCTATCAATCCCTAAGAGAGCTCCAAGGATCCATTGATAACTTTTCTAGACTTAAGTAAAGTAAATGTCTCACCCATAGCGATTCGTAACTTCTTATTTCACCCTAGCATTAGTAAGAGCAAAATATCAAAGAAAACTAGGAAGAAAAAAGATATTTCTTCCTCAACCACATGAATTTGTTATTATGGAATGCAAGAGGTTTAAATAGCCTTAATAAGTAGATGACAATTAAAGATTTTTTTATACCTAAGAAATCCTATTTTTTTGGTCTTGTAGAAACCAAAATAAAGAAAAGTATCTGTAGAAAGGACTTTGATTCTTGAATAAGAGATAGGCTCCCTAAGTAACAATGATTTGTATTATAATGGAAGGATTTTTTTTCCTTTGATCCTTCAATTTTCCATCTTGTCAACTAGTCCTTCTCGAATTAATTTATTCATTGTGAACTCATGTGTAATGATAAGTGTGAATTGAATCACGTTTTAGGGCTTAGTTTGATATGCATTTAATTGTTAACTTAATTGTTTAGTATGTGTTTAGGTTAGAATTGTGTTAGTTTGTTAATTAATTGTGTTTAAGTGTTTTTATGGGTTAGTACAAGTATTTGAGCTTAATTATTATATTTTTAGGTACTTTGATGTGCTTGTTAGTGTTTCTAGGTCAACATTGAAGAACGGAGAAGTTTCGAAGACACTCAGGCCGAAGCAACGACCCACAACCGTGGCAGAAGCACTAGAGTTAGCCCATAATCGTGACAAAAGTCTAGGATACGACCCATGATCATGTCTTGCTTGCAAAGATTGTGACATAAGGCTCAGACGTGGCCCATGATCATGACCTGTGTTAGCCAAACACACAGATACTAAAAAACATCAAGTTTTGAGGGAGTTTTTAGACCTTTCAAACTCCGAAAAAACCCTAGGGCTGCCCAAAACACAAAAGATATATAAAGAATAAGAAAAAAGAAGAGGGGTAGCTTTTGCATCAACCACTTTTAAGATAAAACCCTAGAGAGGATTGTTGAAAGATTGAGAAAGAGAAGAAGGAAGAGGGAAGTGGAGAAAAAACCGACATCGATGTACTTCCCAGATTTTGAGTTGCCCGACATTGCTGCCTCCTGTCTTCATCCAAGATCATATTTCCTGTTATTTTCCACTTTTATTATTGTATAGAATTGGGAATAGCAGTTTGATAATAGGATTTGTGAATGTTGAGATATTCTATACTCACCTTCGGGTTTTTTAAATCTTTGATTTAATAAAATTTGATTGTTTTATGTTTATTAGATTTATTGTGATTGATTTCTGTGGTTGCATAATTCGGTAATAGAATGAGAGGGCGAATTAAATGAAAAATAATTAAATTGGGCTAACAAGAGTTAGGTGATTTAATAAGAACGAGAAATTAATAAAATCGGTAATTATATGAAGAGAGATCATAGATAGGTTCCCTATAGTTTATTGGACAACTTCAAATCTAATTAGGATTTTGGATAGATTGTTGATTGAGAAATTGCAATTTTTCATAATCTGATTAGGGTTTATAATTTAGGGTTAATGGTTATAACTCGAGAGAGAGTAATAAACTCTATGATCATCTAAGACCAATAATCCGATATTTCATAATCAATTAGGTTAGCGTTAAAGATAGGAAAAAATTTCCCTTTCTCTCAATTAATAGTTCCTTTAGGTTGATTCTTAAGTATAGGTTGCAATTGCTACTTTGATAATATTTTCGTAATTGACTCTTGAAATTGAGTTGCGTGATTGAATTAAATTTTTGCCTTAGATTTGTTATAGTTTGAATTACTGCGAATTATTTTGGCCTTAGATTTTAGGATTAGATTATCCTTCCTCTTGAGATCAATACCTTAGGTACTATGTGAATGACCTATAAGCTTATGGATTATCGAGATTATTAATTAGAACTTACACACATCAGAAAACCATGATCAAGTTTTTAGCATGGTTGCAGAGGAGGTGATTAGTTTAGTTTTATAGCTTAAGCCGTTTAGTTAGTTTTTTATTTTTTGTTTTTCATTATTTCTTCCTTCTTCTGAAATCGTGATCTTATATGAACACAAGAGTCACAAGAAGTTTGAGTCGTGTAAATAAAACCTTAGATTTAGACATCACTAGACTATAATGAACCTTTAGGAAAGCTCGGCGTAACGAAGAAGAAGAAATCGCGAAATCAACAATGGCCGAGAAATTTCAGCTAGATTTGAACCACAGAGCGAACCAAGGACTTCAACAACGAACCTTAATGGATTTTATGAGACTAGGGTTCAATGTGGCTAACCAATGAATAGCCAGGCCACCCATATAAGCATCATCGTTTGAATTCAAACTAACCCTCCTAAATATGCCTTAACAGAACTTGTAATTTTATGGACTAAAGAATGAAGATCCCAACGCACATATAGTGAACTTCCTTTAAATCTGCGATACCTTTAGGTGCCATCAGATGTTGAAAGATGCGGTTAGAATTAGGCTCTTTCCCTTTACCCTTAAAGATAGAGCAAAGACTTGGTATCATTCTCTCAACCCAGCTAATGCTATGACTTAGGATCAGCTAGTTTTTGCCTTCTTAGAAAAATATTTTGCCCTGATTAAGACCACTAAGATAGTAAAGAAAATTACCAACTTCTAGCAAAGTGATAGGGAATTGATTTACAAAGTGTGGGAAAGATACAAAGATTTGCAACGGAAATGCTTAAACCATAACCTAAGGAATTCTTGTTGCAAACATTCTATAATGGAGTAACCCCATATACAAGAAACACGATTGATTCAGCTTCAGGAGGATCACTGATGAGAAAGACGGTTGATGAAGCTGAAGAGCTAATAGAGGAGAAGGCGAGTAATAGCTACTTATGGATGAAGAGTGGAGTAGACAAACTACTACATTCTATGAACAAAAAGGAATTGTAGCTATTGTTCAAATGACAGAAATGCAAGGTAAAATTGATAACTTAACTTGACAGCTCAACAATATGAAGGCTTCTTCCTCAGCTCTGATGAAGGTCATGTAACTTAAGTGTGAACTCTATAGACAAATGAACTATGATACAATGGACTGTTTCTTAATGAAGGAACACAATCCAGAGCAAGTGAATTATATAGGAGCTCAATATGGACGAGGAGGGGGCAACAATCCCTACTTCAACACTTATAAGCCTGGGTAGAAAAATCACCCTAACTTCTTTTGAACGAACAATGCTAGAGGATAGTTTAAACCTCAAAGACAATCAGGCTTCCAACAAGATAAACCAATCTCAATGGAATCCAAGTTGGATAGGATTTTAGATAAGCTTGGAACTTTAGATGATGCATAAAAGAAGCTGGAAGGAAAATTTGAAGAAGTAATAAAGAACCATGCCTCTTTAATCCATAATCTAGAGGTCCAAGCACACCAATTGTAAAATGCTTTCTCTACACGGAATTTGGAAAGTCTTCCTAACACTTTGTGAACAAAATCAAGGGAACAATTAAAGGCTATTACACTTCGAAGTGGAAAGGAATTGAACCACCCACAAAGAAAATAGAGGATCCCATCCATCCTGTCTAGAAAGATCAAGAAAAGGAGAAAGAAGTGAATATAAGCGAATACCCTCCTTATGTCACACCTCCACCATATCAACCTAAAATCCTTTTTCATCAACGATTGCAAAAAAAATAAGTTAAATGCATAATTTGAAAATTTTGTTGAGAAATTAAAGACACTACAGATAAATCTCTCCTTTGTAGAGGCGTTGGAACATATGCCTAACTATGCAGAATTTTTAAATGACATATTATCAAAGAAGCGTACTTGGGAAGATAATCAGACAGTAGTTTCATAGTCACCAGCCAGATGCCATCTAAATTGAAAGATCCAGGGAGTTTCATAATACCATGTGTGGTTGGTGAATTTGAATTTACAAAGTATTTGTGTGATTTAAGAGCAAGCATTAATCTTATGCCTTTGTTGATATTCAAGAAGTTAGGACTGGGTGAGGTCAAGCCAACATCGATGTTAATTTAGTTGGCTGATTAATCCATTAAAAGACCGTTTGGAATAGTGAAAGACATTCTTATGCAAGTGGACAAGTTTATTATTCATGTAGATTTTGTGGTTCTTGATTTTGACGAAGATAAGAACTATCCATTGATCCTAGGTCGATCATTTATGAATACAGGGAAAGTTATAATTGACGTTTATGAAGGGAAATTAACACTTTGAATAGGCAAAGATATAATCAAATTCAATATGAATAAGGCCTTAAAGAATCTAATAACGAGGAGCGTATACATAGAGGTTGAAATTATGGATCAAAATATGCAAGAACAAGTTAAGAGTTGCATCACAGAAGTACAGTTAGTGGAAGCAGAGACAGACAATGGATATCAGAACCTTAAATCTAAAGGAGACGATGAGATGGAGGAGTCAGATGTTCAAATGCATCAAGATAAATTGGTTCGAACCGAAGCACCCATACCACATTTTATAGAAAAACCAACAACATTAAAGCTTAAACCTTTACCTAAACGTCTTAGGTATATCTTTCTAGGCGAAGGTCAAATATTACCGATAATAATCTCCAATCAATTGAATAAGAAATAAGAAAGTAAGGTGGTAGAAATTGTTAGAAAGCAAATGAAAGCCATTGGATGGTAAATTGATGATATTTAGGGCATAAGCCTAAATGTTTGCATGCACTGAATAAACCTAGAGGAAGGATGTAGAATGGTAAGGGAGCATTAATGAAGGTTGAATCCTAACATGAAGGAGGTAGTTAAAAAGGAGATAATCAAACTCTTAGATGCAGGGCTAATTTATCCCATCTTTGATAGTGAATGGATCAGCTCAGTATAATATGTACCTAAGAAGGGTGGAATGACAATAATAGAAAGTGATAATGGATAAGTAATTTCAACAAAAACTATTACAATATGGAGAGTATGCATAAATTATGGCAAACTTAACTTAGTGACTAAGAAAGATCATTTTCCTCTTCCTTTCATAGACCAAATGATAGAAAGGGTAGCTGATCATTCATTTTATTTCTTCCTAGATGGATATTCAGGATGTAATCAGAACTTCATCTTCCCTGATGATCAGAAAAAGACTACATTCACTTGTCCTTATAGTACCTTTGCGTATAGACGGATACCTTTTGAACTTTGCAATGAGATAGTTGTGCACTAGTCTATGTTTTTATAAGTAATTGGCATGTGTTTCTTGCATAATTGTTGATTATTGTTGTAGTTTAGGGTTCATTTTGTATGTTTTCATTTAGTTTGATTTCCATTATTGTTCTTTTATGTTTGATGTTAATTTAGGGTAAGAATTGATTTTTTTTATTTAGGAAGGAAGATTGACAAACTTGGAGATTGAGCTAGAGATTAAAGAGGATAATAGAAGAGGATACTCTCTATTTCAAATTCCCACGATCGTGGGAATTATAATCCAAGATATTATGCGGGGCTTCATTAAACTTAGGGTTTTTGGACTACTAAAAGGGAATTAAGCCTCCATGGTGGAAGGGACAAAAACCCTTATGTAGAGAGAGCCTCCTTGACTGAAGAACACAAGTTTTAAGTCCTGAGGAAGGATTGAATTCAAGGATTATCATCAAGATTGGGGAAAACAACACATCAACATAAAAAATTCCAGATTTTGACAAAGAAGAGAAGAAGTTTCCTTTATTTAATTTTCTATGTTTTTCTTTCTTCTAATCTTTATAAGATGGATTATTTGTGTGTTGATGATGTTATGGAGACCATGATTTGCTGATTTAGTTTTAGGGATTGCTTTTGAACTATTTTTGTTAAACTCCTATTTTATTGAATTGAATGAAAGTATCTTTGATGATTGTTGATTTTATTTCGATCTTGAATTAAACCGAGAGAGTGAGTAAGATTATTTGTGTAGTATTGTACAACAAGAGTTGGCAACCTATAGATGTACAATCATCACATTAATTGATTAGTTAGAAGGATCTTGGCTAATTTGATTGATCACCTATAGGATAGTTTAATAACTAGTTAAATTGATAGAGAGATCGGGTAGGTTGAGAGATCGTTCAATTGATTCCATTTAATTTGATTAGGGACAATTAATTACACCTTAAGTGTAACACCCCAACTCCCGCCGGACCCGAACCTGATATCGGCAGTGATATCCGGATCCGTGCCCCGCGAAGGTGGCATGTCACATCACTTAACACTTCACTAAACACTTAACAAAAGT